>OX451735.1:157357954-157783863 GCA_948472305.1 Vicia faba | reverse complement strand
ATCTTAAACATTTCATATATGAGTTTAATCGGGCATTTGTTTAGTAATGGCATCAAGTTTATTCGGTTTTGATCTAAATTTTTGTGCTTTTCATGTAATGATACAATGTTGTCTGATTTTTCTTTAACATGTACATTTTGATTTGATATTCATATAATGCATGTTTGTTCTTAATTGTTAGATTGTTGACCATTGTTGTTGAGTTTGCTCGCTTTTAATGCGATTATTTGAGTGATTACATGAACTGATAACATGATGTCCGGATTTGGAAGTTGCGCTTGAAATGTGATTTAATTATTGATTCATGCATGCTCTATACTTGCCTTGGTATTTGTTGGACATTCACATTGAGGTGTGACGATTTTAAATTGATATTTTATGTAATTCATGAGATAACGTACTTGCTGCCCGTGATTTAGTTTTGTGATGTCATTTCTTGTTCGACTTTGCTTTATGTGTGATATTATGTCGTTTTGATTTGTCATGTTGATTGTTTGATTACAATTAATTTTCCTTGTCATTTTCTAACTCATCTTATGACATTGTGCAAGTTTCGAAAGGCGATCACATGATGCATTTGTTCATATTACTCTTTGCTTGTGTAGCAGTGTTTTGTGCAGGACATTATCTTGACCCAACGCATTCATTGCTTGCGTTTTTTTCACATTGTGGCATTGGATTTTGATATTGGATATTGTTTCTAATTTGGTATGCTTGTTGATGCTAGCTTGCTCGAAGACCGTTGGGATTCTTAGCTTATGCTTGCTAAATAACAGACTCTTGTTCGTTTTTGTACATTTCAGTTTCTTATGATATCTTGCATTAGTTTACCTCTTTTTTGATTCCATGAGAAGTAGGAATAGATGATGCATGACTGGGAGTCCCTTTGAGGTAATTCTGTTTTATTTAAAGACCTTGAATAAGGAAATTCTTTTTGTGTTTGTTTAAAGACCTCAATGTAGGCATTCTCCTAAAAGTCCTTAAAAAAGGAAATTCATATCCCTTTCTCTCCATTTACTTTATGCTCACAATCAAGTCAATAAAAGGAGAAGTTTGGGTCTGCAATCGACCCCCACCATTTCCAGTCCCATGTCATTCTAAGTTCACGTTTTACATCGATGATTTGAAGTGTGCTACTCTTTTTATCAAGTCGATCAAGTGGAAAAGGGTTCGCAATTAAAACCCTCATGATTTGATTCACCTCATGTTTATAAATGTTGATGCTTCGAGTTCGGTCGATTAGATGGTGATTTTTATGATCCCATCTCATGTGCTATCTTCTACCTCAATAGTGTAATATCTTGGTTTGGTGTTTAGTTGGTGGGAATTTCTCTCTTCTTAACAAATAACAGATATATTGGTTAAGAATTATTTTCCCTTTACCTACCTCGATGATCCGATATCTCGGCCAGGCGTTTTGACTTGAGTTAGTGTGCATTACTCGATCATTGTGTGCTCTTATTGTTTGAGCTTTTGTTCGCTTGTTTGTTTTTCTTTCGTATGTCATGTTCCCTTAGGACATCTTAGTTTATTCTTAGTTAGAAGATTGAACTGAGATAAACATTAGGTTTCTAAAATGTGCATGATAACATTAGGTAGATGTTTCCCTTTTGTTAATCCTAACTCTAGGACCATCATTGAATGATAACAATAGGAATAGAACTAGACTAGTCTCCCTTATATTTTCTCTTCCCTTTTGCATGCCTGCATTAAAAATAAAACTCTTTTCTTTTAAAATCTTAAAACATTTAATAATTAAAGATGTGAATCGTATGTAGTTGAGTCTTATGGGGTATAGAGAATCGGTTTAGACTGAATCTTGCTCTATTTCATGTTCAAACTTTATTACGGTTCAAATTGAAAACTATTTTGCAAATAAACTGGGAAGTATTGTGTATCCCTCCAGTGGGATCCATTATGTCAATGTTATTTCTTCCCCTTGGCCTTTCTCTATGTGGGATATTGACATGATTGGAATGATTGAACCTAAGGCTTTGAATGGACATCATTTTATCTTGGTGGCAATAGACTACTTCACCAAATGGGTAGAAGCAGCTTCATATGCTAATGTTACTAAGAAAGTGGTAGTACGCTTTATCAAAAACAATCCTATATGTTGGTATGGTGTGCCAAGAAGGATTATCACTGACAACGACTCGAATCTGAATAACAAGATGACGACAGAACTTTGTGAAGAATTCAAGTTTGTCCATCACAATTCATCTCCTTACAGGCCAAAGATGAATGGGGCTGTTGAAGCTGCTAATAAAAACATTAAGAAGATCATCCAGAAAATGGTTGTTACCTATAAAGATTGGCATGAGATGCTCCCTTTTGTTTTGCATGGATATCATACCTCTGTCTGCACTTCAACAGGGGAAACCCCACTATCTCTTGTGTATGGTATGGAAGCAGTGCTCTCCGTTGAGGTAATATTCTCTCTTTACGTGTGATAATGGAAACCAAATTGTCAGAGGCAAAGTAGGTCCAGAACAGGTTTGACCAATTGAATTTGATTGAAGAAAAGAGATTGAAGGCCTTGTGTCATGGCCAATTATACCATAAGAGAATGAAGAAAGATTTTGATAAGAAGGTCAAGCCTCGTGAATTCAGAGAAGGTAACCTCGTGCTCAGGAAGATCATGTCTTTTAACGCTGATTTTAGGGGAAACTAGACTATAAATTTTAAAGGCCCATATGTTGTCAAGAAATCCTTCTCTGGCGGTGCGTTGATTCTTAAAACTATGGATGGTGAGGAGTTCCCACGTCCTATGAATGCTGATGCAGTCAAGAAATACTTCGCCTAAAAGAAATTAAATAACAACTCTCTAAGTCAAAAAACCCGAAAGGGTGGCTTAGGAAAAAAATAGCGTCTCGGTAGGTGAAAACCCAAAAGGGCGGTCAAGGAAAAAATAAGAGACACAAATAGAATAAATTCTTCCCGCTAGGTTGAAAACCCTTAAGGGCAACCTAGGCAAAAGTTAGGGATTTCTTGGCAAGTAACTGCATCAGACAAGACTTGATCATTGAAGCAACAATCTTCTTACACCCTCACCATACTTCAATAGAAGTCGCTGCTCAGGAATTCAAAGTTGTTAGAGAGAATAGTGGTCATTGTGTTTAAATGTATCTTTTCCAATGTATTACCATTTTCCAAACTTTGTAATCATCTATGGGGTCTCGCCATTTGCATACTACCATTCTATTAATAAATTTTGAGCTTTTATTCAATTCTTTGCAATTCTGATTTTATTCTTCTTACAAAGACTCCATTTATTATTGATAGTAATTTTCAAAACAAAGATATTTAATAATAAAATTGTTTTTGAAAGAATTTTTAAATTACCTTTTACTATAGATTTTGTGATTTAAGAAAAAACAAAAATAGTGATTCCGAGGATGGACAAACTCTGAAGTAGGTATTCCCCAGGAAAGTTCTTTCAGGTTGCTTTCGCTGATATGCCTATGATCTTCTTGTTATTTCTCAAATAGTTGGAGATGATACCAATTCATGTATGGTGCGGTGTTGGATTGGTGATCCCATTTTCTCTAGTTAGGTCTTGGTTCAATTTTTCCTCCAGGTTGATAATTTTGGTTTTGAGTTTGCATGGTTTGAAACCTCTATCCCAGATTCCCCAGTGAGGTCCTTCACTCATATGATGGAAGTTCTTCTCCCTTTATGGGATGAGGTGGAATCATTCGCCAAACATCGCCCTTTGCATTAATGGCATTATTGTTGTTGTTTGGCAACTAGACAAGGGTAGTATCTTTTATAAGAAGTGTTGAAACAAGTGTCAATTTTTTGGGTTTTTCTCCCGCTAAGCGCTGGGTTTGATTTAAAATCCCCATAAACTTGATTTCATGTTGTATTTTTTGACTTCTTAATCTCCAAGTAAAGCTGAGATAACGTCTCTCTCTGAAAGTTGTTATCCCCATGTGGTTTCATAATTTCTCCCCGGGGAAGTTGGTGTAATCATCACTCTTGGTATTGAAGAATGTATTTTGGGCTCCCTTTTATGATGTGGTATTGTCCTCCCCATTGAAGTCATCACGAGATCCCAGTTGATATCTTGACGATGTGGTTTTCATCTGCCCTAATGAAGTCAATATTATTATCTCAGTTGAAATCTAGACTTTGAAACTTTGTTTTTCCCATTTGAAGTTTGTGTGATGTTCCCCGATGAAGCCTAAAGGAGGTTGTTATATCCTTGTGTCTATTCTGATTTACTGTTTTGACTTGATTATTTTCAGATTATATTTCTTCCCAGAGGAGTTAAGCCGTGAAGTAGGAATTTGTTTCCTCAGTTGGTGCTTACTTTCTAATGAAACTTTCATGTTTGGACGTGATTTTGCCGAGTATTGACTTTACCCAAGCTGGTTTTCTCTGGTTATTCCCAGTGTTGTATGTCTGTTTTGTTAGCATATACATGATAACATTCATACATTCATACATACGACATGCATAGATGAATTTAAAATGCATTTATCATCTGCATTCATTATTATTTTTGTTGGCATATCACCCTATTTTGCAGAGTTATGTTACCCTCTCTTCAATAGATTGTCAACCTTAAGCAAAAATATGTATTCTTTCAATTTCCCCACTGAGTTATCCCTTGTGGAAGAATTTTTCTTCAGCTTTCCTATTTAGCTCATTATCTAGGTGGAACATGTTTCCCTTTTGAGTTCATTTCTCATCATATGCTATCTTGGTTGACTGTTTCACTCTGGTTTATTTCTGGTTTGAATCTATGGTCCTCGACAACATTATTATTCTGATTTTCGTAGGCTCTGAACTCTAGATTGAGGGTATGGATTTATTTTGCACAAGAAGATTTTATCTCCTCGGTATGAATATTTTGAAATTTCCCCATAGAAGTCATACTTGTTTTCCTGAAGGGTTTCTTATAACAACAAGTGGCATGTCTCTTTATTTGAGCAAACTATATTTCCTCAGTAAGTCTTTTAGTCCCCAGAGAATATTCATGATTTGTTACTCCAATGGATGGTAGTCGCATCATTATGGGAAATAGTTTATTGTTGAGATTTTGTCACTACAATGGATGGTAGTCTCGTCATTATGGGAGATAGTTCATTGTTTAGATTTGTTACTCCAATGGATAGTAGTCTCATCATTATGGGAGATAGTTCGTTGTTGAGATTTTGTTACTATAATGGATGGTAGTCTCGTCATTATGGGAGATAGTTCGTTGTTAATATTTTGTTACTCCAATGGATGGTAGTCTCATCATTATGGAAGATAGTTTGTTGTTGAGATTTTGTTACTCTAATGGATGGTAGTCTTGTCATTATGGGAGATAGTTCGTTGTTTGAGATTTTGTTACTCTAATGGATGGTAGTCTCATCATTATGGGAGATAGTTCGTTGTTGAGATGTTACTCTGATGGATGGTAGTCTCGTCATTACGGGAGATAGTTCGTCATTGAGATTCACTTTGCTCTAAAGAAGTTCATTTGTTTCCAGTCATAAGTACTGATTTTGGCTATGTGTGACCTACCCTAATATTGGTGTTTGCTAGTATTATCCTACCATTTCTTTACCCCTGTGGATCGACGTTACCTTATTTTCTATCTTCTCAGTGAGTGGATAGTTTATAGTTATCTATCGACCAATGTTATCCTTTATTTTCTCTCCTCAATATTTTATTTGATGTTACTTTGTCTCCTCCTTGGGATTTACCCCAATAGAGTCGAGTCTTCTGTTCACCTGTGATTTATTTTCCTGGTCTAATTTTTCTTTTGATCCTTTATTTTTTGTTTCCCCAGTGGTGTCCTATGTTACATTTGGATTCGTTTATTTACATGCACAATCATAAGCATTGCATGGCATCTTAGGGCCAAAAATAAGGCTTGTTTTATGTTTAAGTATCTTCAATAGCTTCGACACGAAGATTTTAACCTTTGTATCTCCGGATAAAAGACACTTAAATAAGGGCAGATGTTATACCCTAATTTTGGCCCCTTAGATCCCTCTATCATTTCATATCAACCCAATCACAACAAGATCACACTAGGGTTTGGTTCTTCTCCCTATCTTTAGGTTTGCTCATGAGGAATCGCCAAGCACCTTGATTTTTATATTGTGATCATATTTGTTTTGTATTGATTAAATTTTAACTAACAAATGCAATGAATGTTTGCTCTAATTGATGATACTATAGGTGAGAGCACAACACATTTCATCAGGTTGATCTATAGGTTCATGAGTTTATTTCCATTCCTTCTTCAACAAAGCTTCATTGAGATTCAAGCTTCATCATTGATAATGCTTTAAAGTATATCATGAAAAGGTCTACTATGATTCATCATGCCTCAATTTGTTAAATAAAGTTAAAAGATACAAGGGTTGATTGAAGAAGTTTGGCCTAATTGGACAAATTCTTGATTCTTTTATCACAAGTACATAACTCACTCAATCCTTAATATTTGGAGGTGGCTATGGTTGCTATGGGTCCTTATTATCATCCATAAAAACTTATATTCACATGGAAAAAGTAATTATGCAAGAAAGTTTGTCAAAATTGAAAGGGATTTCCAATTCACTTTGGTTCTCTAGAAGCTAGGGTTTTAAACTTGTAAGGGCTATATCTTGCTCATCTTTTGATATTTTTTAGTCGTTACAAAGACATGCTTCTCTTTAAAAGGTTATCAACTAATCACTTTAAGAGTTTCAAGGAAAGTTTGTATGGAAGATGCCTAATGATTGAGAAAGATTACAAGTCCTCTAGATAGGTCATCAAACTCCCTTATGTGATTTCAAAAGATCATAACTTGGTCAATTTATATCTCATTGAGCCCATTAATTTTCCATAATGATCTTAAGGATGTGAACTTCAACACTTATTTAATGTGAAAAGCTTGAAAATGAGTGGAATATGCCCTAAGAACTCAAAAGATTATAGGTCACTTCATGAATTTTCACCAATTTTACAAGACCATAACCTTTTCAATACTTGGTGTTTTTGAGTGATTCAAATTTCAAAATTCTCTTTGGGAAGTCTACTTCAACATAGCATCAATGATCAAAGCTCAATTTTGGAGTAAGACCTTGTTTTAACTCAAAACATTATATGTCACTTTTGAAGAAAAACATAGAATTTTTCTATGTATAAAAAGTCAACATCTTTTTCTCAACTTTGACTCATCATAACTATTAGCTCAAACATCCATCTGATCTCATTCTTGGCACATTGTAAAAATTATGACCTTATATTTCAAATGCTTCAAGAATAATGCCCTAAGACCCATTGAGTTATGAACAACATGGGTTCAAAGATGGTACCTTGAAACTGAAGTTTTCTCCAAAGTCAGAATTTGAAATTCATAATATGGCTTCTAATCACCAATTTAGCACGCGTTTTTGATTTAAATATGTTTAACAAAATTCCCAAAGTTGAATTAAGGATCAATACGCATGAATTGATTGAGTTTTGATGCACATGGGGTCACACTTTTTTCACTTTCGAGCTTGATCCAATATCCCTCCAAACTAAAATTTCCTCTGAATTCTTTGCAACATTCGGTTTCCTATAAATAGAAGACCTCACTCGTCTCATTTTCTCAAGCTTGAACAACCGGAATCACCCTGCCAAACTCTCTCCTTAACCCATTTTTTTGCAACTTTGAATTTGGTTTTAAAGCCTTCCTCAATCAATTTTCTTTGCTAATTTTTCATCCTTGAACTTCACTGGAGCTAACAGAAGAAGAACCAAGCCCTAAAGTTTACTAAATCGTGCTAGCCAAGTCAAGTTTCAAATCTATGAATTTGAACTTCAATAGGTAGATTCCTTCATCAATTCTCTCAAAATTTGTTACCACAATGAAGCTCTCATCATTCAGATACTAGTCGTAACATTTGTTTTCAACTTGAAGTGAGTTTTGGCCATGAATTTTCAAATCCCTATTCAAATTTTTCCTTCTGTTTTTTTGCAAATCGACTAAGCTACACCTTAAATAAATTTTTCGCGAGGGTACGGTTGTCTTCATCATAATGAGACGAAGTGAATGGTATAGGTTTGAGCTCCTGATTTTACAGTATGAGAGACTTGCAATTCTCCTGATTTTATCAAGTGGTTTATTCATTAAGGACCGTGATATGCACAGCATGCCAGATCCCTTGGATCTGATTACTAACGTGTTTTGACATTCATTCAGTGGTCTATATCTTTTTGTTTTATTTTTATTTTCTGATTTTTATATTTTAATTGATTTAAACTTCAAAAAATCATAGACAATTCATTTTAGATTCAAAAATTATGAAAAAATTCACAAAAATATTTTAGAATATTCTCTTTCTGTTTTTTATTTTTTCATGATTTCATTTTTAGATTTGATATTTTTTATAATTTTGTCATTATTTTGACTTGTTTCTAATTATTTAAAAATACTTTTTGATATTTTAAAATTCTAAAAAATTTTATAAAAATCATTTTCCTTATTTCTGACTTTCTGAAATTTTTCTATAATTTTATTTTGACTTCTATTATTTTTGATATTTTTTACTTATTTGAGTGATTTTAATTATTTTAAAAATTCTTTTCTGTTTTAAAATATTACCAAAAATTTTATAAAAATATTTGAGATCACTTATGATTTTTCTATGGTCTTTTAAAAAATTTCTTTAATACTTTGAATATAGTTTTCTATTTTTCCTTTTATTTTCATTTTAAAAACATTTTTAAAAATCATTTTTCCTTTTTATTTTATTCATTAAATGAAATTTATTTTTTTAATATATTCTGGCTATGTGATTGTTGATCATGAACTTCATTAACATTATTGGATCTTGGGTGTTGAGTTTAACTCCACTAAAATGGATGGATGATTTTAATGATAGTTTGATTAAATTCTTTGATTCAAATATTTCCCTTCCTTATTCATCTTATCCTTTTCTTACACGTGCTACATGTTGTTAGAGGATGATCTACATATCATCACTCCAAACATATGGCACATAGATTTCTATTGACCGGCCTCAAAATAAGTGTGACTTCCACATAAGTCCACTTATGATTGCTTATATAGCACTAAATTTTGTCCCGATTTGAGAAATGATCATTCATGGCCCAAACCTATGTTTGCAAGCCCAAATATGTTTAATTTGAAATCTTTGTTCCAATAATCTTGAGGTTCACTGTTAGGAGGCTTTGGTATTACCAATCCTCTAATGAACCTTCATAAATTTTGGTCTAAGTGAATCATTTAAACATCGTTGATTATTTGTTATTTCCTTGAGAATTTAAAATGAATGATATACTTGACAAAAAGCAAATGAAACTTGTTGTTGAGACGCTTTGATTTTATCAATCTTCTAATGATTTTTCAAATGCAAGATTCAAGATGGTCATTCAAATAACCTCTAATTTCTAACCCATTAACAATTGACTTTTATTTTTATGCATTTACTTTACGCCTTTACTTTTACGCACCATTTATTTTAGCAGTTACATTTCATGCTATTTTCATCTTTGCTCACTTGAGCATTTATTTTATTTTGCTCACTTGAGCTTTCATTTTCTTTTTTGAAGATACCTAATAATCAACTTGAACAATAAAAAAATTTAAGGTTACTTGGACTATTTGGTTATTGTCCTTGGTATTTTAGAGTTATGGACTTCTTGGACTTAGGAGTAGAGACCTTGACCTACCTTGAGACCTTGTGACTTATATTGCTATTTAGTCTGGAGTTCTTGGGGTTTACCCCAAGACATTGGGTTGTTTGCATTTTTATGTGCAGGTTATTATGATTATATGCTTTGTCTGTGATTGGGAATTCATTTGTATACAACTGTTACTATGCCCAATTTTTGTGAAGACTTAATGGATTTGAAGATGAGTTTTCTTAAGAGAATTATTATCTTTGCTTGTTTGGTTTCAATCTAAAGGATATAATTCTACATTGACTCATTATGTCAAGTGTTGGATTCTTATTGGTTAGATGGTTCTTTTCCCTAGCTTTTACTATATGCTTTAGGATAGTCCCTTCATCTCCTCTGAGTTTCTTTAATTTCAAAAATATGCTCCTTCCTTTTCAAAACTATTCTTGTTTTCTAAACTTGAATCACTTTCATAATAAACTTGGACTTAGGTCCATGCATTTTCAAAATCATTTTCTTAATAAAACTTCAAACTTTAAACATTTTCTTCTTCAAAAACATTTGTAAATATAACCACTTGTGAATCAAACTTCAAATAAATTAAGTCTTCACAAAAATTGGGCAGAGTAACGGCTGTATACAGATACACTCCCAATCAAAGCATCTCATCAGAATAACCTACACACAAAGAAAACAAACAACCTAATGTCTTGGAGTAAACCCCAAGAACTCCAGACAAAGTAGCAATAGAAGTCACTAAGTCTCAAGGTAGGTCAAGGTCTCTAATCCTAAGTCCAAGAAGTCCATCATTCCATAATGCCAAGGACGGTAACCAAATAGTCCAAGTAACTTTAAAGTTTTTTATGGTTCAAGTTGATTATTAAGTATCTTAAAAAAGAAATGAAAAGCTCAAGGGAGAAAAATAAAAATTGCATAAAAGTAAATGCTCAAGTGAGCAAAGATGAAAATAGCATGAAATGTAAAATGCTAAAATAAATGGTGCATAAAGTAAAGAGCATAAAGTAAAGGCATAAAATAAATTCAATTGTTAGAAATTAGAGGTTACTTGAATGACCATCTTAAAACTTGCATTTGAGGTACAATTACATTTGAGGCCATCTTTTCTCTACTCGCCTATGGGTTGTTCTTATTTTCCAAACTTCATGGACGTAAGCAGAATAAAAATAAGAATTGAAAATAATTGGGTAAAAGCTCAAACTTTATTTAAAAGAATGGTAGTATGTGAATGGCTGGACTCCATAGATGATTACAAAGTTTGGAAAATGGTAATATATATTGGAAAAGATACATTGAAATACAATGACCATTATTCTCCCTAACAACTTTGAATTCCTGAGCAGCGATTTCTGTTGAAGTATGGTGAGGATTCAAGAAGATTGTTACTTGAATGATCAAGTCTCGTATGACGCAATTACTTGCCAAGAAATACCTAACTTTTGCCTAAGTTCCCTTGCGGGTTTTCAACCTAGCGGGAAAATTTATTCTGTTTATGTCTCTAATTTTTCCCTAGACCGCCCTTTCGGGTTTTCAGCCTACCGAGATGCTCTTTTTTGCCTAAGTCACCCTTTTGGGTTTTCGACTTAGCGAGCTGTTCTTTTATTTCTATAGGCGAAGTATTTCTTGACTGCATCAGCATTTACAGGACGCAGGAACTCTATATTTATTTAATGCACTAGTCGGGTATTTCCGAGTCTGAAGAAATGTTTGATATCATGATACCAAGGTTTCACATCTGACATTTCCTTTGTTGCAAACACATGAGGCGGTCTATCCAAGCGTCGCAATGTGATACGAGGCACATCGTTCCAAGTATTTACTTGATACATAGAAGCCAAGGTTGCCAAAGCATCCGCCATCTTATTTTCATCTCTGGGGATATTATGGAATTTAACTTTGTTAAAGAAGGGTAATAATCTTCTAGCATAGTCTTTGTAGGGAATCAAGGCAGGGTGAGGAGTATCCCGTTCTCCTTTAATCTGATTTACTACCAAAGCTAAATCTCCATACACATCTAGAACTTTGATTATGAGATCAATAGCCTCCTCGAGACCCATGTGTTATACCCCGAAATTTTCCCTCCCATTTCATCAACATTTTCTCATCACCAGACTCTTGGAACTGAAGATCAAGCTAGGGTTTGCTCTGCTCAAGACACCTCATTGCACTGATGACCTAAATTAGGGTTTGAGTTTGCACAGTGGTGTTCTGGCCTACAATACCCAAATTGACTTCCATACTTCATGTTAGACTCACAAGTTTGTCCATACCAAGTTTCAAGCCTGATTCAATTTTTTGTACAGTCAATTGGACAGTTGACCTAGAAATCAATTGTATTGGGGAAAAAGTCAACTGTGGCCAATTGACAGTCAAACCTCATGATTTTTGACCCACTTCAACATAATAAACTCATATATGTCATTTGATCAAGTTTGGATCACAATTCCACAAGAAATTTGATCAGGTCACCAAAAGGGCAAAATGGTCATTTTTAGGGTTTTGACTGCATAAAGGCAATTTTTGACTGTTTGACCTAGCCAATGGCAAATCAATCTCACACATGGACTCAAGGACTCAATGAAATTTTCTTGACCCATTCAACAAGTTCAAAAGATCTCAAGTGCACAGGATTGACAGATGAATTTTTCAGTCAACTAATCAAAATTTGACTGTACACTATAAAGTCAAACTTTGACTTTTTGGTCAAAATCAAGTTCCAAGAGTTATTTTTCATCAAGACATGTCAAATTATGAAACTTGTTCATAAAGAAACCCAAAAATGAAAATTAGGGTTTAAAATGGAAAATTTTTCATAACTTTGAATTTTTCTAAGTTATAAAATTTTCTTATTTTTTCCTATCTTTGTCCCTTTTTTCATCAAGATGCAAATGGATTCAAACAAAACTTGCAACATGAAAGTGGTGGTCCATCACAAATTCTACAACTTTTAATCACAAAGTTTTCTCAAAAGAAACTTGTATCTCAAGTTATGATTTTTGGAACAAGGGTACCTAAAACTTTTAACTTAGAGAAAATTTGCCCTAATCTAGGCAGGATTTTGACCCATCTTCTTGGCCACTTTTCACATAGTTCCACTTGGAATTTCAAGTTGAATTGCAAATATGGATTATAGTACATGTTCCAAGCTTTCCAAATTGTCCAAGAACTCCTCAAACACCCTTGTGGTTAGAGAGAATCGAATGCTTGAAGTTGGCAAAATCTCACTTTTGTCCATGGCCAATACATGTTCATACCAATTTGCAATTCTGATCTAGCTAGCTTGGTTCACCATTACAGGCCTTAAAACCAATTTGTACTCCTTAATTTAATGCATATCCATTGAATTAAAGTATTGTCTTGGTCATTAGGGCATTATACACTAGTTTAAGCCTTAAAAGGAAAAAGCAACAATGCCATTTTTGCCTAAACTTCACTTTATGTCAAAACCAAATCCTTGAGGCATGGGGACAGATCTTTGAGGTAGGATCAAATCCACAAATTCCAGTAACCAAGAGCACAATGTGCAGCATGATATAGGGCTTGCACATGCCTGCATTGGGAGGGCACACACTCTTGCATGAAAAAGAAGAAAAGTTGCAAAACATATCCATCTCTCACATCTGTTGAAACAAACTTACACAAACCTTGTAGACAAGTTCCATACCTCCCAACAAGCCTGAAACACGACCCCTTTGCCTCTCAAACTCCCTTGTACACAGAATCACTGTTTTTCTGCAAAACAGAGCAAGTTCTGCATTTTGCAAGCCATAACCAAATTCCATCGTGCGTTTTGTCCAAAGATAGTTCAAAAACCTTCCAATCAACTCACTTGAACTATCCCAGGCCCCCATTGCAAGCTGTAACACCTCTAACCCACTTTGCCATTTTTGTTTCAAAGCTCTGCAGGTTGAGTTCTACAGCATGATTCAAACTGTTTCAAAACAAGCCAAGCATTGGAAAAACTTCCTTAGACCTCAAGCAAGCTCAAAAGAAGCTCAAACATCATTGAAGGTTGCTACATTATCCAGCTCGAAGTCAACTGAAACAGGTATTTCATGGACTTCTATCTCTCTATCTAGGAATGGTTAGGCTTAGGTTTGTGAATGAAATATGTTGTACTCATAGCCCTGAAGCCATACATATGCTTAGTTTTCATTTACATTAATCGTGTTAAGAGAATTTCACTCATGAACTTTCTGAAAAAACTAGGTTAGAAATTAGGGCCAGAGAAATTCTCTCTGGTCTTTGAGAGTTAATCCAAGTTTTTTATATGGTTGAATTCGTTGTTTAATTCTCTATAATGTTCATGTTATGAGTTTTGTCAAAAGATCAAAGAATCAGGAGTTACAGTTTGGTACATAGCGCGCGCAAGTTTGTTCAAAGGAAGAAGAAGAAGAAGTGGATTCTGGGCTGGGCCTAGTTTCTTTTGCTTTTGACACCCCCTTTGATTCAGTTTACACCCCCTGGCCCATTTGTTTGAATTTTTTTCATTTTGATATTTTTATTTTTTATTCTGACTTTATTATTTTTTGTCTAAATATAAAAAATGCCAAAAAATTATTTTCTATATTTTTCATATTTATTAGATATTTATTTTTATTTTACTAGTATAAGTATGTAAATAAACTATTTCCTTTTATTAAAAACTTAAAAATAATACAAAAAATATACTTATCTTCATTTATTATTTTTATTTACACTTGAAAATATTTCCTAGAATATACACATTTTTTGTAAATAATTAATTTCTATTTTTGTATATTTAATATATTTAATACACATATATATACTTATATACTTTATCTTATTAAATAATTAGGTCAAAAATATAAAAATATTATATTTTTACTTTTATTAATATTTTACACTAAAAAACATCTTTTTGTAATATACTTTTATTTTGTGTATAAATTAATATATTATTGTATATAATTAATGAATAATATTGTTTTTTTTAAGAATTAGGATTTGCCTTAAAATATCAAATAATTAAAATTGACTTTATCTTTATTTATTTTTTTACTTGACATCAAGAAATATACTTTTTACATACATAAAAAAACCTTTTTCTTTGCATAATATATTTTATTTGACTTTATTTATTTGTATTTTATTCCATTTATTGTACATTTAAATATTGCCTATACATTCGATTTGGTTGTAATAACTTAGAATTTAATTTCTTGTCAAATACCCCCAATTCAAATTTGTACCCCCCTCCCTATATCATGTTGTAATAGTGTAGCATTTAAATTCTCGCACATTTAAAAGCTTTCAATTATGACATGCTTAGACCTAGGGTTTGTATGTCAAAATCCAAATCAACAAATAGTTTGACCTAATCAAAGACAAAAATGCATGAAAAAACAAACGCAATGCACACTTTCACCCCTAGGGTTTCAATCCACTTGTTGCCTTCAAAAAATGGGCCATGATATGCATGTCAAGTTACTTTGGCAAAACAAAAACAAAACAAAGATCATAGTCCCTCGATGACGCTATCTGAGTTGCCTAAACAAAATGATCAAGTCCCTCAAGAAAATTGCCAAAAATACTTGACACTATTGCTATCATGGCTTATACGATGACTCACGCCTGTCCCGTTTAACATCCTAACACAAGGTTGTTCACCAAATACAATGGTGAAACAACACTGTTAAAAGGGTTAAAAACATAAGAAAGATCTTTGAGTAAAATTGGGTAGATAGCTCTTAGTTACTTGATCAAAAGCTTGCAAAACATCCTTGTTATATTCAAAACACCATTCACAACACAATTTTAAAACCCTACTTTCAAACATTGGAAACTTTTCAAAAGACAAAAACACCTTTATATACATTCAAACAAGGATCATTACAAAGGTTGACACAACGATGGCCTCTTTTCAAAACATCTTTCAAAATCACACACAAAACACCATTTCAAACAATTCAAGAGCACCATTTCAAACAATTGAAAAGCAAAGCAAGTGATCTAAGCAAGTAACAAAGAGCCCATGGATAACCATGGATAGAAAGGGTGCTAATACCTTCCCTTTCTATAATCTACTCCCCGAACCCAAGAAAACATCTCAAAGGTATTTCCTGTGCTTTTTGACCTTTCCTTAGGATAAAATAAAAAGTCGGTGGCGACTCTTGCTAAACCGAAACATTTGCGAACACAAACGCAAAATCCCAAGTCAGTTCTCCCATCGTATCACAGAACTGGCGACTCTGCTGGGGAAAACTTTAAAAGTGGAGTAACCTTAGGGCTTAGATCACCCTTTGCATGATTATTGTTTACTTTGATTTCTTTACATTCTTGTTCTCTTGTTTGGGCTTGAAATCCTCCACCCAGATTTGGGAAACATTCATAGGTAAATAGCAATCCATTGTGGAAACTGTGCGGGGTATACCGACACGGTTGAAGCAATAGTTATATTAGTGCGACATATTTGTGAGTACCGGTAGCCTTTGAGTCAATCAAAGAGAATACGGGACCGTTGAGTGATGTCATGAAGCACTAATGAACTAGAACCTTACTTGACCATCTTGGCCTTTTATTAGGGGTAGTGAGATGACCGGCTTTGGTGCGGTCCGAAGTTGGTAGATACTCGATACTACACTCATTGAGGGTTGTTTTCTTGGAATATTTTGGTCGCTAGTTAAGTGGCTAAACCAAAACAATGAACATAGAAAATAATACAATGATATTGAGCTCCTTAGAACCCGGTTACTATTTATAGGACAGGTTTTGAGCCAACTAAACTCAAGAGGGTACTTACCTATGAAACTTCATGCAAGCCTGAAACTAGGGTTTTGTGTGATTTGCTTGTACATGTGCTTGTACATACATCATGAACATCATAAAGTATCATATGCATCCACTAACCATTTCAAGGGTTTGGATCTTCATCTTTGTTCTTGTTTTGTAGGTCATGGAATCTCTCCGCAGGAAAACAATTCAAGTCAACCTTGTGAGGATCCCTCCTCAACTCAAGGAGCTTACTTCCAGGATTCCATAGAATTCTCACTTCAGTGAAAGACATGGTAGACTCCTCAACTTAGTCAACACCAACATTGAAGAAGACATGGTGAAAGTACTTTTCCAGTTCTTTGACCCCCTACACCACTGTTTCTCATTCCCTGATTATCAGTTGGTGCCTACTTTGGAGGAATTTTTCCAACTCCTGAGAATTCCCATTCTTCATCAACTACCCTACAACGGTACGGAAAAAGAACCAAAGCCTGAAGATGTTGCTCAAGCATTACACTTGCAACCATCTGACATCAAAGGGCATTGGGAAACCAGAAGTGGTGTCAAGGGATTCTTGGCAAAGTCTTTGTTTGAGAAGGCACAATAATGCTGGAATTCTCTTGATCTACAAGCCTTTGAAGAGATTGTGGCACTACTTATCTATGGGTTGGTATTGTTCCTAAACCCTGACCAACTTATAGATGTGAATGCTGTCAAGATTTTCATATCTAGGAATCCTATACCTACATTGCTTGGGGACATCCTACACTCATTTTACACACGAACAATGAGGAAAATATGTGTTCTCATGTGTTGTACTCCTCTCCTAGCAAGGTGGTTTATTTCTCACCTTCCACAATCAGTTTTGAAGAATGAGCAGGGTTTAAGGTGGTCACAACTATTGATGACCCTCACACATTCTGATGTACATTGGTGTTCTCGGTCCAGAGAAAATGTCATCATCATTGATCGTTGTGGGGAATTCCCTAATGTCCCATTACTTGGCATTAGGGGAGGCATTACCTACAACCCATGTCTAGCTTTGAGACAATTTGGATATGCTCGGAGGGATGGCCCTCATGACATGCTGATTCTTGACCTAGTTTTTGACTTCGACAACGATGCGCAAGGACTTCGACAAAGGTTCATCAGAGCTTGGAGGATGCCTAACAAGGTGGATAGTAAGACACTGGGGCACAAGAATTCCATCCCCCTTGAGCCCTACCTCAAGTGGGTACGAACCCGCTCCCAGAATCTTATGATGCCATATCCTCACATTCTCCCCTTGATCAAAGAGCCTGTTATGGAAGGGGAGGTTCCATACACCATCCTACATCCTGACATGCCAACATCATGGGAGGAAATGAAAAATAGTTGGATCCAACTCAAAGAAGAACGGGATACCTTTGAAGCCAGCTTCTATGCCAGTGAGAAGAAGGTTTTGGAGCTTACCCGCCGACTTCACGAGGAGGAGACTCTCAACACTTACATCGCACCAAAGAGAATGCGCAATGTCTTTTTACATTGAGAATTTTGTAATATTTCGCCCATGGGGCACTTATGTACTAACAAATTTCTTCTTAATATGACGTGTGTTCTTTTTGTTTGCAACAAATCTGAATTTTTGAACCCTTGAATGCATTACATGAATAGCATACCATTCATCATATTCATAAACAGGTCTTCATGCCAGGTTTCCTTATCTTTCTGCTGTTTATTTCAGCAAGATGGATTTGGAGCAAACGGTAAAGGATCTACAGGAACAAAATTCACAGTTCCAGCAACTCCTCATGACCTTGGCAAAGGGTCAAGAGGACCTCAAAGTGTTGTTGGAGAAGAATAAAGAGAAAAATAAAAAGAGACCTGGGGTAGCCACTTTTGGAAGAAGGTTTGAGAGCAATGCTAGAAAGGTTCTTGAGTTCCCCTCAACGTTTGACGAAGGGGCCGGTAAAGGGAAAGGTGCTGTTGTACCTTCTGAATCTGAGGTTGTAGAGGAAGAGGAGGAAGAAGACGAAGACTACTCCGAGCAACAGTATCCACCAGCGGACGACAAATATAAGAACCTTGAAGATAGATTGGCAGCTATGGAGTTGCAGAGGTTGCCCGGATTGGATTTTGAGGAACTAGGGCTGGTAGCTGGGATTGTTATCCCTCCCAAGTTTAAGGTGCCAACATTTGCCAAGTACGACGGTCTGTCTTGCCCTAAGATGCACCTGAGGTCGTATGTCAGAAAAATCCAACCCCACTCATCCGATAAAGACCTCTGGGTACACTTTTTCCAAGACAGTTTGTCTGGCACGCAACTAGATTGGTTTTATCAGCTTGAGAGATTAGAGGTTCACAATTGGGAAGACTTGGAAGCTGCTTTTTACCGTCAGTATCAATACAATGCTGATTTGGCATCCACTCGTCCTCAGTTACAAAGTATGGGGATGGCTTCCAATGAAGGGTTTAAAGAGTACGCTCAAAAGTGGCGTGATCTGGCTGGAAGGGTGCAGCCGCCGTTATCAGATAGGGAGTTAGTTGATATGTTTTTGGGGACCCTGTCTGGCCCCTTCTTCAACCATCTAATCGAGAGCTCTTCTGCGGGATTTACTGAACTGATTTTGACAGGGGAAAGGGTTGAGGTCGGTATTAAAAGTGGAAAGATTCAAAAGGATGCTTTCGTGTCCACAACCATTAAGAAACCCTTTCCGACTAAGAAGGAAGCATCTGCTGTGTATTCTCAGAAGGGATTGGGAAGAACTGAGCATTGACCGACTGTAGGGGCTGTGATGATTCAAAACTCGTCAAATGATCAACCTCATAACAATCAGTCGAGACCTAATCAACAATGGGTGGAAAGGCCACAACGGCAGTTCACTCGCATCAACATGACGCCTGCTCAGGTACTTCCCCATTTGTTGAAGCTGAATCTGACCAGTTTGAAGGAGGCGCCAAAAAACCCTAACACCTCCTCTCCATACTATCACTCTAATGCCAAGTGTTCCTACCATTCCGACAGTGTTGGGCACGATACCAATAATTGTTGGGCACTTAAGAACAAAATCCAGGATCTGATCGATGCTAAGGAAGTAGAATTTGATGCTCCTGAGAAGCCCAATGTTATATCTGCTCCGATGCCCAAGCACGACCACAATATTCATGCTATTATGGAGGACACTCATGTTACTGATGTTGTTGACCTGCTGACACCTTTACTTGTGATTAAGGAAAATTTGTTGAGAGTCGGGATCTTTCCTGGTTGTGTTAAAGACTATTATTTTTGTTTGAATATACGAGGCGATTGTCCATTGTTGAAGTCAGGTGTCCAACTCCAGATGGATACTCAAGAGATACTTTTCCAGAAAACCCCTGTTGACACTTTCAATCATATTACTCCTGATACTTGTGATACTTCAACCAACGATATTGCTATCATAACCATTTCCGACAATCCTCCCAAGGCTTGCAAAAGGCCTGTCAGGATTACACCCAACTCTGAATGTGTACCTTTAAAGATCACCATGCCGGGACCTATCCCGTATAAATCCAGCAAAATGGTATCGTGGAACTATGGGGGAGAAATCTTCTACCACGGTATCAAACAAATCGAAACAGTCCAAGAGATTTCTGAAGAAGACCCTGATATAGGGAACATCACGGGTACAAGCAAGATAACCCGCAGTGGCCGGATCTTTTCTCCAGAGATTGCTCCCCCTCAGGCAGTTTTTGGACCCTTAAAAGCATTTGCACCTGTTGGACCCTCTGTGCAAGGCCCAGTGATTGAAGATTTGGATACTCCTGAAGTAAGACCATCTGCTGAAACTACCGACAAGGGTAGGGGGATACTGGAAGTGCCTGTCAGGACGAAGGCCCATGCTGTGGTTATCCCCGAAACCACTCCGAAAGAAATGGATGAAATCTTGAAAATAATCAGAAAAAGTGACTATGACGTTGTGGAGCAGTTAGGGCTGACCCCTTCTAAAATTTCAATGTTGGCTCTTCAGCTCTGATCTGGGGCCCATGCTAAGGCCCTAATCAAATTCTTGAAGGCTGCACATGTACCCCAAGAGACTTCGGCTGACCAGTTTCAGGAATGTGTGGCCAGTCTTACTGTTGATAATGGCCTTGGCTTTTCCGATGCTGACTTAACTCCCAAAGGAAGGAAACATAATGATGCATTACATGTGTCAGTTGAATGCCGAGGAACCACTCTCGCCCATGTCTTAGTTGATACTGGTTCTTCCTTGAACGTGCTGCCAAAGAAAGCCTTAGACCGCTTGGACTGCGAAGGACTGACTCTCAAGCCTAGTAACATCATTGTTAGGGATTTTGATGGTTCCAAGAGAATGGTTCATGGAGAGGTTGATATTCCTATCAAAGTAGGCACAGAAGTCTTCAACTCAACCTTTTACGTGATGGACATCCGACCGTCATATTCATGTTTGCTAGGAAGACCATGGATCCATTATGCCAGGGCAGTTACCTCCTCTTTGCACCAGATGCTGAAATATCCTGTTAAGGGTAAAATTATAACGGTGCACGGAGAGGAAGAGTACATGATAAGCCATCTCAACTCCTACCGTTATGTGGAGCTGGATGGCGAGTTCATCGAAACGCCTTTCCAGCATTTTGAGGAAGTTTCTCCCGAGGTAGCAGTTGCGAAGATAATGGTTGAGGTACCTATTGCTCCCAAGCACGTATCTAGGATGGCATCTCCCAAGGACGCAGAGGCGGTAATCAAAGAGGGGAAGAGTATAGTATGGGGACAATTGCCTGACTTTCCCCATAAGACTGACAAGTTTGGGTTAGGGTTCACTACTGCAGGACAAAGGGCTATGCGTCGCTTCAAGGCTGGGGGGCCACCCGTCAAGATCTCACACCATGGAATCTATGTTGTAGAAGATGAGGATGAAGAGAGCCACTTTGAAGATTGGATCTTCCCGACCATCGAAGGGGGTTTGAGCAATTGGGAAGCAAAGGATTTTGTTCCTATCACCTTTATCAACCAGTAATTTTATCTTTGAACAATTTCCCATTTTTATGGTCTATAATAACTAAACAATTTGCACACTATTTTCACCTCATGCCTTGCCCGGGGCATGTAGGTCCATTTGTAAGGGCTTGATTTTCTTCATAATCATATGCCATGTTTTAATGAATCATTGGACGTTTTTCATCTATAAACTGTTGTGTTCATTTTCTTTCCTTTTGCATTTTATTTGTTTAAGGATGGCTATCCCTTACACACACCCACACTCACAAATGCAGGTACCCATCCACTCCGGATTCCATGGGTGACTATTCTGCTTTAGCCTTTGATAACTCTGAAGATTTGGTCAATCAGGCTGAGTACGAAGTTGACGAAGATTGTGAAGTGCCGAGAGAGTTAGCCAGACTTCTACAACAAGAAGAGAGGGCCATTCTTCCTCATGAAGAGCTGTTAGAAACCATCAACTTGGGGACAGAGGAAGACAGGAACGAAGTAAAAGTGGGTGCCAACCTGGAACCAAGTTTCAAGGAGCGCTTAGTGCAGTTATTGAACGAATATGTTGAAATCTTCGCTTGGTCTTATGAAGACATGCCAGGGTTAGACACGGATATCGTGGTTCATCGTCTCCCTATGAGAGAGGACTGTCCACCGATCAAACAAAAGGTCGGACGAATGAGGCCTTACATGTCTGAAAAGATTAAGGCTGAAGTAATGAAGCAATTCAACGCTGGCTTTCTGGCTGTTACCTCCTATCCACAATGGGTTGCTAATATCGTGCCCATACCTAAGAAGGATGGCAAAGTCAGAATGTGTGTGGACTATCGGGATTTGAACAGGGCTAGCCCAAAAGACGATTTTCCGCTGCCACATATTGACATCTTGGTTGATAACACAGCTCAGCACAAGGTATTTTCCTTCATGGATGGATTCTCGGGATACAACCAAATTAAAATGGCCCCCGAGTACATGGAGAAAACTACCTTTGTCACGCAATGGAGCACCTTCTGTTACAAAGTGATGTCGTTCAGACTGAAGAACGCGGGGGAAACCTATCAACGCGCCATGGTAGCTTTGTTTCATGATATGATACATCATGAGATCTAATTTTACGTAGACGACATGATAGCTCGATCACAGACAGAGGAAGAACACCTTGAACATTTGCAAAAGCTGTTTGCCAGGTTGAAGGAGTATAAACTCAGACTGAATCCAAGCAAGTGCACTTTTGGAGTTAGGTCTGGTAAACTTCTGGGATTTATTGTCAGCAACAAAGGAATTGAGGTTGATCCAGCTAAAGTAAAGGCTATACAAGAAATGCCTGCCCCCCGTACTGAAAAGGAGGTTAGAGGATTCTTGGGACGCTTGAACTATATTGCGAGGTTCATCTCTCACCTGACATCTACCTGCGAGCAAATTTTTAAACTGCTGAAAAAAGATCAGGTAGTTGAATGGAACGATGATTGTCAAGTTGCTTTTGATAAGATCAAGGAGTACTTACTAGAACCTCCTATTCTGATGCCACCCGACGAAGGAAGGCCATTGATCATGTATCTGACTGTTTTGGATAACTCAATGGGGTGTGTACTGGGCCAACATGACGAGTTTGGCCGAAAAGAGCATGCCATTTATTACCTTAGCAAAAAGTTTACCGACTGTGAGACTCGCTACTCACTGCTCGAGAAAACTTGCTGCGCTTTGGTATGGGCTGCTCGCCGGCTAAGACAGTATATGTTGACTCACACCACTTTGCTGATTTCCAAAATGGATTCGATTAAGTATATCTTTGAGAAGCCGGCTTTATCTGGAAGAATCGCTAGATGGCAAATGATCCTGACTGAATATGACATCCAGTATACTACCCAAAACGCTATAAAGGGGAGTGTACTAGCTGATCGTCTAGCTCACCAAGCCGTCGAAGATTACCAATCTATGAGATTCGACTTCCCTGACGAGGACATCATGACATTGGACAACATTGAAGGTAGTGGACTGTATGACGGACCTGAACAAGGATCCCAATGGACCCTATACTTTGATGGTGCTTCAAATGCACTTGGAAACGGTATCGGTGCAGTACTCATTTCTCCAGATGGTTGTCATATACCCTTCACTGCCCGACTTTGCTTCAGTTGTACCAAAAACATGGCTGAATATGAAGCTTGCATCTTTGGTCTCCAGGCTGCTTTAGACTTGGGAATCAAATCTTTGGTCATATTTGGGGACTCGGCATTGGTTATCAGTCAAGTCAAACGAGAGTGGGACACTAAACATCCTAATCTTATCCCATACAAAGAACATGTCTTGACGTTGTTGCCTCACTTCGAGCAGATTACCTTCGAGCATTTCCCGCGAGAAGAAAATCAGTTAGCCGATGCTCTGGCAACAATGTCTTCCATGTTTAAACTCAACTGGGATAACGAGGCGCCCCAAATCACCATCGAGCGAATGGACGAACAGGCGCACTGTCATGAGATTAATACCAAAGAAGTAGTGGAACAACCCTGGTTTCATGAAATCAAAAGGTATCTCCAGACCAGAGAATATCCTGAATGAGCTTCCGTCAATGACAAAAATTTCTTAAGGAGATTTGTTGCCAAGTTCTTCCTAAGCAATGGCATCCTTTATAAGCGCAGTCATGATTGTGTTCTACTTCGTTGTGTGGACAAGGTTGAAGCAGAGTTGATCATGACCGATATACATAGCGGAACATTTGGCACCCACTTGAGCGGACATACAATGGCTAAGAAGATTCTAAGGGAAGGCTACTACAGGTCTACCATGGAAGCTGATTGTCATCAACATTCCCGTACCTGCCACAAATGCCAAGTCTACACTGACAAGGTACATATTCCTCCTGTTCCTCTTAACATTCTGACAGCTCCTTGGCCATTCGCAATGTGGGGAATTGACATGATTGGAGAGATCAAGCCCACGGCATCCAATGGACATCGCTTCATCCTGGTGGCTATTGATTACTTCACCAAATGGGTCGAGGCAACTTCCTATGCCTCAGTTACAAAGAATTTGGTTGCCCGCTTCATCAAGCAGAACCTCATATGCCGGTACGGTATCCCCGACAGGATCATCACAGACAACGGTACAAATTTGAACAATACTATGATCACCGCTCTATGTGAGCAGTTCAAGATTTATCATCACAATTCATCTCCCTACCGGCCGAAGATGAACGGTATTGTTGAAGCCGCAAACAAAAATATTAAGAAGATCATTCAAAAGATGACAGTCACCTACAAGGACTGGCATGAGATGTTACCGTTTGCTCCGCATGGATATCGTACCACGACACGTACTTCAACGGGGGCAACTCAATTTTCTTTGGTATATGGCATGTAAGTTGTTCTGCCTATGGAAGTTCAGATTCCTTCCTTGAGGATTATGAAGGATGCCGGTTTGAGTGAAGATGATTGGATTCAGACCCGGCTTGATCAACTTAACTTGATCAACGAGAAGCGACTTACTGCTGTTTGTCATGGTCAGACGTATCAAAAGCGGATGATCAAGGCTTTCAACAAAAAGGTTAGGCGTCAGGTATATCAAGTCGGAGATCTTGTAATCAAGCGGATCATCTTACCGCAAAGTGATCCCAGGGGCAAGTGGACTCCTACTTACGAAGGACCATTTGTAATCAAGAGCATCTTTTCTGGTGGGGCAATGATTCTGACCACCATGGACGGTGATGACTTGCCGCACCCTGTGAACGCAGACATAGTCAAAAGATACTACGCATAAAACGACCCGACAAGTTGAAAACCTGAAAGGGCGACTTGGGCAAAAATGGGCATCTCGGTGAATCGAAAACCCGAAAGGGCGGTTCATGCTAAAATTAGGGATAAAACAAAAAAAATCTGTATACCCGGCAAGTTGAAAACCCGAAAGGGCGACTTGGGCAAAAAAGGGTTTCCCGGTGGATCGAAAACCCGAAAGGGCGATTCAGGAAAAGGTTAGGGAATTAAAGCGTATGACTGTGTCTCGTCGGATCACTTTAAGAACAATCTTTTCACCAACAAGCTCCAAGCTTCTGATCAATCCAATCATCTACGGACAAAGCAACGAATGGACAGATACTCAGAGTTGTGAAGGCTATAGCCGAATGGGAACCCCATGGAATTGTTACACATAGCCATCGTTCTTTTGTATAAATTTTTCTCAATTTTTACGACAACATTCCCTTACTAGGATGTTTGTCTCCTTTGTACAAAGACACTTACAAAAATTAATACGAATATACTTCAAAGCGTAGAAACTTGCTTGCCTTTATTTTTCTGTTTTACACTTATGTTTTATTTGAAGAAACATCCAATGTTTTGTTGAATAGGCATATGCATTTGAATATAGTCACTGCTTACAAATAAAACGAAATTGGGAAAGGATAATTACTGCTAGGTTGGAGGTGTAGGAAGATATCTTTATGCCATTCAAGAAGAGATCCCATGCATTACTTTGTTCAGATCCTCAACAAAACTAAAACCTCGGGGTACATGTCCCCAGCGGAGTTAAGCTTCAAGATCCCCCGGCGAAGCCAGTACATTTCAAACTGGATTCCCCAGCCAAGTTAAAGCTTCAAAGTTCCCATCAGAGTTCAAACTCCCAATTCCCAGCGGAGCCAGAATAATCTAAACCTTCTTCCCCAGCGAAGTCCAATTTCCAACCGATCAAATTCCCTCAATTTTCCCAACAGCTAGGATGATTCCCCAGTAGAGGTCGTCAGAGTAAACCCTATTCCCCAGGGAAGTCATGAAGAATTCTCAGTCCCTGCAGAAATTGGTGAAGCTCTTGTTAAAATCCCCGCAAGTCACCAAGGATTTTCAATCCCTGGCAGTGGTCGTAAGATTTCTCATTCTAAACAATCAAAGATCTTTAATCCCCAAGCAGTCAACAAAGATTTATCATTTGTAGTAATCAAAGATTTTTTTTATTCCCCAGCTTCGGTCAAGGATTTATTTTCATCGGCAGCAGTCAAAGATTTCATTATCTCCAGCTATCAAGGATTCAGTTTCCTCAGCAAGACAGCTACTCAGCTTACATGCATAACCATTACATTCATATATCATAAACATGGGTTACAATTCATTGCATCATACATGTCATGCAATATAACTTCGTGTTTTAGCTAACATTTTACCCTTTTCAGGATAAGATTAAAAGGCTATCATTAACAATTATTCGGATACAGTACGGGTACACCCCAGACACGGCGGTCATTCTACTACTCGTTCAGACTTCAGCAATCAGATACAGACTAGATACGCTCCAGACACGGCAACCATTCTATCTCTCATCCAGATTCAACTATCAACTAAAAGTTCAGATACGCTCCAAACACGGATGTCATTCTGGCCTTTACACCAGCAATTTGATTCCCCCAGTGCAGTCGCCACGGAAGTCATTATGTCACTTATTTAGATCCCAATTACAGTACGGATACACCCCAGACACGGCGGTCATTCTACTACTCATACAAATCTCAACTTCATATACAGTCCAGATACGCTCCAGACACGGTTGCCATTCTGGTACTCATTCATAGTTCATCCCTAGCACACAGTTGCTCCATACACAGATGTTTCTCTGTTACCCCAGATACAATACAGATACACTCCAGACACGGCAGTCATTCTGATATTCATTCAAAGTTCAAATACAGTTACAGCTCAGATATGCGCCAGACACATACGCCATTCTTTTGCTCATACAAACTCAGTCTCCAGATACAGTTCAATGACATCCCGGACACGGATACCATTTTGATGCTCATTCTTCTGACCTACAGCATTAAAATTCAACAAACATTCTTGGATGGCATCTCTAAGACCATCTCCAGCAAGATTCTACTATCTCCAAATGGCATCTCTAAGCCCATTTCCTCAGATATATTTTGACGAATGCAAACTTACGGGCACTCTAGTGTCCAATCCTCTTTTACCTTCGAGTCACGAAAGGCAAACTTGTCAATCTAACTCTTCAGGTTCAAGAAGATTGAACAGGGGAAACTGTTGTACCCCAAAATTTTCCCTCCCATTTCATCAACATTTTCTCATCATCAGACTCTGGGAACTGAAGATCAAGCTAGGGTTTGCTCTGCTCAAGACACCTCCTTACACTGTTGACCTAAATTAGGGTTTGAGTTTGCACAGTGGTGTTTTGGCCTATAATACCCAAATTGACTTTCATACTTCATGTTGGACTCACAAGTTTGTCCATACCAAGTTTCAAGCCTTGATTCAAATTTTTGTCCAGTCAATTGGACAGTTGACCTAGAAATCAACTGTATTGGGGAAAAAGTAAACTGTGGCCAATAGACAGTCAAACCTCATGATTTTTAACCCACTTCAACATAATAAACTCATATATGTCATTTGATCAAGTTTGGATCACAATTCCACAAGAAATTTGATCAGATCACCAAAAGGGCAAAATGGTCATTTTTAGGGTTTTGACTGCACAAAGGAAATTTTTGACTGTTTGACCTAGCCAATGGAAAATAAAGCTCACACATGGACTCAAGGACTCAATGACATTGTCTTGACCCATTCAACAAGTTCAAAAGATCTCAAGTGCATAGGATTGACAGATGAATTTTTCAGTCAACTGATCAAAATTTGACTGTACACTGAAAAGTCAAACTTTGACTTTTTGGTCAAAATCAAGTGCCAAGAGTTATTTTTCATCAAGACATGTCAAATTATGAAACTTGTTCATAAAGAAACCCAAAAATGAAAATTAGGGTTTAAAATGGAAAATTTTTCATAACTTAGAATTTTTCTAAGTTATAAAATTTTCTTATTTTTTCCTAACTTTGTCCCTTTTTTCATCAAGATGCAAATGGATTCAAACAAAACTTGAAACATGAAAGTTGTGGTCTATCACAAAGTCTACAACTTTTATTCACAAAGTTTTCTCAAAATAAGTTTGTAGCTCAGGTTATGATTTTTGGAACAAGGGTACTTAAAACTTTTAACTTAGAGAAAATTTTCCCTAATCTAGGCAGGATTTTGACCCATCTTCTTGGCCACTTTTCACATAGTTCCACTTGGAATTTCAAGTTGCATTGAAAAGATGGATTATAGTACATGTTTCAAGATTTCCAAATTGTCCAAGAACTCCTCAAACACCCTTGTGGTTAGAGAGAATCGAATGCTTGAAGTTGGCAAAAACTCACTTTTGTCCATGGCCAATACATGTTCATACCAATTTGCAATTCTGATCTAGCTAGCTTGGTTCACCATTACAGGCCTCAAAACCAATTTGTACTCCTTAATTTAATGCATATCCATTGAATTAAAGTATTATCTTGGTCATTAGGGCATTATACACTAGTTTAAGCCTTAAAAGGAAAAAGCAACAATGCCATTTTTGCGTAAACTTCACTTTATGTCAAAACCAAATCCTTGAGGCATGGGGCCAGATCTTTGAGGCAGGATCAAATCCACTAATTCCAGTAACCAAGAGCACAATGTGCAACATGATATAGGGCTTGCACAGGCATGTATTGGGAGGACACACACTCTTGCTTGAAAAAGAAGAAAAGTTGCAAAACATATCCATCTCTCACATCTGTTGAAACAAACTTACACAAACCTTGTAGACAAGTTCCATACCTCCCAACAAGCCTGAAACACGACCCATTTTCCTCTCAAACTCCCTTGTACACAGGATCACTGTTTTTCTGCAAAACAGAGCAAGTTCTGCATTTTGCAAGCCATAACCAAATTCCATCGTGCGTTTTGTCCAAAGATAGTTCAAACACCTTCCAATCAACTCACTTGAACTACCCTAGGCCCCCATTGCAAGTTGTAACACCTCTAACCCACTTTGACATTTTGGTTTTAAAGCTCTGCAGGTTGAGTTCTACAGCACGATTCAAGCTGTTTCAAAACAAGCCAAGCATTGGAAAAGCTTCCTTAGACCTCAGGCAAGCTCAAAAGAAGCTCAAACACCATTGAAGGTTTCTACATTGTCCAGCTCGAAGTCAACTGAAAAAGCTATTTCATGGACTTCTATCTCTCTATCTAGGAATGGTTAGGCTTAGGTTTGTGAATGAAATATGTTGTACTCATAGCCCTGAAGCCATACATATGCTTAGTTTTCATTTACATTAATCGTGTTAAGAGAATTTCACTCATGAACTTTCTGAAAAAACTAGGTTAGAAATTAGGGCCAGAGAAATTCTCTCTGGTCTTTGAGAGTTAATCCAAGTTTTTTATATGGTTGAATTCGTTGTTTAATTCTCTACAATGTTCATGTTATGAGTTTTGTCAAAAGATCAAAGAATCAGGATTTACAGTTTGGTACATAGCGCGCGCAGGTTTGTTCAAAGGAAGAAGAAGAAGTGGATTCTGGGCTGGGCCTAGTTCCTTTTGCTTTTGACACCCCTTTGATTCAGTTTACAGCCCCTGGCCCATTTGTTGGAATTTTTTTCATTTTGATATTTTTATTTTTTATTCTGACTTTATTATTTTTTGTCTAAATATAAAAAATGCCAAAAAATTATTTTCTATATTTTTCATATTTATTAGATATTTATTTTTATTTTACTAGTATAAGTATGTAAATAAACTATTTCCTTTTATTAAAAACTTAAAAATAATACAAAAAATATACTTATCTTCATTTATTATTTTTATTTACACTTGAAAATATTTCCTAGAATATACACATTTTTTGTAAATAATTAATTTCTATTTTTGTATATTTAATATATTTAATACACATATATATACTTATATACTTTATCTTATTAAATAATTAGGTCAAAAATATAAAAATATCATATTTTTACTTTTATTAATATTTTGCACTAAAAAACATCTTTTTGTAATATACTTTTATTTTGTGTATAAATTAATATATTATTGTATATAATTAATGAATAATATTGTTTTTTTTTAAGAATTAGGGTTTTGCCTTAAAATATCAAATAATTAAAATTGACTTTATCTTTATTATTTTTTTTACTTGACATCAAGAAATATACTTTTTACATACATAAAAAAACCTTTTTCTTTACATAATATATTTTATTTGACTTTTATTTATTTGTATTTTATTCCATTTATTGTACATTTAAATATTGCCTATACATTCGATTTGGTTGTAATAACTTAGAATTTAATTTTCTGTCAAATACCCCCAATTCAAATTTGTACCCCCCTCCCTATATCATGTTGTAATAGTGTAGCATTTAAATTCTCGCACATTTAAAAGCTTTCAATTATGCCATGCTTAGACCTAGGGTTTGTATGTCAAAATCCAAATCAACAAATAGTTTGACCTAATCAAAGACAAAAATGCATGAAAAAACAAACACAATGCACACTTGCACCCCTAGGGTTTCAATCCACTTGTTGTCTTCAAAAAATGGGCCATGATATGCATGTCAAGTTACTTTGGTAAAACAAAAACAAAACAAAGATCATAGTCCCTCGATGACGCTATCTGAGTTTCCTAAACAAAATGATCAAGTCCCTCAAGAAATCTGCCAAAAATACTTGACACTATTGCTATCGTGGCTTATACGATGACCCGCGTCTGTCCCGTTTAACATCCTAACACAAGGTTGTTCACCAAATACAATGGTGAAACAACAATGTTAAAAGGGTTAAAAACATAAGAAAGATCTTTGAGTAAAATAGGGTAGATAGCTCTTAGTTACTTGATCAAAAGCTTGCAAAACATCCTTGCTATTTTCAAAACACACTTCACAACACAATTTTAAAACCCTACTTTCAAACATTATAAACTTTTCAAAAGACAAAAACACCTTTGTATACATTCAAACAAGGATCATTACAAAGGTTGCCACAACGATGGCCTCTTTTCAAAACATCTTTCAAAATCACACACAAAGCACCATTTCAAACAATTAAAGAGCACCATTTCAAACAATTGAAAAGCAAAGAAAGTGATCTAAGTAAGTAACTAAGAGCCCATGGATAACCATGGATAGAAAGGGTGCTAATACCTTCCCTTTATATAATCTACTCCCCGAACCCAAGAAAACATCTTAAAGGTTTTTCCTGTGCTTTTTGACCTTTCCTTAGGATAAAATAAAAAGTCGGTGGCGACTCTTGCTAAACCGAAACATTTGCAAACACAAACGCAAAATCCCAAGTCAGTTCTCCCATCGTATCACACCATGATACAAGCTTCATACTCTTCTATATTATTGGTACAATTGAATGCCAGGCTTGCGGTAAAAGGGATATGCGATCCATGAGGAGTGATAATCACAACACCTATTCCTTTCCCATAAGCATTCACGTCTCTATCAAATACCATACCCCACGGAGACTCAGGATCAGGGCCTTCCTCAGGCAATGTTCCTCACAATCTTTTATTTTCAAGAACATCACATCCTCATCAGGGAAATCATATTTAATCGACTAATAATCATCAATTGGTTGGTGAGCAAGATAATCTGCCAACACACTACTTTTTATAGCTTTCTGAGACGGTATTCAATATCATATTCAGACAACAGCATCTACCAACGGGCATTTCTCTCAGTAAGAGAAGGCTTTTCAAAAACATACTTAATTGGATCCATTTTGGAAATCAACCAAGTGGTATGATTCAACATATATAGCCGCAATCGCTTTGTCGTCTAGGCCAAAGCACAACATGTATTTTCCAACATAGAATACCGCGACTCACAATCAATAAAATTCTTGTTGAGATAATAAATAGTATATTCTTTCTTCCCTGTTTCATCTTGTTGTCCCAAAATACAGCCCACATAATTATCTAACACTATCAGATACATGATCAATGGTCTTTCTTCCACAGGCGGGAGCAAGAGAAGGGGTTTAAGCAGATACTCTTTAATACTTTCAAATGCCTTTTGCCAATCATCTATCTACACACAACCTTGATCTTTCTTTAAAAACTTAAAGATCGGTTCACACGTTGCAGTCATATGGGAGATAAATCTGGAAATGTAATTCAACCGCCCAAGGAAGCCTATAACTTGATTTTATGTTCTTGGTGCTGGAATTTCTTGAATTTCTTTGCCTTTGTCAGGGTCGACTTCAATTCCTTTTTGGATTTCAATGAAACCTAATAACTTTCTTGATCGAACATCGAAGGTACACTTATTTGGATTCAAGCGGAGACGATACTTCCTTAAACACTGAAATAATTTCAATAAATCTTCTATATGCCCTTCTTTAGTATGGGATTTGGAAATCATATTATCAACATATAGCTGAATTTCCTTGTGCATCAGATCATTGAATAGGGTTGTCATATCCCTCTGGTACATTGCACCAATGTTCTTCAACCCGAAGGGCATCACTCTGTAACAGAATGTTCCCTAGGGTTTAATAAACGTTGTTTTTTGCATGTCCTCAAGAGCCATTCTGATTTGATTATATATGGAAAATATGTCCATGAACGAGAATACTTTGCACTTTTTTGTACTATCAACAAACATATCAATATGTGCCAATGTAAAATCATCTTTTGGACTTGCTTTGTTTAAATCTCTATAATCAACGCACATGCAAACTTTTTCGTCTTTATTTAGTACAGGGACAATATTGGCAATCCCCTGAGGGTACACTGATGTCACAAGAAAATCGGCATTAATCTGATTTAAAACTTCTTCTTTAATTCTCAGGCCATATCAGGGTGAGTTCTTCACAAATTCTGCTTGATTGGCGGACACTCTGGCTTTAGCGGAAAATGATGCTCCACAATATCAGTATCCAAACCAGGCGTGTCTTGGTTGACCAAGCAAAGATGTCCACATACTCTTTCAACAATTCAATCAACTTGCTCTTCACGTCAGGATATAACAATGCTCCAATCTTGACTTCCTTTGGATCTTCCTCTGAACCCAAATTGATTATCTCCAATGGATCTTTATATGCCTGAATGACACTTTCCTCACGCTCAAGCAACCTTGAAACCTCCTCTGGAATCTCATGATGTTCTTCTTCTTCGGCCTCATACACAGGATATTCAAAGTTTGGAGAGCGTGTAGGGTAATTGTATTCAACAGGTTTTTGAATTAATCTGGACATATGATTTATGATTTCTTTTAGAAACTGCCACATATAACAAGTGATTATGCAGATTTATTTACAGATATTATTTTTGAAAGGGTTTTTTTTATTACCATTTTCCAAGGAAAAGCAGAAAATAAAGACACAATTTGGAAGTCAAAGACAACTTTTATTATTGATTTTAAAGATCAAAGCAACAAATATGCTCATATAATTTCAATACTTTCACCTTGGGAAGAGTAAAATCTTTTCGAAAATATTAACAGAAAACAAATTACTTTGAGACATGAATGAAAGAGGGAACATTAATGGTGATCCAATTCTGGACTCTGACTCCATGTGTCACGTAGTTCGACATCTCTTGCTCTTCTTAACCTTCCAAAATAACATTAATCCTAGGAACAGTTAGATGAATGTAACCTCCATTGTGAAATATATTCTGATACTTGCCCAAAGCAGTCTTCGGCTTGATATTCTAACCTTTATCATTATTCACAGAAAATCCCAAACCAGCTGTATTCTTGTTCACCGGCGGGTCAATAATCTGCCCCCGTACTTTGATAGGGCCATTACGCACTACATGTTGAGCATCTTTAAATGAAGCCATGGAATTATCATTCTCCCTTACATTATCAATGGATAAAGCTTAGATCTCAGTTCCAGCAGCAGCTTCATCCGCTTCCACAACACTGAAAGAGGATATATGAGATATTAACAAAGCTTGTTCTCCATTTATGATGACCACCTTTCCTTCACATACGAACTTCAACTTCTGGTGTAAAGTTGAAGTGACAGCCCCTCCCTCGTGGATCCACGATCGTCCTAGTAAATAGCTATAAGCGGGCACAATATCCATAACCTTGAAAAAAATCTGAAAAAGGTGCGGGCCTATGTGAATAGGAAAATCTACTTCCCCGATGATAAACTTCATTGATCCATCAAAAGCTTTCATAATTATTCCACTCGGGCACATGGGAGCTCATTGATACTTCAGCTTCATAAGCGTGCTCCTCAGTATAACATTTAAAGCAGATCCATTATCAATCAACACATTTGAAAATGAATCATTCTTATAGTTCATGGAGATATGGAGAGCTAGATTATGATTCCTTCCTTCGTCAGGAAATTCATCATCACAGAAACTTAGGTTATTACAAGATGTAATATTCCCTACCACACTATTGAATTGGTCCAATGGAATATTACTTTCCATGAAAGCTTGATCCAATACTCTCATCAAAGATTCCCTGCAGGCAGAAGAGTTCGCCAACAAGGCCAAAATAGATATCTTTGATGGAGTCTGCAACAATTGATCTATGATCCTGTAGTCTTTCATCTTGATAATATTCAATATATCATCCACATCTTTTTCTAAAGTAGTACCACTATATTCCCCCATTTCTTTCTTGAGTCCAACACTTTCATCAACCTTTTTATCAACATTAACACTTCCTCGAATGGCAGGTGCGAAAACACGACCATTGCGGGTCACCTGGCTAGCTTCAGCAATATTCTTTACATCAGAAAAAGGTTGGATGGGAACTTCCACACCATCCTCCAAGATTGTAGCATTGTATTTGTATGGCACGACTTTGTCTGATTTCTAAGGAACAGGACCCAGTAAGCAAATCACTACTAGAGCAACAGTGGGTTTTCTATGGTACTCAATCTCAATAGGAGCAGGAACACCGAAACAAGGAAAAATAACAATCACCCCCTATTCAGAATACTTAGACATTACATAATTATTACTGGAAAATAGTTCTTCATCTTAGGAAACGAATTCATCTGTAGAAGCATACTCATCATCTGACACAGTCTCATCCAAGCAATCCTTAATCACATTAATCTCATTGTAATCATCTCTATTGCCTGAAATTTTGATAGTACATTTATCCAATAACAACTGAATACCCCTTTTCACAATGGAACAACCACGAGAATCTCTACAGCAGACTCTGCAAGACCCATAATGGTGTTCTTCTTGACCATCCATGTGACAGAAGGTAGCGTGAAGCTGTACCAAACCATCATTCATATGGTTCATGTCAAAGATCCGGAATTCCCCAGGACATCCAAAGACCATATTCATATATTCCTCATACTCTGCCCTAGGCCTGATTATATGAATGAGGCCTTTGTCAATCATTTCCTGAAGATCAGCCTTTACCTTATCACATCCTTGTATATTTGTACTGCAAATACCACAACCAGCATGGTCATGCATATAGTAACTAAAATCGTAGAGGCCAGCGTGCATTTTTACCAAATCTTCTCTAACTAGGTTGATATCAAAAATATAGAAGTCCCCCGGACAACCAGCAACCATGTTTACAACATTTGTTCCTCGATGCTTTGGCAAAGGATTATCTTTTACATTAGGGCCAACATTTTTAAAGGATAAAAGGCCAGACCTCACCATATTTTGTACTTCAAATTTCAGAGGATAACAGTTTTCCACATTGTGCCTTGGTGCTCCCTGATGGAAAGTTCATGTCTGATCTTCCTTATAATACCAAGGAAAAGGTGATGGTATAGCGGGGGGTGGCCTGGTCTGAACAAACTTCTTCTGAATTAACGTTGGGTGTAATTCTGCATAACTCATGGGGATAGAGTCAAAAGGCTCTCTCTTCTGATTTTGCCCTTGATTTCCCTGAGGGGATGGTCTTTGATAAGCAATTATGTTCGGAGCCACATTAACAACTAGAGTTACCGAAGCAACCTCTTGGTTGCGCTGATTATTTCTTCTAGGGGGATTAATTCTTCTTTCTTGAGTGACAACATTTGTATCTCATTCTTTCTTCTTAGAAAACCCGTATGATGGTTTCTTTGTACTACCGTAATTTTCACCTTTTGTCAAATGGCCCTCTCTCACAGGTTCTTCCAAATGAACACCCATGCTCACCATTTCGGTAAAATCACTTGGTGCACTTGCCACCATTCTTTCATAGTGGAAGGCACCTAGAGTCTTTAGGAAAATCTTCGTCATCTCTTTCTCTTCCATTGGAGGGATCACCCGGGCGGCCACTTCACGCCATCTTTGTGCATACTCTTTAAACGATTCCTTATCTTTCTGGACCATTGCCTTGAGTTGATTATGGTCAGGCGCCATGTCCATATTATATATGTAATGTCTAATAAACACTTCACCCAAGTCGTTGAAAGTATGAATATTGGCACTATCCAAGCTCATGTACCATTTCAATGTTGCACCAGTATACTTTCTTGGAAAAAGTGGATTAATATGTGTTGATCATTGATGTGAGTAGACATCCTTCTCACATACATCACAAGGTGAGAACAAGGACAATTATTGCCCTTGCCCTTCTCAAATTCCAGTACTTTGAACTTTGCAGGTATTTTCACATTTGGAACCAAACACAGATCATTTACATTCTACCTAAACAATTCATTTCCTCTGAGGGCCTTCATCTCTTTCTGCATCTTATCAAACTGATCCTGGAAATCATCCATCCGATCATAGAAACCCGAGCTTTCACATGGTGTAAAAACATGATGATAAACTTCATCATTAACAAACGGCATAACATTCGCCGAATGAGGTGCATCATAGTGAATCTCAATTCTAGCAGCATGAGTAACATGCACCACAAGAGGTGCAGGAGTAGAAACAGCTTGACCAACTGGAGAAACTGGAGCATCAAGATTAAAACCTTATGGCATGAATTTTTCTGGCATTCCCCATGGATAACCCTAAGGCATACAATTCTGAGCAGCAGTAGCTGGGGGAACAGAAACGGGAACTGATGGACCTTCAGAAGCAAATTTAGTTTGTTGAGGCTGAGCAAATGGTGGATGATTCTGAGCAACCACCAATGATTCCATTAAAATAGTCAAGTTATCCATACCGGCCTTCAGTGCAGTAACCTTGTCACGCAGCTCGCGATTCTCTTATTGGAATTAGCTCGAGTATTATATTGGCGAGACAGCTTGCTGAATAAAGTAGAGAAATTCAGTAAGACACCTGGGTATGAACAGAAATGCAAGACATATATACAGGATGATGCATGATATTCAATGAACATGATCTATTTTATTATTATTAATTCAAGGAACTTAAAGATTTTATAGGCAATTTGCAAATATTAAAGTACTAACATATTATGAAATACTGAAAATATCATTATAATAATCTTCAAAATGGATTACAACTTTTCAGTATAAGTTTCAACAATACCAAACACAAAAGAAGATAGAATCTAAAAACTCTAATAAAGCAAAACTGATGAAGATCACTCCACACACTGACGGTTTCTTGTGAGTCTTGCAATCTGAGCCTTCAGCTGCTTATTCTCTTCTGCATACCTGTTGACAACCTCTTTCCAATCACCAGAGTCAAGAAGTGAATGACCAAGTCCTGAATGAGTGTTATAAGAAAATAAATCCTCTTGTTTCTCCATCATCTTTACATCACGACTATCAAGAATCTCAATTAGGTCATCCTTCTCCTTCAAGTCTTCCTGGTAGGATATCTCTAAATTCTGACACTTATTCTTCCAAGCTTCTTTCTCCTGCTGCATCCTGACTAGGGCCAGTTGAATCTCTTCCACATCATCCAAAAGGGGAGGAGTGGTCTTCACAAACATATCAGGCATAGGTGCTTCACAGTAATATGGCATATTCAACTGAATTGCCCTCGCTTGTACCCACTAAAGATAAGGCTCCAAAGAAACAGCACCTATAGGTCCCAAGTCCTTTCTACTCTTCGTGTGAATATGACGACAAGCCTTAACAATATGTTCCTTAGCTTCCTTATGATTCTCTCCCTCTCTAAGAAATAAACCACTCAGATGAATACTATTTGGCTTATCCCTCATCGGATATCCAAGCTGTCGTCGTGCAAGAATAGGATTGTAGTTAGTTCCTCCGTTTGTACCAAGAAGAGGTACATTGGGGAAACTACCACAACTATCGATAATATCTATATCATGGTAAGCCTGATGGTACCAAACAATATTTGAATGAGTGAGGGCCGTAATATTTGGTGCCCAACGAGGTTCCTTCCTGACATCCCAAAAGGCATCAGACCGCGACAAGTGAGAAATAAACCACTGATACAACAAAGGCGTGCAACATATGATCATCCCTCCATGATAAGAATCCTGAAGATGAATAGATTAATAAGAATCACCTAATAATGTAGGGACTGAATTCCCTATCAAAAGGATCCTGATGGCATTGGCGTCCACGAAGTTGTCGACGTTCGGAAATAAGATTAACCCATAGGCGAGTAGAGAAAATATGTCCTTGAAAGCAACTGTACTCTTCATCCTAGAAAAGTAACGGGCTTTCTCCAATAAGAATTGAGCAGGTAATCCTCTAATCCCTCCTTTGGTAGTCATGTGGGCTTCAACCTCAGACTTCTCTAAATGAACCAAAGCATCAATCTCATGAGATTTTGGCTCCCTCTCCAAGACGGTGAAAGGAACACGACCAGTAACAGGTAAACCCAGCAAATAAGAATACTCATCCAATGTAGGCATCAACTAATAATCAGGGAAAGTAAAGCATCGATACATCAGATCATATAACTGGACCAAAGTCGAGAGAATACCCTCCTTCATCCAGAGCTTCATAAGAGACACGATGGATCCATACTTCTTTCGAAAATCTGTAGAATTCTTAATCTCGAGAATTAGACTCATCAAATCATCTATCTTGGGATTCTTGAAACTGTACTTCTGAGTCTTTCTTTTTCCAGAATCCATGGTAAAAAGTACCTGAGATATTCACAAAGAGCCAACTTTAAGTCCCTTGAACCACAATGTTTTTAAAAGATGCTCATGCGTGCATAAATGCATGATGCAACAATCACACACAAGATCACAAACATGGGGGGTCCATAGGTTCGAAGTCACGAGCATGGAGTCAAAGGTACTACCCACAATTTATTGTTTAATAGTTTATCACCTGCCGAACAAGGTTCTAAAAAGTTCCCAGAGTCTACATCCATCCTTCGGATATTACCAACGTCCCGATTGAGTCGGTAATTAACAATATTCTGAGGAAAAACTCGTTTGAGCATAGTATCGCGTGACAACCATTTTCGGATTACCCCGTCATAGCTTCTGCACTACACCTAAAAGGCCAAGATGGCTTAAAGGCTCTACGATCCTCAGTTTCAGCAGGCTTCTAGGTCGAGAGCAGCACGTCTTCCCGATTACCCGGTAAATGATAAAAAATTCAAAGAGGCCTCCACTGATTAGGGGATCTCATGCCTCCTTTTTTGGGATTACTCCCTCAAAATTAACATGACTATACCGCCTGTCTTATCTTAAGTTTGTCCAAGTCCGGGTAGAGGACTTATGGGAAATCACCAAGCACCCTGAAAACCAGGAAAATCCAGACGAGCATATACACAACACATAATATACAACAACAAAAAGTATATATACAAAAATAAACAAAGGTAGGCTCAACCCACTTAGGGATGGACAAGTAATAGGTCAATCTTTCCCCAGTGAAGTCGCCAATTTTTCTGTAGCGGTAGAAATGTTAAGACTAAGCCATTGGCTTGAATTGACTCGCACGGATCAAAATAGAAATCGCCACCACGCTTTATTATTTCCAAAGGAATGGGAAAATAACGAATAACCCAAAAAGAGGGGGGGGAGTCTAAGTTCGGGGGTGGTTATGAAAAGGGAAGGTATTAGTACCCTAAGAATCTACGGTACTCTGCAGGAACCTCTTTGAAAATTTGTGTATTTTGGCTATAACTATTGTATACAAAAATATATTGTGGGGATGAGAAAAGAAATATTTTTTATAATTTTTGCACCCGCCGCGGTTGCGAACCTTTAGTTCCTACGTACCACCTTCTGTGCAATAGGGGATCAGAGTACTCGTAGTTCACCTTTAAAAAATTAAAAAAAATAAGTGCGTTGGTTAATTTTAAGAGACGAGACATCATTCTCTTATCCGAGTGGAAAACATACTCATTACCCACGATTATGAGAAAGGAGAATTTGATTCATCTTAAAGTGGATGACATGACCTTGATTTTAAAATCAACAAAGCCTCACTCAATACCCAAGTGGAAAATATTTGACTTCACTACATATCATAGAAGTATAGAGGTTCGCATCACTATAAGGATTGACAAGAGTCTAATCTTTTGAGAAAATTTTAAAACAAAAAAGACAAAGTGGCAAAATAGCTTGAATGAGATTGATTGACTTTTAGTCTTTTCCCAATAAACCTCAAGGTATTATTAAGTATATTAAAATTTGATTAAGAAAACATTTTTGAAATGCATGGACCTAAGTCCAAGTTTTTTGTGAAAATTGTTCAAGTTTTGAAAACAAGAATAGTTTTGAAAAAGAGGGAGAAGATTTTGAAATTAAAGAAGATGGGAGGAGATGAAGGGACTATCCTAAAGCATAAGGTAAAAGCTAGGGAAAAGAACAATCTAACCAACAAGAAGCCAACACTTGACATAATGAGTCAATATAGAATTCCCATTCTTTAAATTGAATCCAAATAAGCAAAGACAATATAACCTCTTGAGAATCAAACATCAAATGCATTAAATCTTCACAAAATTTAGGCAGAGTAATGGCTGTATACAGATAAATTCCCAATCAAAGCATATATTCATAATAACCTACACACAAAGAAAACAAACAACCCAATGTCTTGGGATAAACCCCAAGAACTCCAGACAAAGTAGCAATAGAAGTCACCAAATCTCAAGGTAGGTCAAGTTCTCTAATCCTAAGTCCAAGAAATCCATCATTCCATAATGCCAAGGATAGTAACCAAATAGTCCAAGTAACTTTAAAATTTTGTATGGTTCAAGTTGATTTTTAAGTATATTCAAAAATAAATAAAAAGCTCAAGGGAGCAAAATAAAATGGCATAAAAGTAAGTACTCAAGTGAGAAAAGAAGAAAATAGCATGAAATGTAAAATGCTAAAAGAAATAGTGCATAAAGTAAAGAGCATAAAACAAAGTCAATTGTTAGAAATTAGAGGTTAGTTGAATGACCGTCTTGAAACTTGCATTTGAAACTCATTAGAGAATTGATAAAACCCAAGCCTCTCAACAACAAGTGTCACTTGCTTTTTGTCAAGTATATCATTCATCTCAAAATCTCAAGGCAACAATAAATGAACAATGATGTTTAAGTGGTTCACTTTGACCAAAGCTTATGAAGATTCATTAGAGGATTGGTAAGACCAAAGCCTCATAACAATGAATCACAAGATTATTAGATCAAAGGTTTCAAATTAACATGCTTGGGGTTTCAAACATAGGTTTGGGCCACGAATGATTATTTCTTGAATCGAGACAAAATTTAGCGCTATGTTAAGCAATCGTAAGTTGACATATATAAAAGTCGCACCTATTTTGAGGTCGGTCAATAGCAATATATGTACCATATATTTAGAGAAATGATATGTAAATTATTCTCCAACAACATGTAGTACAAGTAAGAAGGGGATAAGATGAAGAAGGGAGGGATAAGAATCAAACCGCATTTGAACCAAAAATTTAATCCAGCTATCCTTAAAATCAATAATCTATTTTGGCAGAGATAAACTCAACATCCAAGATCCAATGATGTTAATGAAGCTCATGATCAAAATCTCATAGTTCAAGATCAGCCAGAATGTATACAAAAATAAAATTGTATTAAAAAATAAAGAAAAGATTTTTTTTAAATGGTTTTAAATGAAAATAAAAGGGAAAAATAGAAACTATATTCAAAACATCTAAGAAAAATTCAATGAGACCATAGAAAAATCAGAAATAAGCTCAAATATTTTTATAAATTTTTTTGGTAATTTTTTAAAGTCGGAAACTAATTTTAAAATTAAAAGAAATAGGAAAAATAAACCAAAAATTATGAAAAATAATAAAGTCATAAATAAAAATAAAATGAGGTCACCAATATTTGTCAAGAGGTCATTGGATCCTTCCATGTATTTTTTAGAATTTAAAAATTAAGAAAAGTATTTTTAAACATTTAAAATAACTCAAATAAAGTGAAAAATATCAAAAATATCAAAACACAAAATAAAACTGTGAAAAAATAATAATAAAGAAGAGAAAAATCAAAATTATTTTTAAGAATCTTTTCATATTTTTGAAGTTAAAATGAATTTTTTTATGAATTTTTGAAGTTTAAAACAAATAAAATATAAAAATCAGAAAATAAAATAAAAATCAAAAAGATGTAGACCATTGGATGAGAGTCAAAATGCATTAGTAAGCTAATCCAATAGATCAGACGCATTGTGCTTATCATGGTCCTTAGTGAATAAAACACTGAATCATTAATTAAAATCAGAATTTGAAAAAAACAAATGGCACGATATCATTGGTTGAGAGATGACACGTTGGTCATCTTTAACCTCCAGCCACGCAAATTGCAGGTCTTTGAAATGGAAAAATTAGAGCTCGAGACCGGTGTCATTCACTTCATCTCTTCAAGACGATTCCAATGGTACCCTCGTGAAAAGTTTATGTAAGGTGTAGCTCAGTCATTTTGAAAGAAAAGATTTGAAAAGGGATTTGAAAATTCATGGCCAAAACTCACTTCCAGTTGAAAACAAATGTTGCGACTAGAATCAGAATGATGAGATCTTCATTATAGTACCAAAGTTTGAGAGAATTGGTGAAGGAATCTACTTATTGAAGTTCAAATTCAAAGCTCTGAAACTTGACTTAGCTAGCATAATTTAGGAAGTCTTTGAGTTTGGTTCTTCTTCTGTTATCTTTAGTGAAGTACAAGGATGAAGAATTGACAAATAAAATGGATTAAGAAAAGCTGTAAAACCAAATTCGAAGTTGCAGAAAAGTGGATTCAAGAGAGAGTTTGGCAGGGTGATTCTGGCTATTTAAACTTGTAAAAATGAATGGGATAGAGCCTATTATTATAGGGGAAGTGAATGGAATCAAGAGGATGGGTGAATGATGCAATATGGAGGGAAATCATACACACCTATTTTCATGAAATAAGTGTAATCACATGTGCATCAAAACTCATCCAAATGATGCATTTTGACACTCTAAATCATCCATACGCTTATGCTAATCGTTTAAGTAGAAAACACGCACAAACTTGGTGATTAGAATTCAAATTATGGAAAATGCATTTTGACTGTTTTAGAAACTTCAGTTCCAAGGTAACAACTTTGAAGTCATGGTGTGCATAATTTAGGTAACCTTAGGACTTGATTCTTGATGCATTGGAAATATATGATCACAAACATTACAATGTGAAAATAATGGAATCAAATTGATTCTTGAGCTGAAAATTGTGATAAGTCAAAGTTGAGAAAAAATATTGACTTTTTGTACGTAGAAAAATTCTAAGTTTTTCTTCAAAAATGACTTATAATGTCTTGCATCCAAACATGGCCTTCCACTTAAAATTTGCTCTTGACCAAAAAATGTGGCATGGAGTAGATCCCTTGAATGAAATTTTGAGACTTGAACCATTTAAAATCTCCAAAAAATGAAAAGTTATGACTTGGTGAAGTTGGCGAAAATTCATGATATGACCTATAATCTCTTGAGTTCTCAAGACATCTTCCATCCATTTTTAAGCTTTGCACATAAAAGGAGGGTTAAAGTTAACATCCTTAAGATCATTTTGGAAAAATAATGGACTCATGAAGATAAAAAATAACCAAGTTATGATCTTTTGAAGTCACATAAGGGAATTTGATGGCCTATCTAGAGGAATTGTAATCTTTCTAAATCATTAGGCATATTCCACATAAAAGTTTCTTGAAACTTTTGAATTTATTTGTTGATAACCCTTTAAAGAGGAGCATGTCTTTGGAATCACTCAAAAATACCAAAAAATGAGCAAGATATAGCCTTTAGAAGTTCAAAACCCTAGCTCCTAGAGCAACAAAATGCCTTAGAAACCCTTTTCTAATTTAACAAACTTTCGTTCACAAATACTTTTGTCATGTAAATAGAATTTGTTTATGATGATATTGAGAAACCATGTCAACCATAACCACTTCCAAATATTGAGAATTGAGGGAATTATGCACTTTTGATCAAGAAATCAAGGACTTGTCCAATTAGGTCAAACATCTCCAATCAACCTTTGCATCCTTTGAATTTCTTTGACAAATTGAGGAATGATGAATCATAGTAGACCTTGTCATGATGTCACTTCAAAGTATCTTCCATGATGAATCTTGAATCTCAATGAAATCTTGTTGAAGAAGGTATGGAAATAAACTCATGAACCTATAGATCAACCTAATGAAATGTGTTGTGCTTCCACCTATATCATCATAAACTAAAGCAAACATTCATAGTATGCACTAGTTAAAAGTTAATCAAAACAAAACATAGATGATCACAATATATAAGTCAAGGTGCTTGGTGATTCTTCAAGAGCAAACTTAAAGATAAGGAGAAAATCCAAACCATAATGAGATCTTCTTTTGATTGAGTTGATATGAGATAATAGAGGGGTCTTAGGGGCAAAAATTAGGGTAAAATAATCCCCCACTCAGTGGAGGCCCCTTTGACTGTAGTGTCGTTTACCGAGTAATCGAGAAGACGTGCTACTTCCGACATGGGAGCTTGCTGAAGCTGAGGACTGTAGAACCTTTAACCCATCTTGGCCTTTTAGATGTATTGCTGAAACTATGACGGAGTAAGCCAGAAATGGTTGTCATGCGATAGTACACTCAGACGATTTTCTCCTGAGAATATTACTAATTACTGAGTCAATCGGGATGTTGGTAATATCCAAAGGAAGGATGTAGACTCTAGGAACCTCTTAGAACCTTGTTCGGCGGGTGATTAACTATTAGACCATACCTTATGGGTAGTACCTTTGACCTCATGCTCGTGACGTCAAACCTATGAACCCCCCATGTTATGGTCTTGTGTGTGATTGTTGCATCATGCATTCATGCACCTATGAGAATCCTTTAACATGTGTTTCAAGGGACTTAAAGTTGACCTTTTTGCGAATATCTTAGGTACTGTCTGACCATGGATTCTGGAGAAAAAAAAGACTCGGAAGTACAGTTTGAAAGATAATAAGATAGATGATTTGATGAGTCTGATTCCCGAGATCGAGAGCTCCACAGATTTTCAGAAGAAATATGGATTCACCGTGTCTCTTATGAAGCTCAGGATGAAGGAGGGTATTCTTTCAACTTTGGTCCAGTTCTATGATCCGATGTATCGATGTTTCACTTTCCTTGATTATCAGTTGATGCCTACATTGGAGGAGTATTCTTACCTACTGGGTTTACCTATCACCGATCATGTTCCTTTCACCGGTTTGGAGGGAGAGCCCAAGTCCCATGAGATAGCTACTATGGTTCACTCGGGGAAGTCTGAGATTGAGGCCCACATGACTACCAAAGGAGGAATCAGAGGATTACCCACTCAGTTTTTATTGGAGAAAGATCGTTACTTTGCTAGGATGAAGAGTACAATTGCTTTTGAGGACATCTTTGCTCTACTTGCCTATGTGTTGTTCTTATTTCCTAACGTCGACAAATTTGTGGATATCAACACTATCAGGATCTTTTTGATTGGGAATCCAGTACCTACTGTTGTATCCCAAAATTTTCCCTCTCTTTTCTCAAGACATTTCTTACAAAGATCTTCAAAAGTTCAAGCTAGCACAAGTATTGTCTAGGTCAAGCCATCTCCTCCACACTGATACCTCAAATTAGGGTTTGAGTTTGCACAAGAAAAATTGGACTCCAAATACTTCAAATTACTTTCATGGATTATAATGGACCCTCAAGATTTCTCATATCAAGTTTCAAGTCTTGGATCACAAAATTGGTCAGTCAATTGATCAGATGACCTAAAATCAACTATAGTAGGTAAAAAGTCAACTATGGTCAACCTACAGTCAAACTTCAAGATTTTGGACCAATGTCAACATTTTGAAGTTATATGTATCAATTGATCAAGTTTTGATCACAATTCCCCAAGAAAATTGTTCAAATCACCAAAAGGGCACAATGGTCAAAATTAGGGTTTTGACTGTATTTGACTGATCAAGGGTTTTTGACCTAATACATGATCCTGGTTTGAAGAATAATCTCAAGGATTAAACTACAACATATTAAACTAATTTCATGGCTCAAAACATTTCTCAAGATTAATTGATTGATAGTTGAAATTAAGTCAACTGATGAAAAGTCAATTGATACACCAAACGTCAAACTTTGACTTTTTGATCAAACTTGAGTTTCAAAGATCACATTTCATCAATAAATTCAAAAATATGAAACTTGACCATCAAGAAAGTTAAAATTCATCTTAAAAAGTCAAACTTTTAAAGACTTAGAATTTTTCTAAGTGTTTTTAAGTCTTATTTTTTCATGACTTAATGCCAACTTTTCACCAAGATGCAAGGTGATTCAAAGAAAATTTTCAACACTAAATTTGTATATCTTGATGAGACCTACAACTTTTCTTTACTGATAAAGTCCAATAAATTCTTGGATTTTGAGTTCTAGATTCACAAAGTCATGCACTTTGTATAAAAACACTTAGTGAAAGTTTGACCTAGTTAGGCAGATTTTTGGTACCAACATCATGGCAATTTTTCATATAGTTCCAATTGGATTCTTCAAAAATTAAAAACATGAAGGTTGTATAGGATGTTCCAAGCTTTTCAAAATGTCCAAGAACTCAATGAGATCATTCTTGGGCTAGGATAATTGAAGAGATGAAGTTAGGGTTTCAAACTTAAATTACAAGTCAAATTTGTAGTGAACACTTGATCAAATCTCAAACCATGTTGCACCAATCTTGCTTTTCAGGCTTCTAACTTGCTAATCACTCCATAATTTAATGTTTACACAACTGTTAGAGCTTTGATCCAAGCATTTGAACCATTGTCCAAGAGATTCATCCATTTTATGGCACAAAGTAACATTGTTATTCTTGTAAAGTGACTTTAATCACAAAGTCCACTCTCCTTGAGCTTAGCACTTGTTCCTTCCACACACACTCCATCTATAAGCTAGAAGAAACATCTTTAAAGCTTCTAACCACTCTAGATATCCTTGTACCATGTCTTGGAAAGATGTTTGTCAACTTTGCTTCAAAATCAAGTAACCTAGCCATAACATGTGATTCTTTAAATCTGGTTGTTTGAACATCCAAAACCTCTTTCCTATAAATAGAAGCACTATTTTCAAGCCATAGAACGAACACACAAGCCCTCAAGCATCCCAAAACTCTCACAAAATCATATTACATACAAATTGCGATTGTTGTGTAGAATCTGGCCAAAAACTTCCATCTTCAAATCCACTCGTACGTTTCTTGGCCAAACCATTTCAAAAGCTTCCTTACCTCAAATATAAGCCATCCCAATACCTATTACACTTATGTAACACCTCCATTACCATCTTCCATTTTCAAAAATAGAGGTATGCACTTGGACTTCTCTAGAACTGTTCAAGCACTCTCAGCTCAAAGCAACTATTGGAATAGCTCCCTGGAGGTTCAAGGAAGCTAACCAGATCACTAAAACACCTTGAAGTGAGCTCTAACTCAAAACACGATTTCCAGTTTTGAGGTATGTTTTCTGATTTTCAATCTCTTCATATATGCATTGTTAGCTTTCCATTTTCAAAGATAAAATGTAGACATCATTACCCTGAAGCTGACCATGTCCTTAGAATTTATTTATATTGCTTGAGTAGTGAGAATTTTAAGCTTGAACTTTCTAAAAAAATTAGGTTAGATTTGGTACCATTCAAAATTTGTGCTCGTCTTTGAGCCATTGTTTAAGTTATTTATATTTCTGGAATCATGGTGAAATTTCTAACAAGTTTGATGTTCATACTTTTGAGAATGGTTGAGAAATTAATGAGTTGCAGAGGCTTTGGCTGGCGCGAGGAAGAAGATAAAGTTTATCATTAGAACTGGCTTTGTAATATATATTTATGGTTTGATATAAGACATTGGATGTATAGCCACCCCAGAGGAGAGAGCGCGCGCGTTATTTCCGAGGGCCTGGGTTCGAGCCCCAGCGCTGCCCTTTTTCCCAACTTTTTCATTATTTTCTTCTTTTTTGTTACAAACAAGTGCGTTGGACCCTAAGTCTTTGGGCTTAGTCTATTTTTTCGGATCATTGCACATGTCTACTAGCTACAACACAACCCATTATTTTATTTTCATTTTTCTGATTCTAAACAAAAATCACATCGGGCCCCAAAACAAAACTATTTTTACTTCTAAACTCCCAAATTCAATTTCAGACCCCCCTAACATTTAATTTTATTTTTTCTATTTCATTTACTTATTATCATTATCATAATTATTATTATTATTATTTATTTTTATTAATAAAAACCCCAAAAAATATTTTATATATATTGATATACTTTTATTTTTATTTCTTTTAAAAAGACAAAAAACACTTCTTTAAAAAATTCTTTTTCTTAAATAAATTAATATTAGACTTAGGTTTATTTACTTTTTTTTGCTTAAAATTAATTTAGAATTTAGGACTTTTAATTAATTAATTTTTCATATTAATTTTTCATAAGATTAAAACCTTTTCATAAAACCCTAAAAAAAACATGACTTCTTAATCAAATCCAGTTTCTTTTCTTAATTAAATTAGGTTTAGTTTTCTTAAATCTAATTAATTAATTTTCTTCTTAGTTTATTTAGGTTAAAAACCTTTTCATAACAAAAACTTAAGAAAAATAATTTCTTCTCTCCTTATACATTATCTCACATTCTTGTACATTATTTATTCAAGTTCAATATGGTTGTAATAGTAAATTAGGTATTACATACTTGCTTCCCCATTTGTAAATTTGTACCCCCGTCCCCAAATGATGTAATAGCATAGAATTTTATATTTTCGCAATTTATCGCTTTAAATATAAATGCTAGTAATTAGGGTTTGTATGGAAATACATAAAATCAACAAGTAGAAAACCCTAATTCAAAGACAATATAGCATGAAAAACAAATACTTTACACACTTTCACCTCTAGGGCTAACCTCACTTGTTGCCTAAAGATAAAATAGTCATGTTACGCAAACGTGGGATACTTTAGCAAAAACAATCGAAACAAGATCATAGTCCCTCGATGACCCTTCAAATGTTGCCTTCATACATGATCTTAGACCCTTACAAATTACTAAGGTATCCTACAACATTTCTTTCTATGACTATACGATGACCCACGCCCGTCCCTTCACATCCAATGATGGGGCTTCATACCAATCAATGGTAATAAAGAAATATCTAAAGGAGGAGGAAAAGAACTAAGACTTTTTGAGTAGGTAGAATGTTCATAGTTTCTTGCTCACAATCATCTTCAAAACGTCTTTCAAAACACACCAACACTTTCAAATGAAATATTTTTCAAAGTCAACACCTTGTATGCATTCTTATAGAGACGAGAATCATTACAAAGTTCTCCTAAATGATGGCACTTTTCAAAAATACTTTCAAAACCAATCACAAACACAAAGAATTTTCAAAGTGAGATAGCAACTAAGAGCCCGTGGATAATTACAGATGAAAATGGTGCTAACACCTTCCCTTTTCATAACCTACCCCCTGAAATCAAGAAAAATCTTAAAAGGTCTTTCTTGTTCTTTTCACCCTTTCCTTTATTGGATAAAAGAATAGTTGGTGGCGACCCTTTCTATCCGCAATAATTTCGATAAAATGCAAAACACCCAAGTCAGTTATCCCATCGTATTACAGAACTGGCGACTCTGTTGGGGAAGTACTTAAAAGTGGGGTTACTTAAAGACTAGATCACCTTTAAATGCTTTCATTGTTTGACTTGTTTGCTTTATATTTTGGGACCTTGTTTGGGTTTTGTATTGATCCCCTACCCAGATCGGGGAACATTATTAGGTAAGTAGCAATAGATCGTGGGGACTGTGTGGGGTATACCGACATGGTAAAAGCGATTTCTACATTAGTGTGACACATTTGTTGGTACCGGTATCCCTTGAGTCCAGTCAAGGAGAATACAGGGTCACTGAGTGGTGTCATGAAGCACTAACTGACCTTAGAACCTTTAATTTAACAACTTGGCCATTAGGAAGTAGTGAGATAGCTGGATTTGGTGGAGTCTGAAGTTGGTTGATACTCGATGATACGGTCATTTAGATTGGACTTTCGGGATATTTCGGTCTCAAATAAAGAGAATTACACTGAAACAATTCCCCATGAAGAAAGATCAGTGATATTGAGATTCCCTAGAACCCGGTTACTTTCTAGGACAGGTTGAACCAACTAAACTTCAAGAGGGTACTTACCTATAAACCCCATGCAAGCATGAACCAGGACTTATTTGTGTGCTTGTTTGTACATAACGTCATAACATCATACCATGGCATTTTCACTAACCATTTCAAGGACTTTGGGATTTATCTTTGTGCGGTTTTGTAGGACACGGCTTCCACTCGCAGGAATACTATCCAAGTCAATCTCGTAAGAGTTCCTCCTCAACTCAAAGAGTTAGCGTCAAGGGTTCCTGAGAATTCTCCATTTACCAAGAGACATGGTCGACTTATCAATCTGGTTACCTCAAGCCTTAATGAAGACATGATGAAAGTGCTCTTTCAATTCTTTGACCCTTTACATCATTGATTAACATTTCCTGATTACCAATTAGTTCCCATCATGGAGGAGTTTTCTCAACTCTTGGGAGTACCTATTCTTGATCAATTACCCTTCACCAATATTGAGAAAGACCCAATACCTGAGGAGATTGTTCTATCTTTACATTTGCAATGGTCCAACATTGTGGCAAATTGGGAAACAAGAAGTGGTGTTAAGGGTTTTCTAGCCAAATTTTTGTTTGAGAAGGCTCTATTCTTTTGGAATACTCTGGATTTGCAAAGTTTTGAATATATTTTGGCCCTTCTAATTTATGGGATTATATTATTTCCTAACTCGGACCAACTCATAGATGTGTATGCGGTCAAAGTTTTTCTATCTCGTAACCTGGTGCCTACCTTACTTGGAGACATTTTGAACTCTCTTCAAACTTGCATCATGAAGAGAAGAGGGACCCTTATGTGTTGCACTCCTCTAATGGCTATGTGGTTTATTTCGCACCTTGCTCGATCTATCTTGAAGAATGAGCAAGGCATGAGACAGTCTAGTAGGTTGATGTCATTTTTGCATTCGGATATTCATTGGTGTTATTAATCTTTTGAGGATGTTATCATTATTGATCATTATTGGGAATTCCATAAAGTCCCTCTCTTTGGAATTAGAGGAGGTATCACCTATAATCCTTTCTTGGCTCTATAACAGTTTGGGTATGCTCGGAGGGATGGCCCTCATGACACGCTTGTCCAAGGAATTTTATTTGACTACGAGAACAATTTCCAAGGTTATTGTCAAAGATTTGTATGAGCTAGGGGAATGGTGAAAAAGGTAATAGCAAGATGTTGGGACATAATAACTCCATTCCTTTGGAGCCTTATCTCAAGTGGGTGCGAGCTCGCGCTCAAAGGAGATGTTCCCTACACTATTCTTCATCCTGACATGCCTACTACTCTCGAGGAGTTGCGAAGATCGTGGATTCAACTCAAAGGGGAGTGAGACACCTTTGAAACCAAATTCTAGGCAAGCGAGAACAAGGCTTTGGAGCTCGCAAGACAGCTTCGTGAAGAGCAGAGTTTGAACGCCTACATTGCACCAAAGGAGATGCGCTCATGGGAAGCTTGAGTTTATTTTTTATTTAGGAGTTTATTTTTTATTATTTTGCTTCTTCTATTGTAAACCAAAGAGGCATCTTCTGTAATCGTCTGAGCTTATTAATACAATTAATGTTTGTTCCTTTTTTGTTTAAACAAATTTAAATCTTAAAGGTCCTTGAAAACATTTGCTTTCACATTACATGCATCATAACATAAACATGTTTTTCGACACAGGTTTCCTCATCTTTCTGATTTTCATTTCAGTAAGATGGATCTCGAGCAGACTGTGAAGGACTTGCAGACACAAAATTCTCAATTTCAATAAACCTTGCTCAACTTGGCCAAAGGGAAACAGGAACTGATGTAACTTCTGGTTGCAATGAAAAAGACCAAGAAGAAGGCTTTGATCAACATGTGGAAGAGATTAAAGGGTCATGTTCGACAAGTGCAAGTGGTAGAAGAGTCATCCTAGGAGGATGAGAATCAGGATGAAGATGTAAGGAGCACCTGTTCTAGGGGTGGTAAAAATCCAGTCTCTGAGGATGAGGACTTTTTTGACGAACAATATCCACTGGCTGAAGACAAGTATAAGCAATTGGAAGACATATTGAAGGCTATGGAAGTTCAAGCTGTGCCTGGTCTAGATTTTGGTGATTTGGGTTGGGTTCCTGGGGTGGCAATCCCCCACAAATTCAAGATTCCAATCTTTTCCAAGTAGGATGGCGTTTCGTGCCCGAAGCTTCACTTGAGATCTAACGTCCGTAAAACTCAGCCGCATACCATTGATAAGAAGTTATGGGTGAACTTCTTTCAAGAGATCTATCTGGGACTCAATTGGAGTGGTTTTACCAGTTAGAGGGTTCCAACATTCATAGCTGCGAGGACTTGGCCACAGCCTTCTACCGTCAATATCTGTATAATGCCGATCTGGCGCCAGCTAGAGTGCAGTTACAAGGAATGACCATGGGTTCCAATGAAGGTTTCAAGGAATATGCGCAAAAATGGAGAGACCTGGCAGGTAGGGTGAAGCCAACATTGACTGATAGGGAGTTGGTAGATATTTTCATGGGAACATTGACTGGACCATTTTTCAATTTTCTAATTGGGAGCTCATCATCTGGTTTCACTAAGTTAATCTTGACTGGTGAAAGGGTCGAGAGCGTGGTTAATAGTGGAAAGGTTCCCATGGCCTCTGCCTCTACATCAAATATTGTGAAGAAAACTTTTACCGGTAAAAAAGAAACTAATGCCGTGTATGTGTCAATGGGCCATATCAAGAAGGACCATCACCAATCTATAAATGTAGTTCTAATCTCCAATCCGACCTTTACTCAAAGACCACAACAACAAGCTGGCTACCAAAGACCTGATATTCTAAGAAGACAATTTACAAGGATCAACATGTCACTATATCAAGCCCTACAACACATGTTAAAGAATAATTTGGTAACATTGCATGACCCCCATTCAAATCCCAATGTTTCATCTCCAAAATATAACCCTAACGCCAAATGTGTTTACAACTCCAATAGTCTCGGAAATGACACTGATCATTGTTGGGCATTAAAATGCAAGATCCAAGACCTCATTGACAACAAGACCATTTAATTTGATCCTCCTCCAACTCCGAATGTAATCACCGCACCTATGCCAAACCATGGCAAATGTGTCAACGCTATTGAAGATATTGCTTTTGTTTCCTCTGTTAATGACTTAACCACTCCAGTAAAGTTTGTCAAAAACAATTTGTTAAAAGATGGGGTTTTCAATGGTTGCCTTGAAGATTATTAATATTGTGCTGTGAAAACTAATGGCTATGAATGGCTGAAAAGAGGTGTCCAACACCTAATGGACAACCATGAGATCATATTCGAAAGAACTCCATCTGTAAAAAGTTTGACTGAAGTTGTACCTCAAGAAATTAAAGACATATCCATCATCATTATCTCCAACAAGCCTGTTAGGATTGCTTCAAAGGGTCCTATTAGGATTACCAATGAACCAAAGTTAGCTCCATTAACAAGTACTACTCCTGGGCTAGTCCCTTATTCTTTCGATAAAGCGGTGCCTTGGAATTATGGCGATGAAGTATACTACCATGGTATTAGACAACACTCCTGGATTGATGAAGACAAGACTGCTGATATTACCAACGTTGCTGGCTCTATGAAGGTGACAAAGACGGGGAGAGTATTTTCTCCTAACATTTCACCTGCAACCACCACAACTACATTTGTTCGCATTATTGTTGACAAACCTAGTGCTGATGCTAGGGGCAAAGAAAAGATGAGCGAGCCTTCCAGGATGGAGGCGCCTTCCAAATACATTATTACTGAGGAACCCTCTACTCAAGAGATAGAGGAGACTTTAAAGTCATAAGGAAAAGTGATTATAAGATAGTAGAGCAGTTGGGGAAAACCCCCTCAAAGATTTCTATGCTATCTTTATTACTTTGTTCTGATGCGCATGCTCAAGTCTTGATAAATTTTTTGAAGAAAGCTCATGTTCCGCAAGAGACTACAGTTGATCAGTTTGAAATTTGTGTAGCGAGTTTGACTTCCAATAATGAGTTGGGATTCTAGGATACTGATTTAACCCCAATTGGAAGAAATCACAACAAAGCTTTTCATGTCTCCATTGAATGCAAAGGAACCACTCTAGCCCATGTATTGGTGGATATTGGGTCCTCTCTAAATGTCCTGCCCAAAGGTGCTCTAGATCGATTGGACTGTGAAGGTTTGGTGTTAAAGCCAAGTGACATAATGGTAAGGGCTTTTCATGGATAAAAAAGGATAATACATGGAGAGGTTGACCTCTTCATCAAAGTTGGTTCTGAAACTTTCAACTCGAATTTATATGTAATGGACATCTGTACTTCCTACTCTTGTCTACTTGGACGCCTTTGGATACATGGGGCAGGAGCAGTGACTTCTACACTTCATCAAAAGCTGAAATATTTGGTCAAGGGAAAGATTGTTATCGTCTATATTGAAGAAGAGTTTATGGTTAGCCATCTGAATTCATTTAATAATATATTGATATTTATGGTGAGTTCATAGAAACTCCTTGTCAAGCTTTCAAAGTAGTTTCTCCCATGGTTGTTGTTGCCAAGACTACTCCTGAGGTTCCAAAAGCTGTTAAAGATGTTCCTGGGATGGCTTCCCTCAAAGATGCTCGTATTGTGGTTAAAGATGGAGGTTGCACCATTTGGGGACAACTCCATAACATCCTTTTCAAATAAGACAAAAGTGGTTTGGGTTTCACTGTCAAAGCTCAAAAGGAGGTCAGACATGCTTGCATAAGAAAACCACCTCTTCCCACCAGTAATCGTGAAGTGAATTCTCTTGAAGACTCTGACAACGACTGTGATTTTGATGACTGGATCTACCCGATTGTCAGTGGAGGACTCAACAACTGGCGTGCAAAGGATTTCATTCCCATCTCCTTCAACAAAGAGTAATTACCATTTATTGTTTTATCAATTTAAGAATTTTATCTGTAATTTTATTGAAATAATGACTTTAAGCCATGTGACATACCCAGGGCACCATGGTCCATTTGTTAAGGGTTTGTTCATTTTCATATGCCATATGATCATTTAATGAAAAAACATTGGACTCTTTTGCATTCAAATTTTGCGCTCATTGTCATTCTTTCACTTTATTACATTTTCAAAATGGACATGAATCTTACACACACACATACATTTGCAGATCCTTATCCAATCCGGATCTCATTGACAATAACTTTGTTATTGCCATCTATAACTTTGAACATCCAATCTACCAAGCTGAAGACGAAGGCGTAGAAGATTGTGAAATACCTAGGGAATTAGATAGACTTCTAATGCAAGAGGAGAAGGCCATTCAACCACATGAAGAGCCAGTTGAAGTGATCAACCTAGGTACTGAGGAAGATAAGAAAGAAATAAAGATCGACGCCAACTTGAAAGACGGTATCAAAGATAGATTGGTCTAGATGTTGCATGACTATGTTGAGTTGTTTGCTTGGTCATATGAAGATATGTCGGGGCTTGATACTGACATTGTGGATCATCGTCTACCAACCAAGAAAGATTGTCGTCCATTCAAGCAAAAAGTTCGTCGTATGCGGCCAGACATGTCTGAAAAGATAAAAGCTGAGGTAATGAATAAATTAAATGTAGGTTTTCTAGCAGTGATGTCATATCCCCAATGGGTGGAAAATGTGGTCCCCGTGCCAAAGAAATATGGGAAAGTCCCTATGCGTGTAGACTATAGTGATTTGAATAGGGCAAGCCCCAAAGATGATTTCCCACTACCTCATAATAATGTCTTGGTCGACAAAACTGCTCAACATAAAGTCTTCTTCTTCATTGATGGCTTCTCTGGCTATAATCAAATGAAAATGGCTCCCGAAGACATGGAGAAAACCACTTTTGTTACACAGTGGGGCACTTCTTGTTACAAGGTCATGCCTTTTGGTTTGGAGAATGTCGGGGCAACCTATCAATAAGCTATGGTAGCCCTATTCCATAATATGATCCATCATGAAATAGAAGTGTACATTGATGATATGATTACAAGGTCACAAACTAAGGAACAACACCTTGATCATCTTCACAATCTATTTGAAAGATTGAATAAATATATGTTAAGGTTGAATCCAAACAAATGCACCTTCGGGGTAAGATCTGGAAAACTCTTAGGGTTCGACGTCATTGGAAAAGGTATTGAGGTCGACCCTGCAAAATTCAAAGCCATACAAGAAATGCCAGCTCCCTGTACTGAGAAAGAGGTCAGGGGTTTCTTAGGTCACCTAAAATAAATTGCTCGATTCATATCTCACTTGACTACTACTTGTGATCCAATCTTCAATCTCTTGAAGAAAGATCAAGTAGTCAGATGGAATGACGACTGTCAAGCAGCCTTTGACAAGATCAAGGAATATTTATAAGAACCTCTCATCCTGATGCCTCTAGTTGAAGGAAGACCTTTGATTATGTATTTGACTATATTAGATAATTCAATGGTGTGTGTGTTGGGCCAACATGATGAGTATGGTCGAAAAGAGCATGCAATATACTACTTGGGCAAAAAGTTTACCGACTCTGAAACAAGATATTCACTGCTCGAGAAACTTGTTGTGCTCTGGCATGGGCTGCTTGCCGGCTAAGACCGTACATGTTGACTCATACCACTTTGTTAATTTCAAAGATGGGCCCTATCAAGTACATCTTCGAGAAACCAGCTCTCTCTCCGGATGAATAGCTAGACGGCAAATGATCCTGACTGAATATGATATCTAATATACTGCACAAAAGGCTATCAAAGGAAGTGTGTTGGTAGATCATTTGGCCTATCAAGCTGTTGATGACTACCAATCCATGAACTTTGAATTCCCAGATGAGAATATCATACTGATAGCTGATTGTGAAAAGCCTAGACCGTATGACAGACCTGAAAATGGATCCCGATGGACTATGGTTTTTGATGGGGCTTCTAATGCTTTGGGTAATGGAGTTGGTGTTATAATTATGTCTCCCGAAGGTTGCCATACACATTTCACTGCGAGAGTATGCTTCGACTGTACAAACAACATGGCTGAGTATGAGGCATCCATCTTGGGTCTTAGGGCTGCCATTGACCAAAAAAACAAATTCTTAAGCGTATATGGAGATTCAGCTTTAGTAATCAGTCAAGTTAAAGGAGAGTGGGATACCAAACCTCCTAATATGATCCCCTACAAAGAGCTTGTGTTATCCCTGATCCCATACTTTGAGGAGGTTACCTTCGAACACTTTCCAAGAGAAGAAAATCAGTTGGTGGATGCCTTAGCAACAATGTCATTCATGTTCAAGGTCAAGTGGGACAACGAAGGTCCTAGAATTACGATTGAAAAATTTGACGAACCTGAACACTGTTGTGAGATCAACAGTGATGAGGAGAAACAATGGTATCATGTAGTGAGGAGATATCTGGAAGCACAAGAATATCCTGAAGGAGCTTCCATCAACGACGAGAAATTTCGGCAAAGGTTTTTAATCAAATTATTCCTAAGCAATAGGATCCTATATAAGCGCAACCACGATTCGACTCTGCTCCTTTGTATAGACAAGAAAGAGGCAGAGAAAATCATAGAGGACATGCATGATGGTATCTTTGGAACTCACTCTAGTGGGAACACTATGGCCAAAAAGGTTCTAAGGGCTGGTTACTATTGGTCGACTATGGAAACTGATTGTTACCATCACTCAAAGACTTGCCACAAGTGTCAAATATACGCCAACAAGGTCCATGTGCCTCCAATTCCTTTGAATGTCATGACTGCTCTGTGGCCATTTGCAATGTGGGGCATAGACATGATTGGAGAGATCAAGCCCACAACTTCTAATGGGCATCGTTTCATCCTAGTTGCCATTGATTACTTTACCAAATGGGTCGAAGCTGCCTCATTTGCCTCAGTTACAAAGAGCGTTGTAGCCTAATTTGTCAAGCATAACCTTATCCACAGTAACAGTATCCTTGAAAGATTCATCACTGACAATGGAACCAATCTCAAAAATGTTATGATTACGGAGCTCTACACTCAATTCAAAATCAAGCATCACAATTCTTCTCTGTACAAACCTAAGATGAATGGCACAATTGAAGCTTCCAATAAAAACATATAGAAGATTATGCAAAAGATGGTGGTGACCTGCAAAGACTTGCATGAGATTCTACTATTTGCTCTCCATGGCTACCGTACTTCAGCTCGAACTTCAACTGGGGAAACCCCATTTTCCTTAGTCTATGGTATGGAAGTTGTTTTGCCTGTGGAAGTTCAGATTCCTTCCTTAAGGATTATGAAAGAAGCAGATTTAGGAAAAGACGAATGGATTCAGACTAGGTTGGATCAGTTGAACTTAATTGACGAGAAGAGACTGGCTACTGTTTGTCATGGTCAAATGTATCAAAAGAATATGATTAAGGTTTTCAACAAAAATATCAAACCTTGCGTGTATCATGCTGGAAACTTGGTAGTAAAATTCATCATTCTTCCACAGGGCGATCCCAGGGGCAAATGGACTCCCACTTACGAAGGGCCATTTGTGGTTAAGAAAGTATTCTCTGGTGGTGACATAATGCTAACTGTTATGGACGACGAAGATTTTCCACATCCTGTAAATGCGGACGTAGTCAAAAGGGTTCTGGAAAAAGTTAGGGATATATACTAAAGAATATACACCCGGAAAGTCGAAAACCTGAAAGGGCAGCTTGGGCAGAAAAAGGTATCCTGGTGGGCTGAAAACCTGAAAGGGCGGTCCAGGAAAAATTTAAGGATTAAAGCGTATGACTACGTCCCGTGAAATCACTACAACCAACTTTATCACTAAGATCTAAGTTCTTGTGTGTAAGATCAATTCAATCAACTTCTTTCAACAACAAGGGATGATGTTCGAAGACATAGGGGAAATAGCACAATTGGAACACAACGAGATCACTTTTACATGGCTATTATTTTTGTTTTCACTTTGTACTCTTTCAATGATTTCCTCTTACTAGGATCTTTGTCTCCTTGTACAAAAATTCTTATTTATAGGCAAGACATCAATACAAATATACTTTGAAATTCAAACTTTTTGTTTTCCTGTTTTGAGTGCAAAACCGTCTGTGATATGGTGGCAGAACCGACTGTTTATACTGGTTTTGCATTTGTATTTGCAAATGTTGTGGTAAGCAAGAGTTTCCACCAGCTTTTCTTTTATCCAACAAAGGAAAGGGTGAAAAGAACAGAAAAATACCTTTCGAGAGTTTTTTGAGTAAGGGGGGTAGATTATGGAAACGGAAGGTGTTAGCACCCTTTCCATCCGTAGTTATCTACGGGCTCTTAGATGCTTAGCTCATTTTTAAATACCTTGTGCTTTGTGTCTTTTGAAAAGTATTTTTGAAAGCGCCTTAGTGTGGTGAACTTTGTAATATTTCTCGGAATGGTAGAGAACGTACGCAAAGTGTTTGAAAATGTTTTTTGAAAGAAATTTTGTGTAAGTGTAATAATTGTTTAAGCAAGTATCTAACAGCTATCTACTTTACTCGAAAGGTTATTCTTTTCCTCTTTTCCTTTAGACAGTGCTATCCTACTATTAGTGAGTAGGTAGCCCTAGTCGTTGGATGATTGAGGGACAATCGAAGGGACGTTTATACAATCACAAAGGCAACTGGGCAAGAAACTTTAGTAACAACCCTAGAGTTTTAAGATCATACCGAGGCAATGTCGAGAAGGTCATCGAGGGACTTATGATCTTTAAATAGGAGGGTACCCACTAAAATCTCTCACGTTTCGAGAGATGTGATTGTTTTCTGAAGGAAATCGAAATGGGGGTACCCTAGAGGCGCGCATGTGCAATTGTGTTTGTATTCAGTTATTTTTGTCTTTGCATTAGGTTTACTAGCGTTTTGTTTGTTATTCTTTCCATACAATCCTATTAGTCATGAATCTAAACAGTTAATAGTTTGCAGTAATTAAAAGTGCGGAAATATAAATCTAACTATTACAAGGCTTTGGGGAGGGGATTAATTACATGTATAAAACTTGGGGAATAAAGAAATAAAATGTAAAGTCCTAGTTTAATTCTATTACATCTCATAAGCAAGTACATTAATATGAAAATAAAGTAGAAATATCAAACATGCGCAAAATGGAAAAAACGTCTAAAACCTAAGTGAAAGGAAATCTGTTTGTTTGTTTTTGTTTTATGTAAGAAAATTTTTAATGGATAATTAATTAAATAATCTAGATCTAAAGAAAAAAAGGTTAATTATGAAAGAAAATTGAAATTTAAAAACAAATTAAATCTAAGTTTTTTTTGTATTTTTTTATGAATAAAAGATACTAAATGAATTAAATCCTAGGTCTATTTAATTTTAAATTAAATAAAAGGTTAAAGTTATTATTTAATTAATTTACCAGGTTAATTTAATAAATAAAAAAAGACTAACCTAATATTTTTATGATTTTTTTATTTTAATGTTGTAATGAAATAAAATTTATTAAAAAAGAAATGTTAATTAAAACAAAATAAAGAAAATTGAAATGGGCCTGCAAACAAAACGAAATGGGGGGTGAGCTTCAAAGAAGTATCAGGCCCATCAGCAAGAGGGCCCAGGCGCTGCAAAAATAGTTAGGGGGTGAGAATAAACAGAAACCCCAGGCCCAATGACAAGAGGGCCCAGGCGCCTGTGGGACCTGTAAAACAAATATTATAAAAAATAAAAATTGTTTCCTGCCTGGGTCGTACCCAAGACCTGGAAAAGGAGCGCCCTAAGAATGGTGTCCTGTTATTTTAGTATTGATTGTCACATGAAACACATTAAAACATTCACAATAATTGTTAATAACACAATTATGGATGCAATTGGTATTTACATGGCGTGAATATACAATTTCGATTTCAAGAAACCTTACCAACCGATGATGCATGGATCTGGTGATCTAGGATGTTGTAAGCATTGGTAATGGGTGCAATAAGTTCCTAGGAATCTTTGGAATATGACTAAGCAGTTGGTATGGATGGATGATGGCTGAAAAACTCAGTTTCAAATTTCACAACTTTTATGATTTTTTTTGCAATTTTGTGGTGCTTTGGTAAGGAAATGTATTTTTGTCCCCTTTTGCTCATGCCTCGTACTTGTATTTATAGAGGAAGAAGAGGGCTAGCAAAGATGGTAAGAATCCACCCATAATGGCCCTCTTTCAAACCAAAATCAAACACATTAAAAAAGTTCCAAAAATGCAAATTTTTTCCCATTTTGAGGTGCAACGCACCTGGCCTCCTTTGCCCGAAAATTTGGGCCAAAAACAATTCAAACCATCAGCCCATATTTCTATAACCAATATTTACTATTTTATGCAATTTTATTTAGTTTTTATTTGAATAAAACAAAATAAATATGGATAAAATAGGTAGAAATGGCAAGGAAATGTAGAAAATATTTTAGAGGTCTCTCATAAGGTTAGAAAGATGTTTGAAGTCCAAGAAGTTAGGCCATCGACCTAAAAGTTCATGTTTGGCCAATGCACAATTCTTGAAATTTCCCAAATTTTCCCAACTTGGGCAAACCATAACTTGCTGAATTTTTATCCAATGATGATGATCTTGGACTTTTAGGAAGCCCAAGATTTCTACGTCAATACCTATTTTGATCAATTTTACATTTGAATACTTTATCTTGATGTAAATGGTCTTGGCAAAAAGTGTCTTTTGTTGACTTTCTGAAAATGACCTGTAATGTATGAGCTTGTATCTTTCAAATGGTGCATTTCTTGAACTTGAGGATAAAAGAGAAGTTGTAGGGAATTGGATTCTCTTCAAGATGAGCTTTGGTTGGGGAAAAACGGATGAAGCATGTGAAAGTTATGCCTGGTCAAATTTTAGTTGACTTTTCCTAGGAAACCCTAATTTAGTGAATCTTGACTTTTGATGATCTGAGGACTTTCCTTGAGGAATCATGATCAACCCTTGAAAAATTGATGAATATCACTTCAAAATGTTGATGTTAACCCAAAATCTTGAAGTTTGACTATATATTGACCACAGTTGACTTTTGACCTAATACAGTTGATTTTCAGTCATTTGAGCAATTTACTGAGCAAACTTGTAATGCAAGGCATGAAAATTGGCATGAGAATTCTTTGGGAAATTTTAGGGACCATGGAAATCACTTGAAGCCTTTGCAACCCAAAATTCTTTTTGTGAAGTGAAACCCTGGTTGGAAGTTCATTGCTTAGGAGGAGAATTTATTTGATCAATTCTTTGGTCAACCTTGAGCAATTGAGGACCTCAATGAGCATGTCTTGAGTAAAAATGGAAGGGCAAATTTTTGGGTATAACAACTACCCCTATTCAATCTTCTTAAACTTGAGGATTTAGATTTGCTTGTCTGCCTTTCGTAATCTGAAGGTGGAAGATGATTGAACACTAGAGTGCCCAGAAATTTGCAGTCGCATGAAGCAACATTATTGGTTGATGATATCGGGAATGGGCTTACATATGCCATTTGGAGAAGATAACGGAGAGTCGCCGAAGATGGGCTTATAGATGCCATCCAAATTAACTGTTGATAGGAGTATCAGAATGAACACGCGTCTAGTTTTATCTGAATGAAATGATGGAAAGATCCCGTTCCAAGCTGCGTCTAGAAATGTATTAGAAAGCAATCATGTAAGGCTGCTTCAGGATGAGCCTGTGTTAGACTACACCTTAAAATGTCTTTGTAGGAACTTGTGTAAGATTTCTTAAGGATGAGCCCATGTTAGACTACATCTAGAAATGTCATAGTAGGAACTTGTGTAAGATCGCTTCAGGATGAGCCCGTGTAAAGCTGCATCTGAGAGGTTATTAGAGGGAAACCGTGTAAGATTGCTTCAGGAAGAGCCCGTGTAAAGCTGCATTTCAGGAGGAGAAGGAATCCGTGTAAGATTACTTTAGGATGAGCTCGTGTAAAGCTGCATCTGAAAGTTTATTAGAGGGAACTCGTGTAAGATTTCTTCAGGAAGAGCCCGACTAAAGCTTCATTTCAGGAGGAGAAGGAATCCGTGTAAGATTTCTTCAGGATGAGCCCGTGTAAAGTTGTATCTGAAAGGTTATTAGAGGGAACCCGTGTAAGATTGCTTCAGGAAGAGCCCGTGTAAAGCTGCACTTCAGAAGGAGAAGGAGTCCATGTAGGATTGCTTCAGGATGAGCCCGTGTAAAGTTGCATTTGGAAATTATGAGAAGGAATCCGTGTAAGATTGTTTCAGGATGATCCCATGTAAAGCTACATCTGAAAGTTTATTAGAGGGAACCCATGTAAGATTTCTTTTGGAAGAGCCCTTATAAAGCTGCATTTTAGAAGGAGAAGGAATCTGTGTAAGATTGCTTCAGGATGAGCCCGTGTAAAGCTGCATTTGGAAATTGTGAGAAGGAATCCGTGTAAGATTGTTTTAGGATGAGCCCATGTAAATCTGCATCTGAAAGGTTATTAGAGGGAACCCATGTAAGATTTCTTCAGGAAGAGCCCGTGTAAAGATGCATTTCAGAAGGAGAAGTAATCCATGTAAGATTGCTTCAGGATGAACCCGTGTAAAGCTGCATTTGGAAATTGCGAGAAGGAATCCGTGTAAGATTGCTTCAGGATGAACTCGTGTAAAGCTGCATCTGGAAATATATTAGAAGGAGCCTAGGTAGGGCTGATTCATCTGGTCGTGTAGATAGTTTCCCCAGATTATTTCGAGAATTGATTCACAATCAGTTGTTAGGAGATAGTTTCCCTGTCTGGTTTCGGGAATTAATCTGGAACTATTTTTATTGGTTGTTGAGATAGTTTCCCTGTCTGGTTTCGGGAATTAGTTTGTGGCCTGTTTTTGGCTAGTCACATAGATAGTTTCCCCATCTGGTTTCGGGAATTAATCTTTGACCTACTATGCATATGTTGATAGTATTCGTCTGTCTGCAAATTCAACCTGAAAAGGTAAAGTATGTTTCATGCGATGTCATGATGTATGAATTGCATGATGCTCTCAAAATAAATGAGAATGTTATACATTTTTCAGTTATGCATATGCTACGATGTATTGTAAATGTTGTATGACTGTAATATGTGAGCATACCAGTTGCTCTTTATGGTGTCGTTGTACTAAGAGAAGATAAATCCCTGACTGCTGCTGGGGATGAAGAATGTGATTCTTCAATATTTGTTGAAGTTGAATTGCTGGGAGATGAACTTTCGTGGCTAGAGAAATAAACTCTACTAGGGAAAGAAAACTCTGTAAACTGCTTTGGGATTTTTATGAAGCCCTGTCGGGGAACCCATGAAGTTTATGAACTAAGTCGAAGAAATCTCCAAGATGTTGGGGAGATGATTGAAGCTTTTGATCTATTAAAAGGATGCCAGAATGTCTGAAATTGTTAGGTTATATACTGAAGACATGACAGTGACTTTGCGGGAGGACGTCTCTGTCTCCATACCTACTGGGGAACGTATCCTTACTGATGACGAACTTTGTGAAGATAGTCCCCTAGGGGTGGTTACTCTGTGGGATTTTGTGGATGGTTTGAATGTTATCCCAACTCCTGGAGTCTTGAGTAAATGTTGATCAGGGTGATAAGCCTTCTACTGATAGACAAGTGACGAGATGACGGTACATAGTCTTACGCTTTAATCCCTAACTTTTTCCTGGATTGTCCTTTCATATTTTCAATCCACTGGGATACCCTTTTTTGCCCAAGCTACCTTTTTAGGTTATCGGCTTGCCGGGTGTACAGTTTTATTTATATATCCCTAATTTTTTCCCGAACTCCTTTGGTTCGTCGGGATGCCCTTACTTTTTCCTAAGTCAGTGAACCTAGCGGGTCTTTTGTCATGCGTAGTATTTTCCGACTATGTCCACGTTCAAAGGGTGTAGAAAATTGTCACTATCCATAGTAGTAAGTATTGCAGCACTGCCAGAAAATGTTTTCTTGATCACACATGGCCCTTCTTGTTCAATGCCCCAAGTGATTCAGATGAAGGTCTACCTCTGGCTATTCGGTGCTTTTGAGGGATTCCTTGAATCTTGACTCGACTTCCCCTAGATCAGTTTAGACACCATGTCATGTCTCTTGATTATGAAAGGCCTGTTATTGGAAATGTCTTTCCATCTGAGGTGATTTTGTTCATTGAGTATTTTCGTTCACTGAGTATTCGTCGTGCGAATTTCTCTATTGTTAAACAATTAGTTATGTGCAAACAGTGGTATTAAAAATGCAAAGCTTATGTCTGTCTTGAAGTTTTTGAAAATTCATTTTTTAGTAAAACAAAATTTGCAAGAATGTGATATCAACTAAGGATTTATAGCAAACCTTATAGGAGTCATGATACCTTTTTGTAACAATATGCTTTCGAACTAACCCATGCTTCAGCTAGGACTTTTAGGGGTTGTAACGTGGCTTGGTTCACGGTTTAATAAACAAAGGATAAAGCCTCAAAATTTATTTGTACCCATATCGTTCTTCGTGATGTTCTTCAGTCCTATACTCATTTAACTGTGCATTTAGACCCCAATTGAGTTCTGGAATCTTGGCTCTGATATTCCGGTGATGGTTCGGATATTAAAAGTTTATTTGAGAAGGTATTCATTTTTGTAACCTTTTCTTTTTGTTGAGGATTTACAGCGCCCTCCTCTTTTTATTTTATTATCCCTATTTTTTTCCTGAACTGTTTCATTTGTGATTACAGTCAGCGGGATGCCCTAGTTTTTTTTCTTAAGTCTCCTTCATATGTTTTGACTTAACGGGCTTTTCTTTTGAGAGATAATGACTGCCTATTTTAATGATTATGTGGAACCATCACCATCTTTTGTTTTGGAATGATACCTCTGACACTACTTGTCGTGTACGAGGGGAAAGCTTGTGATTGAGTGCACTATTGAATTAACTGAGAAACTACCCTGCCTCAGGTTACGGTTAATGGTTTCAATTTGCGTGAAAAATAAAACTCCTACTTCTTAGGCTCAAAGGGTCTGACTAGGGATTATCTTCCTTATAACTCCATTGTTTAGGATTTGAAACAACGCAAGTACATCATTAGTAAGGTCTGTTCAAAAGCACATTGTATGAGATTATGGTATCGTTTTTGTTATCCTCCCTCTAAAGGCTTACAACTTTCAATTGAGAGTCGAATATCATAAAAAGGAAGTAAAAGCATAGTTTCAGTGAAAATGAATGGATTAATTCAAGACAAACATATGCAATGCATTAATGGAATAACAAAGGTTGACATAAAATAAGTGTTCGAACAATCAAAAGAAATTAAAATTTGAGAATTCAAATGAAATAAACGCTCTCAATCTTGGCCATGATTCAGCATGGGAGCAGTGATCACGTTGGGAGTCTTAGGAGGGTCGAATTCCATCTCCTTGGCGTCAATCATATTTTGAATCTTGTATTTAAGCGTCCAACAATCGTTAGTATCATGTCCAGGACTGCCAGAATGATAGGCACACCTTGCATCAGGATTATAGTTAGGAGAAGAAGTTTTGGGGTTTGGATGAGGTTCTATTAACATAGTCAGGTTCATCCTCAACATGTGTTGCAATGCTTGAGACAACGGCATGTTGAATTTGGTAAATTGTCTCTTAGGCTCGTCTTGCCTTTGCTGATTACCCCATTGTTATTGTCACACTGGTGTAGGATTGGAAATCATAACTGCCCCTACAGCTTGATGACGATCTTCTTTAACATGACCTTTCTGGCCGTACATAGAATTAGCCTCTTTCTTCCCGTTGAAAGGCTTCTTCACAGCATTTGAAGACACAGCCACCTGAATTTTCCCACTTCTGATTCTAGCTTCTACTCTTTCACATGTCAATATCAGCTTGGTGAACCCAGCCGAAGAGCTTCCGATCAAGTGGTTGAAAAATGGACCAGACAATGTACCCAAGAACATATCTACCAGCTCTCTATCAGACAGAGGAGGCTGGAATCTTCCTGTAAGATCTCTCCATTGCTGGGCATAACCTTTGAAGCCCTCGCTAGAACCCATAGATATGCTTTGAAGTTGGGTACGGGTTGGAGCGAGATCAGCATTGTATTGGTATTGCTTGTAGAAAGCAGCAGTCAGATCCTCCCAGGTGCGGATGTCGGTTCCCTCCAACTGATAGAACCATTCCAATTGAGTCCCTGATAAAATTTCTTGGAAGAAATGCACCCACAAATTCCTATCAGCGGTGTGAGGTTGGATCTTCCTGACATAAGACCTCAGATGTAGTTTAGGATATGAAACCCTGTCATATTTAGCAAACGAGGGAACCTTGAACTTCGGTGGGATGACCACTCCAGAAACCAACCCTAATTCTTCAAAATCCAGACCAGGTACCCTCTGAATTTCCATGGCGTTGAGACGATCCTCTAGCTGCTTGTATTTGTCATCAGCAGGAGTATATTTTTCTTCCGTGTAATCAGCCTCTTCTTCATCGGTCTCTGGGTTGTGGTCTTCTTATTTTGGCTTCTCTTCCTGATTTTCTCCCTTGTTTGATGGAGTTACGAATTCTAGAGCTCTCTTGGCCGGTCCTCTAAGTCTCCTTCCCATATTCAGGACCTCCATTGGTTTCTTGGCCTTTTTCTTCTTATCTTCGAGAATAAGAGCCTTCAGGTCCTCTTATCTCTTAGCATAGCCAGGAACATCTTCTAGAATTGATCATTCTGGGTTTGAAGGTCTTTAGTATTCTGTTCGAGAGCCATTTCTTTTTGCTGAAATAAATAACGAAAAAATAAGAAACATGTCATGGAAATACCTGTAATGATATGTATGCCATGTTTATGCGATGTTTTCAAGAATCTCGCGGGGTAAACACAAGAAAATGTTTGAATTTTGATTACAACTTTGATCGAAGAACTTTGTATCGTTGAATGTACTTCTACGAGAATAAAGCTCACCATGTCGAGTGGGTCATAGCCTCTGACTCAAGTTGTTGTACTTTGGTATTTTGACGGCATTGGATAGAGGAAAATAAATCCCCTTGCTTCTTGCTTGACGTTTGGTTCATCATAACCTGCATCACAGGCCCTAGAGATCCTTGATATGGTTAGTGAAATGAGAATGGATGTTATGATGCATGATGTTATGTTTGAACAATTTAATCACACGCAAGAAAAACACATAAGACCTTAGGTTTAGGCTTGCATGGGGTTTATAGGTAAGTACCCTCTTGAAGTTTAGTTGGTTCAACCAGTCTTAGAAAAGTAAATGGGTTCTAAGGAGTCTCATATCACTGACCTTTCTTTTAGGCATTGTTTTAGCTCAAGCACCAAAGTATTGCGGCCAAAATATCCCAAAAGTTCAATCTCAATGAGTGTAGCATCGAGTATCAACCAATCTTCGGTCGGAACCAAAGACGACCACCTCACTACTTTCTTATGGCTTAGGATGAGTCAATTAAAGGTTCTAAAGGTCTCTTAGCGCTTAATGACACTATAAGGAAGCCAAATGTTATCCTTGACTAACTCAAGGAACATTAGTACAAGCCAAAGTATCACGCTAACATAGCTATAACTTCATCCATATTGGTCTACACCGTACAACCTCCATGATTTATTGCTACTTACCTAAAAAGGTTCCCCAGATCCGGGTATAGGATCTTTTAGTAACAACCCAAACAAGCCCTCAAAAGTAAAGCATACAAAACACATAGGGTAAAGAAAATTTAGAATGATCTAACTCTAAGGTAACCCCACTTTTTATAAGTGTCCCCAGCAGAGTCTCCAGTTCTTTGATACGGTGGCAGAACCGACTGCTTATACTGGTTTTGCGTTTGTATTCGCAAATGTTGCGGTAAGCAAGAGTCGCCGCCGACTTTTCTTTAATCCAAAAAAGGGAAGGGTGAAAAGAATAGAAAAAGACCTTTCGAGAGTTTTCTGAGTAAGGGGGGTAGATTATGGAAGGGGAAGGTGTTAGCACCCTTTCTATCTGTAGTTATCTACGGGCTCTTAGATGCTTAGCTCATTTTGAAATACCTTGTGCTTTGTATGTTTTGAAAATTAGTTTTGAAAGCTCCTTAGTGCCGCGAACTTTGTAATGTTTCTCTAAATGGTAGAGAACGCATGCAAAGTGTTTGAAAATGTTTTTTGAAAGAAATTTTGTGTAAGTGTAAAAATTGTTAGAGAAAGCATCTAACAACTATCTACTTTACTCGAAAGGTTGTTCTTTTCCTCTTATCCTTTAGACAGTGCTATCATACTATTAGTGAGTAGGTATCCCTAGTCGTTGGATGTTTGAGGGACAATTTAAGGGACATTTATACAGTCACAAAGGAAACTGGGCAAGAAACTTTAGTAACTACCCTAGGGTTTTAAGATCATACTGAGGCAATGACAAGAGGGTCATCAAGGGACTTATAATCTTTAAACCACAGGGTAGCCACTAAAACCTCTCACGTTTCGAGAGATGTGACTGTTTTCCAAACGCAATCGAAATGGGGGTACCCTAGAGGTGCGCATGTGCATTTTTGTTTGTATTCAATTATTTTTGTCTTTGCGTTAGGTTTGCTAGCATTTTGTTTCTTATTCTTGCCATACAATCCTATTAGTCATGCATCTAAATAGTTAATAGTTTGCAGTAATTAAAAGTGCCGAAATATAAATCTAACTATTACAAGGCTTCGGGGAGGGGGATTCTATTACATGTCCAAAACTTGGGGAATAAAGCAATAAAATGTAAAGTCCTAATTTAAAAGTTGGGAAATCTTTTTGTTTGTTTTGTTTTATGTAAGAAAATGTTTAATTGATAATTAATTAAATAATCTAGATCTAAAGAAAAAAATGTTAATTATTAAAGAAAATTGAAATTTAAAAAGAAATTAAATCTAAGTTTTTTTGTATTTTTTTTAATAAAAGAAATTAAATGAATTAAATCCTAGGTCTATTTATTTTTAAATTAAATAAAAGGTTAAAGTTATTGTTTAATTAATTTACCAAGTTAATTTAATAAAAAAACACTAACCTAATATTTTTGTGATTATTTATATTTTAATGTTGTAATGAAATAAAATTGATTAAGAAATAGATATTAATTAAAATAAAATAAAGAAAATTGAAATAGGCCTGCAAATAAAATGAAATGAGGGTGCTCTTCAAAGAAGTATCAGGCATATCAGTAAGAGGGCCCAGACGCTGTAAAAATAGTTAGGGGTGGGAATAAACAAAAACCCCAGGCTCAATGACAAGAGGGCCCATGCGCCTGTGGGATCTGCAAAATAAAAGTTAGAAAAAAATAAAAATTGTTTCCTTCCTGGGTCGAACCCAGGACCTGGCAAAGGAGTGCCCTAAGAATGGTGTCCTTTTATTTTAGAACTGATTGTCACATGAAACACGTTAAAACATTCACAATGATTGTTAATAACACAAATATGGATGCAATAGGTATTTACATGGCGTGAATATGCAATTACGATTTCAAAAAAAATATACCAACCAGTGATTCATGGATTTTGTGATCTAGGATGTTGCAAGCCTCGGGAATGGTGGAATAAGTTCCTAGGAGACTCAGGAATACGACTGAGAAGTTGGTATGGATGGATGATGGCTGAAAAACTCTATTTCGAATTTCACAACTTTTATGATTTTTTTCAATTTTGTGGAGCTTTGGTAAGGCAATGTATTTTCGTCCCCTTTTGCTCATGTCATGGTCTTGTATTTATAGAGGAAGAAGAGGGCTAACAAAGATGGTAAGAATCCCCCATAATGGCCCTCTTTCAAACCAAAATCAAACACATTAAAAAAGTTCCAAAAATGAAAATTATTTCCCATTTTGAGGTGCAATGCACCTGGCCTCCTTTGCACAAAATTTTGGGTCCAAAAATAATTCAAACCATCGGCCCATATTGCCATAACCAATATTTACTATTTTATGCAATTTTATTTAGTTTTTATTTGAATAAAACAAAATAAATATGGATAAAATAGGTAGAAATGGAAAGGCAATGTAGAAAAGATTTTATAGGTCTCTCATAAGGTTAGGAAGATGTTTTAAGTCCAAGAAGTTAGGCCATCGACCTAAAAGTTTAAGTTTGCCCAATGCACAATTCTTGAAATATCCCAAATTTTCCTAACTTGGGAAAACGATAACTTGCTCAATTTGTATCTAATGATGATGATCTTGGACTTTTTGGAAAGCCCAAGATGTCTACTTCAATACATATTTTGATCAATTTTGCATTTGAAGACTTTACTCTGATGTAAACGATCTTGACAAAAAGTGTCTTTTGTTGACTTTCTAAAAATGACTTGTAATGTATGAGCTTGTATCTTTCAAATGATACATTTATTGAACTTGAGGATAAAATAGAAGTGGTATGGAATTGGATTCTCTTCAAGATGAGATTTTGTTGGGGAAAAATGGATGAAGCATGTGAAAGTTATGCCTGGTCAAAGTTTAGTTAACTTTTCTTAGGAAACCTTAATTTAGCGAATCTTGACTTTTAATGATCTGAAGACTTTCCTTTAGGAATCATGATCAACCCTTGATAAAATGATGAATATCACTTAAAAATATTTATGTTGACCAAAAATATTTAAGTTTGACTACATATTGACCACAGTTGACTTTTGACCTAATATAGTTGATTTTCAGTCATCTGAGCAATTGACTGAGCAAACTTGTAATGCAAGGCATGAAAATTTGCATGAGCATTCTTTGGGAAATTTTAGGGACCATGGAAATAACTTGAAGCCTTTGCAACCCAAAATTCCTTTTGAGAAGTGAAACCCTAGTTGGAAGTTCATTGCTTAGGAGGAGAATTTGTTTGATCAATTCTTTGGTCAACCTTGAGCAATTGAGGACCTCAATGAGCTTGTCTTGGGTAAAAATGGGAAGGAAAATTTTGGGGTACAATAACGTCCAATGACTAAAATTGAACGAACATATGCATATAAACATGATTAATGATAAGTGCAAATTGTAACTATTTTCGTATATAAGTTTTGTTGCACTTATCGATTTTTTGTTTGTTAATATTATTGAATAATCTCGACTTTTATGTAAATATATTTACTTTTTGAATAATGCGTTTTCTTGTATAAAGTGTATCGTTTGATAGTTTTGTATTTATTTTTTAGATATTTGAGCATTTGGAGCAATGAGGAATAAACCTCCAAGATGCATTTTTGGATCAAATAGGAATAAAGCTAAGATTAGAGGCCATTTGAATTTGCAGAGAAAGAAACAAAAGTTGTCTTCCTGTCTTGGATCGCTGGGCGAGGGGAAGTTGTCGCCGGGCGAAATTCTGAAGACCAATGTTGATGAATTTCCTACCTTTCTTCGCTGCTGCATCGCTGTGCGAGGAGAAGATGCATCACCATGCGATGTGAGTCTGTCGTCGGGAAAAAGATGATATTTGTTTCAGTTGAGGATGTGTCTTTTCCTGGGCCTTATATATAAGAGTTGTCGTCGGGCGTTGCTTTTATTTCGTCGGGCGATGGTTGCGGATCATATTTTCCTTATATCTTTTATTTTGTTTCATTTGTTTATGGTTGGTTTTGTGAGAGATTTTTGTTCTCATTAACCGGCTCTGACCAACCGGAATATTTGTGGTTTATCTCTTCTCCTCTCTATGTATTTCTCTTTTGTTGGGTTTTTACATGTATTTACTCTGAACTTATGTATATTTGTCGCCCATGACGTTATATTAAACTTGCTTTACAACTCTTTGTGGATTATTATCTTAGATTTTTATTCTTTGCTATGGATTTGAGTTGTTATAGACATATATTGCTTACATTCTTATCTAGGATGATTATCTGTTAGTTTCTAAACTCTAGAGATAGATTTAGAGCTGACATCTACTTGGGTATCAGAGCTTAATGCCTCTGTGTAGTTGTGATGTATTGAGAGATTGTCAGTGTGATTACATAGTTGTCTTCTGTATTGTTGAGGAGGTAGAGAGATCATTTCCTTGGTGATACAGTCGGTCTCTTAATTTGGGTTAAAAATGACTTAGGTTGTGAGTGATACGTAGTGGCATTGATGAGTATTGTTAGTTTGAATGTAACTGGTCGATAGATTTAAGTTTGTGATGAGTATAATATATGCATGCTTGATAAGTTCTTCCTTAGTTTTTACTTTTGCTTACATTTTTTTTTATAACATTTTCTTTACAACCCATTTATCCCCAAACTCATTAACGAGAGATTTGTCGAATGGAAATTCAATAACCAATCTCTGTGGACACGATAAATTCCCGGATAAATATTTCCAAAACTTTTATTGCTTGCTGCTACACCGCTTCCAACAAAATGGCGTCGTTGCCGGAGATTGGTTCTATTGATTTCACATTGCGATAATTTCTTTGTTTTTGAGTTTTGTAATTAATGTATATGTTGTAATGAAATTGTACATTAACTTGTATATGATATTTGTGCATATTTGTGTTTTCACGTATTGTCGTGAATTATCTCGTTTTTGTAACGTTTCTTGTGTGATTTTTAGGATACTTTCTTTAGGTTTGCACGGTGTGACAATACCATGGCATGATGAGAGGAGGTTACTAGCTTTCAAAATAAAGGCGTCGAGCTTACGACGTAAAACTAGCATGTTTGTTTGTATTTGTTTATGTGTATGGTGATTTGTGCTTTAACAAGTTGAAATAAGGAAATATTCTGAACATCAAATCTTCACTTTTAAACTTGTTAATTCATTTTCACTCGGTTTTCATATCGTTATTTGTATTGGTTTTTTTATGTTAAATTTTGTTTTCCGAAAGCTTGTCGTGTTTAGCTTGAGGAGTTTTGTTCGTTGTATATATTGTAAATTTTGAACATTGAAATTCTGTAGGAGTATTATTTTTCTAATTATTTTGTTGTTGTTTGGACTTAAATTTTGGTCCAATAACTTGTAAAATATTGAGGTTGTAAAATCAAGCTTCTTGATCCGCTGTCGCGCGCGGATCAAAACGAGTGTTTTTGCGAAACAGTTTCAAAATTGTAGTATTTAACGACAATTGTAACTTGGATATCGTTCTCACAAGGATTCTTGATTTTATTAAACAACAGAAATCGAATTGGGGGGGGGGGGGGGGGGGGGTTAGTTTTAAGGACGATTTATAAAAAAACAGAAAATAAGCGCTTAAAATAAGTGATTATGAAATAAGTCGATCTACTGTTTTGGGTTCTTACTATCATCGATTAATACAATTTAACTTCCCCAAGCGGATTCCTATTCAAATTCGGTCACAATTTCATCCAACAAGCGAGAATGAAAAAAAAATAAGAATTATGTTCCCTTTTCACCGAATTAAGCAAACGGTTAATCAATAAACGAAATAACGAATTAAGCATACGATATAACGCAATTATAATTGGGAAACATAATTCAATCGTACTAACAAGATTACTCTAAGATAACTCTAATTAAGAAAACGAATATAAAAGGAAAAATTGATATGAATAGAAATTGAATTGTAAATTATATTAACCTCAAGTTTCGAAAACCAAGTTACAGCAGATCAACTCTAACAGATTAGTTCTCCATTCTCATTCGTACAAAATTGTTTTCTCCCTTTGTCTCCAATAAAAACGTGATAAATCTGCCCTTATGCGGCTTCCCCCAGGTTAAAGAGGAACAATCCATTCGGTTTACAAACCAATTGGGTTGAAAACATAACCCAGGCCCAAAACTACTAACCCAAAACTTAAAAGTCTAAAGCTTCAACTTCAATGACTTTTTCAATCTTTCTTCACTTCGAATCAGCTTCTGGCCAAAACTAGAAAGTTGTAGGCCATTTTCTTAGCTTTCCAACTCATGGTCAAACGCCTCGATCCGATTTTTGTAGAATTAGTTATGAATTTTTCCACGAAAGCTGCAGTTGCTGAAAATAAAATACGAAAATTAATTAAATGCAAAAATAAAATAAATTAGCAAAACATATTAAAACATAAAAATAAACACAATAAAATAAAGAAATGCATTAGTACAATCGTGGAAGGATGTGCATCAAAATGCACTGATCACTTCTCAAATGCACTTTTGTTTTGATGAAGACAAACCATGGTGACAAGAAGGCAAAGATTATTGATCAAGCTAAAAGCATATGTGGATGAAGTCTTTGGTTTAAGCACTTAGAAAATTTAAGGTATAATGATAATACTTACTTTAAACTTAAGACGTAGATGCTCAACGGTCAAAAGAAATATTTTATATTGTCCAAACTTTTACTCAAGTTTTCTAAGAAAAAATTCAATTTTTATTTGGATGCAATCGATTTGCATATTGGTGCAATCGATTGCATGGTTCAATTTTTCAAAACATTTTCTATTGTTTCTAAGTGCAATCGATTTGTATGTTTGTGCAATCGATTGCTCTCAATCAATTTTTTCTACTGACTTCAAGTGCAATCGATTTACACACTTATGCAATCGATTGCTCACTCAAGATATTTGAATTTCTAGCTGTTAAAACCGCGTGCAATTGATTTACACAAGGGTGCAATCGGTTGCATGCTGAACGATTTTGAAAAGCAACAGCTTTACTCATGCATGTTCATAACACCAATTCATGAAAACTTTCCACTGAATCTTGGCAATTGTTCATGATTCATTTGCAGAATTTTATGCTGTTTCAAAAGGGTGATATGAAAATATAAATACTCATTTTCAAAATCATTTTAAGTACCTCTTCCAATCATATTTTCTGAATTTTCAAAAATCAAACTCAAGCTGTTATACATTTTCATACACAAGTTTTCTGCATACTTTCACATATTGTCAACCAGAAAACTTTGAGCATTATATATCTTGAGTCATTGTATACTATTATCATTGGAAGAGAAGATCAATTCATTGATAAAATCACTCAAAGTGATCATTGCTACTCAAACTCACTCAAATCAAATATTGTTATATACTTGCTTATTTTTCAAGATTGTTGAAAATAAGTTCAAGTGGTTTTGTAAATTTTTCCAGGATTGTTCTCATTGTTGACATAGTGAAAATACAAGAGGATTGTTCTTGGTTTTTGGGTAGTTCTTGTTTAAGTTTACCATAATAAGGAAATCTCTTTCATATTGAAAGGGGACTGGAGTACTCTCGGACTATGAGGGGAACCAGGATATATCGCTTGTGTCTCTTTATTTTTATGCACTTTACTCTTTCATAAACTCATCATAAACCACAAAAATAATATCCAACATCACTAAAACCAGAAAAAAAAATTAAATTACCTAATTCACCCCCCTCCCACCTCTTAGGCGCACTTCGTACTCACAGAGGTGATTTGGCAAGTTTGATCATTCCGACTTGCAAATGCGTAGTAATGATTTTGTTAAAGTTTTGTACACGTTCGAGGTATGTGTTTATCGCTTTTTATACTTTAGCATATTCATGATACTTATACTTTTTAAAAATTTTATTCCATTCATTCTTTTTTATACTTGTTCATTTATGAATCACTTTAGTTCCCACCCTTTTGTGAGGTAGCTTTCCATTATTCACATAAGCTGAAGACCATAATTCTTGTTTTAACTGGATTTTATTATGCTTAATCTTTTGTTTGTGTTGATTGTATGAAAGCTTGAACACGATCAAGGCATTTTTTATTTCATTTTGAGCACAACTACCTTGGCCAAATAAGTCAATTCACCTATTGAGTGTGTGTTCATTAGTAACCCTTTTGAGCTATTTGTTAATATCCATGTTGTATTTGCTAAATGGTTTTCTATGAGTGTTTAGTTTCCCTTTTTGAATGGATGTTGATTCGTTGTTTTATTGAACCCTAAACCATGTTTTGGTTTGAATTTTTACCTTGCCTTAGAACGTAGGGAGTATTCACTTTAATGTATGGTTGAATTCAAGTTGGGGAGAAAAATGATTGTGTATTTATTGGTTGGTTGCTATGAGGTTGAAAAGAAAAGAAATAAAAAAATGTGAAAAAGAAGTGATAGAAAAAGAAAGGAAAAAAATAGAAAATCTTTGAAAAAGAAAAATAAAAAAGAGTATGTGTAATACGGTGGGAGATTTGACTTGATTGTTTTGCGTTTGATTGCAATTGTTGCGGATAGCAAGAGTCGCCACCAACTTTTCTTTTATCTAATAAGGAAAGGTTAAAAAGAACAGGAAATATCTTTCGGGATTATTTTTTGATTTCGGGGGGTAGGTTATGAAAAGGGAAGGTGTTAGCACCTTTTTCATCCATAGTTATCTATGGGCTCTTAGTTGCTTGCTAGATCACTTGCTTTTGTTTGAAAATGTGCTTGTGGTGTAGGTTTGAAAGTATTTTGAAAATGTCTTTGTAATGATTCTCGTTTCTATAAGAATGCGTACAAAGTGTTGATTTTGAAAATAGTTTAAAGAAGTGTTTATGGAATGTGTTTTTTGAAATTGATTTTGTAAAGTGTCTTGGTAATGATTCTCATCTCTATAAGAATGCGTACAAAGTGTTTTAACTTTTGAAAATTACTCAATGGAAAGTGTTGGTGTGAAAATGTTTTTTTGTTGTGAGGAAGCAAGCAACTACGAGCGTCCTACCTACTCAAAAGGTTTGATGTTATTTCCCTCCTCCTTTAGATGTTGCTATCTTGCCATTGATTTGGTAAGAAGCCCCAACGTTGGATGTGAAGGGATGGGCGTGGGTCATTTGTATAGTCATAGAAGGCAACCTATGGGATGTTTTAGCAATTGTTGTATAGGACTAGATCGTTTACCGAAAGAAACATCGAGGGACATCGAGGGACTACGACCTTTTATTGAGGGTCTTTTCTAAAACGCCCATAATCTAGGGACAAGACTATTTTCCAAGGCAACAAGTGAGATAACCCTAAAGGTGCATGTGTGCAAAGTGTTTGATTGCATGCATTTTGTCTTTGATTAGGGTGGTTTACTTGTTGGGGTTATCTTGCCATACATACTTAATTACTAACATTTGTATAAAGCAATAAAAATGCAGAAAACAAATATCCTACACCATTACAACCATATTGAATAGTAAGAAAATATGTAAAGAAACAAAAGTAACATAAAAAGAGAGAAAAAGTGAATCCTTCGATCCAAGCAGTAGCGCCCTTCGATTAAACTCTTCTTGGCTTCTTTCAATTTGGGCCTAGCAGTCAACATGGGAGTATCCTTAGATTATGTCCTTTTCTGCTTCTTTCGATTCTCCTGGAAGTCAGTGTGTGACGAAGCCTAAGGCCACACTCTTTGTTCTGTTTGCAACTGTGAAGTAGCCAGGGGAGAAGTCTAAAGCTTCGATTCAATAAACTTCTTTTGTTTTCTTTTTGTTTGAGTCTGTACAGGTTACTTCTATCATATATTTGGACAAGGAAAACAAACGAAAAAGGCTGAAACGAAAAGCAAACAAATGGTATTACATGTTATGTTTGAAACGAAAAGCTTAAGGTCAGGGGACTTACCTTGCTTCTGAAGTTGGTGCTTCTGGACCTTATGATTGGACTGGATGCTCCTAGATTCGAAGGAAAGAAACAAATGTGGTGTTTCTTTGACTGGATTCGGAGGTCAAGAAGAGCGGGGTTGTGTTTGTTGTTTCTGGATTCGAAGGAGAACAATAGGTGTAATGTTCCTTCAGCTGGATTCGAAATAAAGAACAAAGCATGGGATTGCTCCTGGATTTGAAAGGGAAAATAAACAGGTGTTGTGTTTCTAGTGTTGGATTTGAAAGGGACAGAGACAAAGGTATGGTCTTTTGATTCTTGGTTTGAGAATGTGTTAAGTGTTTGATGATTTTCACACAATCAAAGTTTCTCCAGCTATCAAAAACCTTTGGATGTGTTGGCCAACCCCTTAGACGTGCTATGGAGCCTCTTATTTATAGGTGAAGTTGGCTGAGGTTTAGGAGGGAAAAAAAAGAATTTGAATAAATTGGGTATACTGTTTTTGTAGCTTTCGAGGGGCAGTATTTGTATGCCAAATTGGTGTAAATACAGGAGCAATGTAGCAGGACTTCTGTGCAGCAGTTTTGGAGCGTTATGGCCAGTGCATTAGGCTTGGACTTGCAACAAGCATCTTTAAATATTTAATCTTTTCGTTTTGACCTTATAGGTCCAACCTTCGACCAGACTCCTCTTTAGACAGCAATATTTGTTTCCCATCAAAGTGTCTTTTGAATGGGCCCTTTTTGTGCATCCTTCGAAGGGGCCAAATGTGTGTCCCTTAAATGGGTCACCAAAATATGTCCTTCGAATGGGATATCCAGGTATGTCTTACAGATCCTTCGAATGGGCCACCAAACATGTCCTTCGAATGGGACATCCAGGTATGTCTTGCAGGTACTTCAAATGGGCCACCAAACATGTCCTTCGAAAGGGACATCCAGGTATGTCTTGCAGATCCTTCGAATGGGCCACCAAGTATGTCCTTCGAATGGGACAACAATTGTGTATCATAGTGTAGAAATTATATGTTGAAGATTTTCAAGGGTGGAATCGAAGCAATCTATTTCAAAGGGAGATATTGTACATTCGAAACTAGTATGAAAATAGCCAATGCATGAGGGAAGTTCTTGCGTTGTGATTTGAATCAAGCAGGAAAGAAGCCTTTTCTTTCTGGATCGAAACAAACACTGTAAGGGGCCATTGATTTTTGAATCAAAGCAAACATGTAAGGGGTCATTGCTTCAATCGAAGCTTGCATGCATGAGGCCACTTGCTTCGTAGGCGCTAGCATGAAGGGAAGCCATTACCTTGTGCAGGCAGGCATGCAGGAGGCCCTTGCCTTGTACTTCATGTAGGAGGCCAATGCTGAAGGTGGATTCCAAGCAAGCATAAATGGAGTTATTTATCCAATCAAAGCTTGTCTAATCGAAACAGGTACGCAGGCATCAAATGTCCAATCGAAACAGGCATGCAGGCATCCATTGCATTGTGAACCAAGCAAACATGTAAGGCCAATAGTGCAATCGAAGCTTGCGTGCAGGAGGTTATTGCCATGGGCACCAAAACAATCATATAGGATGCAAAGGGTGAAATCAAAGGATGTATGCAGGAAGCCTAAATGCCCAAACGTGGCTTGTATAAAGATAGGTGTTGCCTTCCCTAGATCGAAGCTAGTTGCTTCAAAGGAAACTTTTTTCCTTGTGGATCGAAGCATGCAGAAGGAAGGAGTTACCTTATGGATCGAAGGAGGCACAAAGGAGACCAAAGTCCAATCCAAGCCTTGTGAATCAAAGTAAACTTGTTTTTTTCTCCAATTTTGTCAAAAAGATTATTTTTATATGCTTTGTCCTTTTTTAACAGTTTCCTCTTTAACTTTATGCTGGAAAATCCAATTGTACTTCTGCAAGCTTGAATTTTTTAGAATACTTGTGAGAAATTCCTTGAGAAATGATAGGGAAAATTTTGGGGTACAATAGCTTCCCCTTTTCAATCTTCTTAAACCTGAAAAGCAAGTATGGCACGTTGTCGTTCGTAGCTTGAAGGTAGAAGATGATTGAACACTAGACTGCCCAGAAATTTGCACTTGATGATGTGGTTGTTGATTATGTAGGCAATGGGCTTAAAGATTCCATTTGGAGAAATGATGGAGAGTTGTCAGAGATGGGCTTATAGTTTTCATCAAAAGGTGATTGTTGACAGAAATTAGACTAATTCTAAGTTTGACCGTGTTAAGCCGTGTCTGGAAATGTATTATAAGGAATCTATGTAAGATTAATTTATGATGAGCCTGTGTAGGACTGCTTTAGAAGATATGTGAGGGGAAAGCTTGGGTAGGGCTGCTTCAGGATGAAACCATGTGAAACTTCATCTAGAATTCTAAGAGAAGGAACCTGAGTAGGGTTGCTTCATGATGAGCCCGTGTAAAACTTCATCTGGAAATGTATGAGAAGGAACCTGGGTAGGGTTACTTCCTGATGAGTCCGTGTGAAATTTCATCTGGAAATGTATGAGAAGGAACCTGGGTAGGGTTTCTTCATGATGAGTCCGTGTAAAACTTCACCTGGAAATGTATGAGAATGAACCTGGGTAGGGTTGCTTCACGATGAGTCCGTGTGAAACTTCATCTGGAAATGAGAAGGAACCTGGGTAGGGTTGCTTCAGGATGAGTCTGTGTAAAACTTCATCTGGAAATGTATAAGAAGGAATATGGGTAGGGTTGCTTCCTGATAAGTCCGTGTAAAACTGCATCTGAAAATGAGAAGGAACTTGGGCAGGGTTGCTTCAGGATGAGTCCGTGTAAAACTTCATCTGGAAATGAGAAGGAACCTGGGTAGGGTTGCTTCAGGATGAGTCCGTGTAAAACATAATCCGAAAATGAGAAGGAACCTGGGTAGGGTTGCTTCAGGATTAGTCAGTGTAAAGCTTCATCTGAAAATGAGAAGGAACTTTGGTAGGGTTGCTTCAGGATGAGTCCGTGTGAAACTGCATCTGAAAATGAAAAGGAACCTGGGTAGGGTTGCCTCATGATGAGTCAGTGTAAAACTTCATATGGAAATGAGAAGGAACCTGGGTAGGGTTGCTTCAGGATGAGTCAGTGTAAAACTTCATATGGAAATGAGAAGGAACCTGGGTAGGGTTGCTTCAGGATGAGTCTGTGTGAAACTGCATCTGAAAATGAAAAGGAACCTGGGTAGGGTTGCTTTATGATGACTCCGTGTAAAACTTCATCTGGAAATGAGAAGGAACCTGTGTAGGGTTGCTTCAGGATGAGTCCCTGTAAAACTGCATCTGAAAATGAAAAGGAACCTGGGATGGGTTGCTTCAGTTGGTCATGTGGATAGTTTCCCTGGCTTGTTTCAAGAATTAATCTACAGTCGGTTTTCCTCAAATAGTTGTCCTATCTTGTTTCAGGTATTAATATGGAACTTGTTTTTATTGGTCGTTGAGATAGTTGTCCTGTCTGGTTTCAGGTATTAATCTTTGATCTTAGAAATAAAGATAGTTTTCTGGCTTGTTACAGGTATTAATCTTCAATCTGCTCATGTAGATAGCTTTCCTGGCTTGTTATAGGTATTAATCTACAATCGGTCGCTCACAGATAGTTTTCCTGGCTTATTACAGGTATTAATCTGGGACTTGTTTTTGTTGGCCGCAGAGATAATTTCCATGGCTGGTTTCAGGTATTAATCTACGACCTTAGAAAGAAATATAGTTTTCCTGGCTTGTTACAGGTACTAATCTTCAATCTGCTCATGTAAATAGATTTCCTGGCTTGTTACAAGTATTAATCTACAATTGGTCACTCATAGATAGTTTTCCTGGCTTGTTACATGTATTAATCTGGAACTTGTTTTTTGTTGGTTGTAGAGATAGTTGTCATGTATGGTTTCAGGTATTAATCTCTGACCTTTTTGAAGATTGTTGATGATAGCCATCTGTTGATTGATCTTTCCTGAAAAGGTAAAGAGTTAGCTGCATGTAATGTCATGATGTATGAAATGTATGGTGTAATGATGTTTCTAAACATAAATTAGATTGTGCTATATACATTTATCATGTATATAATATGATGCATGAATGTGAAGTATTTGTTGAAATCTATTTTTGTCTTGGAAAATAAATCCTTGACAAATGTTGGGGAGCCTTAGGAAGTTAAATCCTGGACTACTGTTAGGGATGAAGAGTATGCACCTCTCTAGACCTAGTTTAGAACATTTCCACTGGGGATTCCGGTTTTTTTGTTTGAGGAAAATCCGCTGGGGAATGTTGATTTTTCTTGAGAAGAAAATTTTGTGGAGAGTGTTGATTCCTGCTTGGGGAAAGGAGTTAAGGAGTTTTTAGTCGTCCGTTGCTCTACTGGGGAGTTATCTCTTGATGGAAGAGAAAGGAAGTTAACAACTTGTTGGGGATAAAGAAGTTAACTGTTATCCGGTTGTCTCACAGGCTTTGCGTCAATTCACTGGGGGTTGTAGAAAAGTCTACTGAGGAAGAGGTGTTGTGGTCCCTTGATTTGTAGTAGTCGGAGAGGCAAACTCAAGCTGAGGAATCTGTAGTTTGTTGGGGAAATAAACCCTACTGCCAATCTGCTGGAGAGGTGTTTTCTTTTGGAAGAATTTCTCGAGGATTCTTGAGATCCACTCAGTTGAGGAGAAGTTTTCCAAATATTGAAGCTTTGGCTAGGGATTGCCTGGATCCAAATTTATGGGGATTTGACTGAGGATCATCCTTATGAAAAGGACTTTGTGGGAGATTTTTCATTGCCTCTAGTGTTAGGTGTCATGGTACTTCCATAAAATGTTTGCTTGGTCGTATGTAACCCTTTGTTGGAATTTATGTTCAAAGCCCCAAGTTATTCAGATACAGACCTTCCCCTGGTGTTAAGTGATATGAGAGGTTTCTTGGGATCCCAACTTAACTTCCCCAGACAATATGGACAATGACATGCCATGCCTCTCTGCTTATAGGAGAATTTTTCATTTGGAAGCGCCATCCCATTTGAAGTGATTATGTTCATTGAAAATTTTGTTCAACGGATAGTCGTCATGTGGATCTCTCTATTGTCAACAAGTAGCTATATGCAAACAGCGATATTCAAAGTAATGCAAAGTTTAGGCTTGTCTCGAAGCTTTCAAAATGTGTTTTAGCAGATAAAAGAATTTTTGTAAGATTGTGAATTCAACTCAAGATTTAGAGTAAAGCCTTACAGGAGTCAGGATACCTTTTGTAACAGTATGCTTTCGAACTAACCCAAGCTTCAATTAGGACTTTTGAAGGGTTATAGTGTGGCTTGGTTCACATTTTAAGAATCAGAGGATAAGGCTCAAAGTGTATTTGTACCCGCCCATTCATCGCGATATTCTTCAGTCCTAAACTTAGTTAATTGCACATTTGGAATCCAATTGAATCTGGAATGACATTTTGGTGATGATTCTGAAACATGGAAGTTTATTTATGAAACCAGTCATTTTTGCAACATTTTTCATGTTTGTCGAGGATCTATAGTGGCCTCTTTTTGATTTATTATCCCTGATTTTTTCCTGACTGTTCTTGTTCTGAGATTACAGCCAGCGGGATGCCCTAGTTTTTCTTAAGTCTCCTTCGTAGGTTTTGACTTAGTGGGTTTTTCTTTTGAGAGATACTGACTGCCTTTTTGATAGGGAACCATCTTCGTCCTTCTGATCCAGGAGGATGTTTTTAGTGTCATTCGTTGTGTACGAAGTGAAAGCTTGCGACTGAATTCGCATTAGAATTAACTGAGAGACTACCCTGCCCCAGGTTTTAATTTATGGTTTAAATTTGTGTAAAAAAAGGAAACTCATACTCCTTTGGCTCGAAGGGGTTGACTAGATATTATCTTCCTTATAACTCCAGTGTTTAGGAATTGAAAGAACGCCTGTACATCATCAGCAAGGTCTGTTCAAAAGCATATTGTATGAGATTATGGCATTGTTTTCGTCATCCTCCCTCTAAAGGCTTGTAACTTTTTGAAACAAGAGTTAAATATCATAACTGGAGTAAAAAGCATAGTTTAAATAGAGTGAAAATGAATGGATTGATTCAAGACAAACATATTTAATGCATTAATAAGAGCAACCAAATTCTGACATAAAGATGAGTGTTTAAGCAAACAAAGAAATTACAATTGAAAATTAGAATAAACAAAATATTCCTCCGCCTAGACCGTCACTTCATATGGATGCCCTTGAGGGGTGATAGAAGAGATCCAGTTGACCATATTGTGTAAATTCTAATACTCCTTCGTCGATTAGGTCTTGAATCTTGTTTCTAACGTCCAACAATGGTTAGTGTCGTGTCCAGGACTGTTGGAGTTATACGCACACCTTTCTCCATGATTGTAACGGGGAGAAGCAGTATTAGGATTCCGAGGAGGGTCCTTCAATGTGACCAAATTCATCTTCAACATGTGTTGCAATACTTGCGACATCGGCATGTCGAGTTTGGTATACTGCCTATTGGATGCATTTCGTTTACGCTGATTACCCTGTCCTTGATGGCGAGGTTTTTGTTGGGCTCGCAATGTAGAAGCAATTTGGAAAGGTATACTCTCCATCAAACCAACTTATTATCTTATGGGAGGCTGATTAAAGGCTTGATCCTCAGTCTTGACTGTTTGTTTCATACGGTTACATCCATCTTGATGAAGTTTTTTGGTGAGGACTCTCATCTCTTCTTGTCCTTGAGCCAAGTTTTGGATAAGAGCTATCTGACCCACCATCTGGACCATCATCTGGATCTTTATTGTGGCTATCTCAGTTTGTAGCCGTTCCAACTGGTCATCCTTGTTGTCCTCAGGATTCTTCATGGTCATTCCCCAAGTGAGAACCGCTCTCACTTCTTCTTTCCCCTTGGATATGTTCAAGAACATTTCTTGAAGTTGAGTATTTTGAGTCTGAATGTCCTTGATAGTCTGTTCTAGAGCCATCTCTACTGAAATAAAAAGTAAGCAGATCAGAGACTTATGTGGGGAAAACCTGTCATGACATGATGCATGGTATGTGGATGTAATGTTTTCAAGAATCTCGCGGGGTAAACACAAGAAGATGTTAGAAGTTGAACTTTGCTCACGGCTTTGATTGGAGAACTTCGTATCAGTGGATGTCCTTCCACGAGAATCAAGCTCACCATGTCAAGTGGGTCATAGCCCTTGACTCAAGTTATCATGCTTTGGTCTTTAACGATGTTTGGTTAGAGGAGAATAAATCCTCTTGCCCCTTGATAGACGTTTGGTTCAACATGACCCTGTATCATAGGCCCTTGAGATCCTCGAAATGGTTATTGAAAATGCTATGGTATGATGTCATGATGTTATGTACAAGTATGCAAATAAAGCAAGTCTTTATGCACAAATAATCATATACACACAAAGCAGACGAGTCCTTAGGTTTAGGCTTGCATGGAGTTTTATAGGTAAGTACCCTCTTGAAGTTTAGTTGGCTCAACCTGTCATAGAAAGTGATCGGGTTCTAAGGAGTCTCATATCACTGACCTTTCTTTTAGGCATTGTTCTAGCTCAAGAACCAGAGTATTACGGCCATAATATCCCAAAAGTCCGATCTTAATAAGCGTAGCATCGAGTATCAACCAATCTTCAGTCAGAACCGAAGACGGCTGTCTCACTACTTCCTAATGGTCAAGTTGTTAAATTAAAGGTTCTAAGGTTAGTTAGCGCTTACTGATACTATAAGGAAGCCTAATGATATCCTTAAATGACTCAAGGAACATTAGTACAAGCCATAGTATAACGCTAACATAGCTATCACTTCGTCCATACCGGTCTATGTCGTATAACCTCCATGATTTATTTCTACTTACCTAAAAAGGTGCCCGAGATCCGAGTGTAGGATCTTTAGCAATAACCCAAACAAGGACCCATAAATGTAAAGCAAGCAAGTCAAACAAGGAAAGCAAGTAAAGGTGATCTAGCCCTAAGGTAACCCCACTTTTAAGATATCCCCAACAGAGTCTCCAGTTCTGTAATACGGTGGGAGAACTGACAAGGTTGTTTTGCGTTTGATCGCAACTGTTGCGGATAGCAAGAGTCACCACTGAATTTTCTTTTATCCAATAAGGAAAGGTTGAAAAGAATAGGAAAGATATTTTGAGATTATTTCTTGAGTTCGGGGGGTAGGTTATGAAAAGGGAAGGTGTTAGCACCCTTTTCATCCATAGTTATCTATGGGCTCTTATTTGCTTGCTAGATCACTTGATTTTGTTTGAAAATGTGCTTGTGGTGTAGGTTTGAAAGTATCTTGAAAATGTCTTTGTAATGATTCTCGTTTATATAAGAATGCGTACAAAGTGTTGATTTTGAAACTAGTTCAAAGAAGTGTTTGTGGAATGTGTTTTTTGAAAGTAATTTTGTAAAGTGTCTTTGTAATGATTCTCGTTTCTATAATAATGCGTACAAAGTGTTTTAACTTTTGAAAAAGTTTCAATGGAAAGTGTTGGTGTGAAAATGTTTTTTTGTTGTGAGCAAGCAAGCAACTACGAGCGTCCTACCTACTCAAAAGGTCTGAAGTTATTTCCCTCCTTCTTTATATGTTACTATCTTACCATTGATTTGGTAAGAATCCCTATCAATGGACGTGAAGGGACGGGCGTGGGTCGTTTGTATAGTCATAGAAGGCAACCTATACGAAGTTTTAGCAATTGTCATATAGGGAATAGATCGTTTACTGAAAGCAACATCGAGGGACTACAATCTTTTATCGAGGGTCTTTACTAAAACGCCCATATTCGAGGGACATGACTATTTTATGAGGAAACAAGTGAGATTACCCTAGAGGTGCATGTGTGCAAAGTATTTGATTGCATGCATTTTGTCTTTAATTAGGGTGGTATACTTGTTGGTTTTATCTTGCCATACATACCTAATTACTAACATTTGTATAAAGCAGTAAAAATCCAAAAAATAAATATCATACACTATTACAACCATATTAATAAGCAAGAAAATATGTAAAAAAAACAAAAATAACGTAAAAAGAGAGAAAAAGTGAATCCTTTGATCCAGGAAGTAGCGCCCTTTGATTCAACTCTTCCTGGATTCTTTCGATTTGTGCCTAGAAGTCAGCGTGGGTGTATCCTTCGATTATGTCCTTTTCTGCTTCCTTCGATTGGCCTGGAAGTTAATGTGCAGTGAAGCCTAAGGCCACACTCTTTGTTCTGTTTGCAACTATGGAGTAGCCAGGGGAGAAGCCTAAAGCTTCGATTTAATAAACTTGCTTTGTTTTCTTCTTTTTTTGAGTATGTACATGTTAGTTCTACCATATATTTGGACAAGGAAAACAAACGAAAAGGACAGAAACGAAAAAGCAAAAAAATGGTATTTACATGTTATGTTGGAAACAAAAAGCTTAAGGTCAGGGGACTTACCTTGCTTCTAAAGTTGGTGCTTTTGGACCTTTAGTGATTGGACTAGATGCTCCTGGATTCGAAGGAAAGAAACAAATGTGGTGTTTCTTTGAGTGTATTCGAAGGCCAAGAAGAGTGGGGTTGTGTTTGTTGTTTCTGGATTCGTAGGAGAAGAACAGGTGTAGTGTTCCTTCTGTTGGATTCGAAAGAAAGAACAAATCATGGGTTTCTCTTGGATTCAAAAGGGAAAAGAAACAGGTGTTGTGTTTCTAGTGTGGGATTCAAAAGGGACATAAACAAATGTATGGTGTTTTGATTCTGGGTTTGATAATGTGTTAAGTGTTTCATGATTTTCACACAATCAAAGTTTCTCCAGCTATCAAAAACCTCTGGATGTGTTGTCCAGCCCCTTAGACGTGTTATGGAGTCTCTTATTTATAGGTGAAGTTGGCTGGGGTTTAGGAGGGAATACAAAAGAATTTGAACAAATTAGGTATACTGTTTTTGTAGCTTTCGAGGGGTAGTATTTGTATGCCAAATTGGTGTAATACAGGAGCAGTGTAGCAGGACTGCTGTGCAGCAGTTTTGGAGCGTTATGGCCAGTGCATCAGGCTTGGACTTGCCGCAAGCATCTTTGAATATTTCATCTTTTCGTTTTGACCTCATAAGTCCAACCTTCGACCAAACTCCTCTTCAAATAGCAATATTTGTTTCCAATCAAAGTGTCGTTTGAATGGTCCCTTTTTGTGCATCCTTCGAAGGGGCTAAATGTGTGCCCCTTGAATGGGTCACCAAAATATGTCCTTTGAATGGGACATCTAGGTATGTCTTGCAGATCCTTCAAATGGGCCACCAAACATGTCCTTCGAATGGTACATCCAGGTATGAATTGCAGGTCCTTCGAATAGGCCACCAAACATGTCCTTCGAATGGGACATCCAGGTATGTCTTGTAGGTACTTCGAATGGGCCACAAAGTATGTCCTTCGAATGGGACAATAATTTTGTGTCATAGTGTAGAAATTATGTGTTGAATATTTTCAAGGGTGGAATCGAAGCAAGCTATTTCAAAGGGAGATATTGTCCATTCGAAACTAGTATGAGAATAGCCAATGCATGAGGGAAGTTCCTGCCTTGTGATTTGAAATAAGCAGGAAAGAAGCCTTTGCTTCCTAGATCGAAACAAACATTGTAAGGGGCCATTTCTTTTTGAATCAAAGCAAACATGTAAGGGGTGATTGCTTCAATCGAAGCTTGCATGCAGGAGACCACTTTCTCCGTGGGTGCTAGCATGAAGGGAAGTCATTTCCTTGTGCAGGTAGGCATGCAGGAGGCCCTTGCCTTGTACCTCATGTAGGTGGCCAATGTTGAAGGTGGATTCACAGCAAGCACGGAGGGAGTTATTTTCTAATCGAAGCTTGTCCAATTGAAACAGTTACGCGGGCATTAAATGTCCAATCGAAACAGGCATGAAGGCAACCATTACATTGTGAACCAAGAAAACATGTAAGACCAATAGTGCAATTGAAGTTTGCATGGCGGAGGTTATTGACATGGGAACCATCACAATCATATAGGATGCAAAGGGTGCAATCGAAGGATGTATGCAGGAAGCCTAAATGCCCAAACGAGGCTTGTATAAAGATAGGTGTTGCCTGCCCTAGATCGAAGCTAGTTATTTCGAAGGAAACCTTTTTCCTTGTGGATCGGAGCATGCAGAAGAAAGGAATTTCCTTATGGATCGAAGGAGCCACAAAGGAAACCAAAGTCCAATCGAAGCCTTGTGAATCAAAGTAAACTTGTTTTTTCTCCAATTTTGTCAAAAAGATTATTTTTATCTGCTTTGCCCTTTTATAACAGTTTCCTCTTTAACTTTATGCTGGAAAATCCAATTTTACTTGTGCAAGCTTGAATTTGTTAGAATCCTTGTGAGAAATGCCTTGAGAAATGAGAGGGAAAATTTTGGGGTACAACAGTATGGAATAATATTGTGTTAATAAGTAATGTGTGTTGGTTTGAAATTTGGGATGAAGAAGAAGTTTGATTAAAATTATATTGTTTGAAACTTTGTGGAAGTAATTACTCCCTTAGGTTTATGCAAGTTTTTGTTTCAATTAGCTTTAGGACATATCACTTGTTTATTAACCAAGCCACATTACAACCCTGAAAGCCCTTGATATTCTTGTTTTGTATTTTCAACGTGAATTTTTGGATGAATGCATAATTTAGTCTTTTGTTTGCAAGATTGTTGGATGAGTGAAAATACCCTATTTTTGTGTTTTTTCATCTACCGATAATTATGTTTGCTAGGTGTGATTCATTTGTGACCAAGTACTATTTTAGAATGTTTGGCATATTCTTTGTATTTAGAATTTGTTTCATGTTTATGTTATAGTCATAGTTTAGTGGTAAGTATTTACTTTGTGTGTATTGTTTTTCATTTGAACCACTGCATTTGTTTTCCATTTTCAAAACCTTCTGATTCGTGATTCTTTGATTTATCATTCTTTGTTCATTATGTTATTTGACTTTGTTTGAGGACAAACAATAGTTCAAGTTGGGGAGAATTTGATAAGTTCAAATTGTAGCTATTTTTGTATATAAGTTTTGTTGCACTTATCGACTTTTTGTTTGTTAATATTGTGGAATAATCCGTGCTTTTGTGTAAATATATTTAATTTGTGTATAATGCATTTTCTTGTATAAAGTGTATCGTTTGATAGTTTTGTATTTATTTTGTAGATATTTGAGCATTGTTGGAGCAATGAGGAATAAAGCTCCAAGATGTATTTTTGGATCAAATAGGAAGAAGGCCAAGATTGGAGGCCATTTGAAGTTGCAGAGAAAGCAACAGAAGTTGTCTTCCTGTCTTGGATCGTCGGGCGAAGGGAAGCTATCGTCGGGCGAAATTCAGAAGACCAATGTTGATGAATTTCCTGCCTTACTTCGCTGCTGCATCGGTGGGCGAGGAGAAGATGCATGGCCGGGCGACGTGAGTCTGTTGCCATGCGAAACGGGATATTTGTTTCAGTTGAGGACGTGGTTTTTCCTGGGCCTTGTATATAAGAGCTATCATCGGGCGATGCTTTTGTTTCGTCGAGCGATGGTTGTGGATCAGATTTTCCTTATATCTTTCATTTTATTTCATTTGTTTGTGGTTGGTTCTGGGAGAGATTTTTGTTATCTCAACTCCATCCACCTCATTTTTGTAGTGGATTAGCTTGATAACAATACTAGAGCTTTTCTTATGGATGATTGGAGGAGAATTTTTCATTGACCGGCTCTGACAAACCGGAAGATTTGTGGTTTATCTCTTCTCCTTTCTATGTATTTCTCTTTTGTTGGGTTTGTACATGTATTTACTCTGAACTTATGTATATTTTTCGCCCATGGCGTTATATTAAACTTTCTTTACAAATCTTTGTAGATTATTATCTTAGATTTTTGTCTTATGCTATGGATTTGAGTTGTTATAAACATATACTGCTTAGATTCTCATCTAGGATGATTATCTGTTAGTTTCTGAACTCTAGAGATAGATTTAGAGCTGACATATACTTGGGTATCAGAGCTTAATGCCTCTTTGTAGTTGTGTTTTACTGAGAGATCGTCAGTGTGATTACATAGTTGTCTTCTGTGTAATTGAGGAGGTAGAGAGATCATTTCCTTGGTGATACAGTCGGTCTCTTAATTTGGGTTAGAAATGACTTAGGTTATGAGTGATACGTAGTGGCATTGATGAGTATTGCTAGGTTGAATGTAACTGGTCGGTAGATTTAAGTCTGTGATGAGTAGAATATATGCACGCTTGATAAGTTCTTCCTTAGTTTTTACTTTTGTTTACATTTATTTTCTTTTGATAACATTTTCTTTACAACCCATTTATCCCCAAACTCATTAACGAGAGATTTGTCGAATGAAAATTCAATAACCAATCTCTGTGGACATGATAAATTCCTGGATAAATATTTCCAAAACTTTTGTTGCTGGCCGCTACACCACTTCCAACAATTAACTGCTAACAAATGTATGTTTAAATATGGTAATAAATATTTTCTTAAAGAATTCGAGATATCCCCCACAAAGTTACTTCAACAAAAATATCCCCACAGATTTGAATTCATGTAGTATCCATTCGGAGTTCCAATCTCCTGATAATCATTTCCCCAGCTGAGTTGGTCCTAAACTACAAGAGAAACCTTACAGAGTTCGTCTCCAAAAAGAATTCATCCCCCCAATAGGGTCTTCAAAATGCTTTCCTCAACAGTGTTTATTTCCCCAACAAACTACCAAATTCCCCAGTATAAGTCTTCCTCTTATAACATTACAAATCAAACAGACCAAACCCCTTTGTCCCAAACAGAGTCATTACAATCCCCAACGGAGTCATTACTATCCATGAAAAGTTACTGCAAAGCTTGGAAGTCGACCAGATACCAGTTAACTTTCATTCTCCCCAGTCAAGTTATAATTCCCCAGTAGATTAATGGACAACCAAGATTCCTGAACTCTATTCTCCAAACAGAAATCGACATTCCATGCAGGATTTCCTCGAACAACAAAATTGGGATCCACAACGGAAACATTCTAAACAAAGTTGAAGATACACATAATATTCATCTCCAGCAGTAGTCCGGGATTCAGCTTCCCAATACTCCCCAGCAATTTGTCAAGGATTTATTTTCCATACAAAGATGCACTTCAATGTTTCACATTCATACATCATAGCACATACATGATAAATGCATATAACATAATCTCATTTATTTTGAGAACATTATTACGCCATGCATACATCTTCATGCAACTAACCCTCTTCCTTTCAGGAAAAAGCAAACAAAAACCTCTTCTGGGTAGATTTATTTCTTCCAGATTAAAGACAGGAGAACAAAGACCTCTTCTGGTTTAGATTTATTTCTTCCCGATTAAAGACATGCAAACGAAGAACTCTTTTGTTTAGATTTATTTCTTCCAGATTAAAGACAGGAAAACGAAGACCTCTTCTGGTATAGATTTATTTCTTCCAGATTAAAGACATGCGAATGAAAACCTCTTCTGGTTTAGATTTATTTCTTCCAGATTAAAGACAAGCAGACGAAAACCTCTTCTGGTTTAGATTTATTTCTTCCAGATTAAAGACAGACACACGAAGACCTCTTCTGGTTTAGATTTATTTCTTCCAAATTAAAGATAGGTGAATGAAGACCTCTTCTGGTTTAGATTTATTTCTTCCAGATTAAAGACATGCAGACGAAGACCTCTTCTGGTTTAGATTTATTTCTTCCAGATTAAAGACAGGCGAACGAAGACCTCTTCTGGTTTAGATTTATTTCTTCCAGATTAAAGACAGGAAAAACAAAGACCTCTTCTGGTTTAGATTTATTTCTTCCAGATTAAAGATAAGCAGACAAAGACCTCTTCTGGTTTAGATTTATTTCTTCCAGATTAAAGACAGGCGAACAAAGACCTCTTCTGGTTTATATTTATTTCTTCCAGATTAAAGACAGGCGAACTAAGACCTCTTCTGGATTAGATTTATTTCTTCCAGATTAAAGACAGGAAAAACAAAGACCTCTTATGTATTAGATTTATTTCTTCCAGATTAAAGACAGGCGAACAAAGACCTCTTCTGGTTTATATTTATTTCTTCCAGATTAAAGACAGGAGGACGAAGACCTCTTCAGGTTTAGATTTATTTCTTCCAGATTAAAGACAGGCGAATAAAGACCTCTTCTGGTTTAGATTTATTTCTTCCAGATTAAAGACATGCGAACAAAGACCTCTTCTGGTTTAGATTTATTTCTTCCAGATTAAAGACAGGAAAAACGAAGACCTCTTCTGGTAAGATTTATTTCTTCCAGATTAAAGGCAAGCGAACAAAGACCTCTTCTAGTTAGATTTATTCCTTCCAGATTAAAGACAGACAGACGAAGACCTCTTTTGGTTAGATTCACTTCTTCTAGTTAAAAATAGGCAATCAAAAGACCTCTTATGGTTCTGATTACTTCCCCAGTGAAGTCGCCAAACAACATACCTCTTATATATTATATTTATTTCTTCCAATTAAAAACAGGAAAAAGACATATGTTATTTCAGTATAAAGCGACCAAAGATTTATTTTGACACTTCTCCCAATTTCTATCAATGGTCACTCTGGATGGCATATGTAAGCCCATCTCTGACAAACTCTTCATCACTTCTCCAAATAGCATCTTTAAGCACATTCCCGACACAATCAACTAACACATAGTCAAGTGCAAATATCTGGGCACTTTAGTGTTCAATCGTCTTCCACTTTCAAGTCACGAATGGCGGACTCGCCAATCTAACTCTCCAGGTTTAAGAAGATTGAACAGGGGTAGTTGTTGTACCCCAAAATTTTCCCTCTCTTTTCTCAAGACATTTCTCACAAAGAAATTCAAAAGTTCAATCTTGCACAAGTATTGACTAGGTCAAGCCATCTCCTCCACACTAATACCTCAAATTACGGTTTGAGTTTGCACAAGCACAATTGGACTCCAAATACTTAAAATGACTTTCATGGATCATTACTGACCCTCAAGATTGTTCATATCAAGTTTCAAGTCTTGGATCACAAAATTGCTTTGTCAATTGATCAGATAACCTAAAATCAGTTATATTAGATAAAAAGTCAACTATGGTCAACCTACAGTCAAACTTCAAGATTTTAGACCAATATCATCATTTTGAAGTCGCATGTATCAATTGATCAAGTTTGGATCATAATTCCTCAAGAAAATTGTTCAAATCACCAAAAGGGAAAAATGGTCAAAATTAAGGTTTTCTGTATTTGACTTATCAAGGGTTTTTGACCTAATACATGATCCAATGGTTTGAAGCACAATCTTAAGGATTCAAGTACAACATATTGACCTAATTTCATGGCTCAAAACATGTCTCAAGATCAATTGATTAATAGTTGAAATTCAGTCAACTGATTAAAAGTCAACTGATACACCAAAAGTCAAACTTTGACTTTTTGATCCAATTTGAGTTTCAAATATCACATTTCATCAAAAAATTAAAAAAAATGAAACTTGATCATCAAAAAATCAAGAAAGTTAAAATTCATCTTAAAAAGTCAAACTTTGTAGATTCACAAAGTCATGCACTTTGTATAAAAACACTTAGTGAAAATATGACCTAGTTAGGAAGATTTTTTGTACCAACTTCATGGCAAATTTTCACATAGTTCCAATTGTATTCTTAAAAAATGAAAAACATGAAGGATTTAGAGGATGTTTAAAGCTTTCCAAAATGTCCAATAACTCAATGAGATCATTTTTGAGTTAGGAGAATCGAAGAGATGAAGTAAGGGTTTCAAACTTATATTACAAGTCAAATTTGTGATGAACACTTGATCAAATCTCAAACCATGTTGCACCATTCTTGCTTTCCAGGCTTCTAACTTGCTAATCACTCCATAATTTAATGTTTACACCTCTGTTAGAGCTTTGATCCAAGCATTTTAACCATTGTCCAAGAGATTTATCCATTTTTGGCACAAAGTAACATTGTTATTCTTGTAAAGTAACTTTAATCACAAAGTCCACTCTTCTAGATCTTTGCACTTGTTCCTTGTGCATACACTCCATCTATCAGCCAGAAGCAACATGTTTAAAGCTTCTAACCACTCTAGATAGCCTTGTACCGTGTCTTGGAAAGATGTTTGTCAACTTTGCTTCAAAATCAAGTAACCTAGCCATAACATGTGATTCTTTGAATTTGATTGTTTGAACATCCAAATATTCTTGCCTATAAATAGAAGTACTATTTGCAAGCCATAGCACAGATACACAAGCCCTCAAGCATCCCAAAACTCTCACAAACTCATATTACATACAAACTTCCATTGTTATGCAGAATCTGGCCAAAAACTTCCATATTCAAATCCACTCGTGCGTTTCTTGGCCAAACCATTTCAAAAGCTTCCTTATATCAAATATAAGCCATCCCAATACATGTTACACTTCTGTAACACCTCCATCACAATCTTCCATTTTCAAAAATAGAGGTCTACACTTGGACTTCTCTAGAACAGTTCAAGCACTCTCAGCTCAAAGCAACAATTGGAATACCTTCATGGAGGTTCAAGGAAGCTAACCAGATCATTAAAACACCTTGAAGTGAGCTCTAACTCGAAACACGATTTCCAGTTTTGAGGTAAGTTTTCTGATTTTCAATCTCTTCATATAGGCATTGGTATCTTTCCATTTTTAAAGATAAAATGTAGACAGCATTGCCCTGAAGCTGACCATGTCCTTAGAATTCATTTATATTGCATGAGTAGTGAGAATTTTAAGCTTGAAATTTCTGAAAAAAATAGGTTAGATTTGGTACCATTCAAAATTCGTGCTCATCTTTGAGCCATTGTTTAAGTTTTTTACATTTCTGGAATCGTGGTGAAATTTCTAACAAGTTTGATGTTCATACTTTTAAGAATGGTTGAGAAATGAATGAGTTGCAGAGGCTCTAACTGGCGCGAGGAAGAAGATGAAGTTTATCATTAGAACTGGTTTTGTAATATATATTTATGGTTTGATATAAGACATCGGATGTATATCCACCCCAGTGGTAGAGAGCGTGCACGTTATTGCAAAGGGATTGCGTTCGAGCCCCAGCGCTGCCCTTTTCCCAACTTTTTCATTATTTTCTTCTTTTTTGTTACAAATAAGTGCGTTGGGCCATAAGCCTTTGGGCTTAGTATTTTTTTTTTATCATCACCCCCCTGTCTACTAGCTACAACACACCCCATTGTTTTATTTTCTTTTTTCTGACTCTAAACAAAAATCACATTGGGCCCCAAAACAAAACTGTTTTTACTTCTAAACTCCCAAATTCAATTTCAGACCCCACCTGAGATTTTACTTTATTTTTTCTATTTCATTTACTTATTATTATTATTATTATAATTATTATTATTATTTATTTTTATTAATAAAAACCCCAAAAAATATTAATATACTTTTATTATTATTTCTTTTAAAAAGACAAAAAATACTTCTTTAACAAATTCTTTTTCTTAAATAAATTAATATTAGACTTAGGTTTATTTACTTTTTTTTCTTAAAATTAATTTGTAATTTAGGATTTTGACTTAATTAATTTTTCATATTAAACTTTCATAAGATTAAAACCTTTTCATAAAATCCTCAAAAAAACTTGTCTTCTTAATCAAATTCAGTTTCTTTTCTTAATTAAATTAGGTGTAGTTTTTTTAAATCAAGTTAATTAATTTTATTCTTAGTTTATTTAGGTTAAAAACCTTTTCATAACAAAAACTTAAGCAAAATAATTTATTCTCTCCTTGTACATTATCTCACATTCTTGTATATTATTTATTCAAGTTCAATATGGTTGTAATAGTAAATTAGGTTTTTATTTACTTGCTCCCTCATTTGTAAATTTGTACCCCCATCCCCAAATGATGTAATAGCGTAGAATTTTACATTTTCTCAATTTATTGCTTTAAATATAAATGCTAGTAATTAGGGTTTGTATGGCAAGACATAAAATCAACAAGTAGAAAACCCTAATTCAAAGATAAAAGAGCATGAAAAACAAATACTTTGCACACTTGCACCTCTAGGGCTAATCTCACTTGTTGCCTAAAGATAAAATAGTCATGTTACGCAAATGTAGGATACTTTAACAAAAACAATCGAAACAAGATCATAGTCCCTCGATGACCCTTCAAATGTTGCCTTCATAAATGATATTAGACCCTTACAAATTGCTAAGGTATCCTACAACATTGCTTTCTATGACTATACGATGACCCACGCCCGTCCCATCACATTCAATGATGGGGCTTCATACAAATCAATGGTAAGATAGCAATATCTAAAGGAGGAGGAAAAGAACTAAGACTTTTTGAATAGGTAGAATGTTCATAGTTGCTTGCTCACAATCATCTTCAAAACATCTTTTAAAATACACCAACACTTTCAAATGAAATATTTTTCAAAGTCAACACCTTGTATGCATTCTTATAGAGACCAGAATCATTACAATGTTCTCCTAAACAATGGCACTTTTCAAAAATACTTTCAAAACCAATCACAAACAAAAAGTACTTTCAAAGTGAGCTAGCAACTAAGAGCTTGTAGATAACTACGGATGAAAAGGGTGTTAACACCTTCCCTTTTCATAACCTACCCCCAAAACTCAAGAAAATTCTCAAAAGGTCTTTCCTGTTCTTTTCACCCTTTCCTTTATTGGATAAAAGAAAAAACGGTGAAGACTCTTGTTATCCACAACAATTCCGATAAAACACAAAACATCCAAGTCAATTCTCCCACCATATTACACCTACATTATTAGGAGATGCTTATTACTCCATTCATCTTCGGGACTCTTATCATAGAGGGATGATCATTTTTTGCATGCTTTTGTTGTATTAGTGGTTTATTTCTCACTTAGCTCGATCTGATGCTTTCTGGGATATCAAGAAGAAACCTCGTTGGGCACTGAAGATTATGGTCGTTACTCATTCAGATATTGTTTGGTATCATCAGGCTTACTATGATGTGGAGATTGTCGATAATTATGGTAGTTTCCCCAACATACATCTTCTTGGTACAAAGGGAGGAATTAACTACAATCCCGTTCTTGCACGATGATAGCTTGGATATCCGATGAAAGATAAGCCAAATAGTATTCATCTGAGTGGTTTCTTTCTTAAATAAAGAGAAGCTCATAAGGAGGCTAAGGATGAGATTGCAAAGGCTTGGCTCCATATTCACAGGAAGAGTAGAAAGGGCTTGGGACCTAGAAGAGTTGTTTCTTTGGAGCCTTATCTCCGGTGGGTACCGGCAAGGGCAATCCAGTTGAAGATGCCATATTCCCGTGAGGAACATTTACCTGACATGTTTGTGAAGACCAATCCTTTCCTTTTATATGATGTGGAAGACCTTCAGCTTGCCCTAGTTAGGATGCAGCAGGAGAAAGAGGCTTGGAAGAACAAGTGTCAGACTTTAGAGATGTCCTACCGAGCAAACTTGAAAGAGAGGGATAACCTGATTGAGATTCTTGAGAGTCGTATTGTAGATATGATGGAGAAGCAACAGGATTTATTTTCCTATAGAGCTCGATTAAGACTTAGTCATTCACTTCCCGACTCTCGTGATTGGAAAGGGGTCACCGACAGATATGCAGAAGAGAACAAGCAGTTGAAGGCTCAAATTGCAAGACTCACAAGAAAGCATCAACATGTGGTGATCTTTATCAAATTTTCCTTCTTAGGATGTTAGATTTTATCTTCTCTTGTACTAGGGATTGTTGAAACTTGTACTAAAAAGTTTTAATCCATTTTTAAGTTATTATAATAAGATTTTCAGTATTTCAAAATGTGTTAGTACTAGTATTTTCAAATCGTCTATAATTATTTAAGTTCCTTGAAATATTAATGATAATAAAATAAATCATGTGCATTGTATATCATGCATCATATTGTACATATTTCTTGTGTTTCTATTCATACCCATGTGTCTTACTGAGTTTCTCTACTTTGTTCAGCAAGTTGTCTCACCGGTACAATACTCGGGCTAATTCCAGGAAGAAAATGGAGAATCTTGAACAAGAGAATCGCGAGCTGCGCGAAGAAGTTACTGCTTTGAAGGCTGGTTGGCCAATCTGACGGCTTTGATGGAATCATTGGTGGCTGCTCAAAATCAGCCACCACTTGTTCCTCATTTTGCTCAGCCACAACAAACAAAGATTGCTTCTGAAGGACCATCAGTTCCCATTTCTGTTACTGTAATTAATTCTACACAGAACCGTATGCCTCAGAGTTACCCGTGGAGGATGCTAGAAAATTTCATTCCAGAAGGGTATAATCTTGATGCTCAAGTGGCTCCAGTTGTTCAAGCTGCTGCTACTCCTTCACCTCATGTGGTGCATGTTACTCCTGCTGCTAGAAATGAGATCCACTATGTTGCACCTCCTTCGGTGAATGCTATGATGTTTGTTAATGATGAAGTTTATCGTCTTGTTCCTCCACCGAGTGAAAGTGTGGGTTACAATGACCGGTTGGATAACTTTTAAGACCAGTTCAATGAGATGCAGAAGGAAATGAAGGCCCTTCGAGAAAAAGAATTAGTTGGACAGAACGTTAGTAAACTCTTCCTAATTCCAAACATAAAGGTGCCATCAAAGTTTAAAGTGCCATAATTTGAGAGGTACAAGGGCAACTCTTGTCCTCGTGACCACCTCGTGATGTATATCAAGAAAATGTCTACCCATATTAATGATCAGCGTTTTCTTATTCGTTTCTTCCAATATAGTTTGACTGGTGTCACTTTGAAGTGGTATATGAATTTGGACAGTAGAAGTATCCGCACCTTTAATGATCTGGGGGAAGCCTTTATCAAGAAGTATAAGTACAATATGTTCATGGCACCTGACCGTGACCACTTAAGGAAAATGGCTCAGAGAGACAAGGAGTCATTCAAAGAATATGTGCAGTGTTGGCGCGAGTTAGCTGCCCAGGTGGTGCCACCTATGGGAGAACAAGAAATTACCAAGGTCTTACTGAAAACCCTTGGATCATTTTATTATGAAAGGATGGTTGTTAGTGTGCCGATTGATTTCACTGAAATGGGGAGCATGGGTGTTCGTTTAGAATAGGCTGTCAGAGAAGGGCGCTTGACAAAGGATGAAGGGACGAAAAAGTCATCATACGGGTTCTCTCGAAAGAAAGAAAGTAAAATGAATGTTGTTATTGGGGAAAGTAATATTAGGCCACCTATAAGACATCATTCGTACCAGCAACAGGTTGCTTCTGTGACTATAGTTATCAATGTAGCTCCAACCACTGATGACTATCAAAGACCATCTCCTCAGGGAAATCAAGGGCAAAATCAGAAGAGAGAAGCTTTTGACTCCATTTCGATGAGCTACACAGAGTTGTTCCCAGCTTTGATTCAGAAGAAGTTGGTTCAGACCAGGCCTCCCCCTGCTATACCTTCACCTCTACTCTGGTATTATAAGGCAGACCGGACGTGCGCTTTTCATCAAGGAGCCCCAGGGCACAGCTTTGAACACTGTTATCCTTTGAAATCTGAAGTACAAAAGATGGTGAGATCTGGCCTCCTATCCTTTAAAGATATTTTCCCTAACGTGAAAGATAATCCTTTTCCTAAGCATGGAGAAGCAAATGTTGTAAGCATGGTTGCTGGTTGTCCGAGGGACTTCTAGATTTTTTTGATATCAACCTGGTTAGAGGAGATTTTGTAAAGATTCATGATGAACTCTGCGAGTTCAATTATTATATGCACGACCATGCTGGTTATAGTATTTGCAGTACAAATATCCACAGATGTGATAAGATAAAAGCTGATCTTCAGGAAATGATGGATGAAGGCCTCATTCATATAATTAGGCCAAGGGCAGAGTAAAAATAAGATGTAAATATGGTCTTTGGATGTCCAGGAGAATTCGGGACTTTTGACGTGAATCATATGAATGATGATTTGATACAGTTACACACTACCTTTTGTCACATGGATGGTCAAGAAGAACACCATTATTGGTCTTTCCATATCTACTACAAAGATTCTCGTGGTTGTTCCATTGTGAGAAGGGGTGTTCAGTTGTTGTTAGACAATGGTACTATCAAAGTCTCAAGAAATATAGATGATTACAATTAGATTAATGTGATTGATGTTTTCTCGGTCGAGATTATGTTAGATGATGAATGTGCTTCTACAGATGAATTCTTTTCCTCGGATGAATATATGATCTCAAGCAATGATTCTATGATGTCTAACTATTCTGAAGAGGGGTTGAATGTTATTGTGCTTTGTTTTTGTGTTCTCGCGCCTATAGAGATTGAATACCATAGCAAGCCAGCTGTTGCTCCAGTGGTGATTTTCTTATCGGGTCTTGTTCCTTACGAATCAGACAAAGTTATGCCATATAAATACAATGCTACAATCTTGGAGGATGGCGTGGAAGTCCCCATCCAACCTTTGTCTGATGTCAAGAATATTGTTGAAGCCAGCTGAGTGACCCGTAGTGGTAATGTTTTCGCACCTGTCATTCAAGGGAATGTTAATGTTGACAAAAAGGTTGTTGAAAGTACTAAACCTAAGAAAACAGTGGGGGAATATAGTGGTACTACTCTTGAAAAAGATGTGGATGATATATTGAAGATTATCAACATGAGAGACTATAGGATCGTAGATCAATTGTTGCAAACGCCATCAAAGATATCTATTCTAGCCTTGCTAATGAACTCTTCTGCTCATAGGGAATCTTTGATGAGAGTATTGGATCAAGCTTTCATGGAAAGTGATATACCTTTGGACCAATTCAGAAGTGTCGTAGGGAATATTACATCCTGTAATAGCCTAAGTTTCTGTGATGACGAATTGCCCGATGAAGGAAGGAATCATAACTTGGCTCTCCATATCTCCATGAATTATAAGAAAGATTCATTGTCTAATGTGCTGATTGACAATAGGTCCACTTTAAATGTCATAGCGAGGAGCGCGCTCATGAAGTTGAAGTACCAAGAAACTCCCATGCGCCCGAGTGGCATAATTGTGAAAGCTTTTGATGGATCGAGGAAGTCTCTCATCGGGGAAGTATATTTTCCTATTCACATAGGCCCACACTTATTTCAGATTACTTTTCAGGTTATGGATATTTTTCTTGCTTACAGTTGTTTACTGGGGAGACCATGGATCCACGAGGCATGAGCTGTCACTTCAACTTTGCTCCAAAAGTTGAAGTTTGTTCGTGAAGCAAAGGTGGCCATCATAAATGGAGAACAAGCTATGTTAATATCTCATTTATCCTCTTTCAGTGTTGTGAAAGCGGATAAATCTATTGTTGGAACTCAATTCCAAGCTTTATCCATTGATAACGTAAGGGAAAATGAGAATTCTATAGATTTGTTTAAGGATGTTGACAAGTAGTGCGTAATGGCCCTAGTAAGGTGTGAGGGCAGATTGTTGATCCACCTGTGAATAAAGATAGTGCTGGTTTGGGATTCTCTATAAAGAGTAATAAATGTGAGGATATGAAGCTGAAGTCTGCTTTGGGCAAATATCAAGACATCTTTCATAATGGAGGTTACCTTTATTCAACTGTTCCTAGGATCAATGCTATTCTGGAAAGTGAATCAGAGCAAGAGATGTCGAACTACGTGACGCATGGAGTTAGAGTCCAAAATTGGATCACTATTGATGTTCCCTCTTGCATTCATATTTCAAAGTAATTTGTTTTTGTAAGTCTTTTCAAAAATCTTTCACTCTGCCCAAGGTGAAAGTATTGATATTGTATGGGCATATCTGTTTCTTTGATCTTTAAAATCATTAATAAAAGTTGTCTTTGATTCCCAAATTGTGTCTTTATTTTCTGCTTTTTCTTGGAAAATGGTAATTAAATAAATCCTTTCAAAATAAATAATAATTGTAAATAAATATGCATAGTCACTTGCTATATGTGTCAGTTTCTAAAAACAATCATAAATTATATGTGCAGATTAATTAAAAAACTCGTTGAATACAATAACCTTGCACCCTCTCCCAACTTTGAATATCCTGCGTATGTGGCCGAAGAAGAAGAATATGATGAAATCCAAGAAGAGGTTTCACGGTTTCTTGAGCGCGAGGAAAGTACTATTCAGCCATATAAAGAGTTGTTTGAGACGATTAATTTGGGTTCAGAGGAAGATCCAAAAGAAGTCAAGATTGGAGGATTGCTTCATCCCGATGTAAAGAGCTGGTTGATTGAATTGTTGAAAGAGTATGTGGACATCTTTTCTTGGCCATACCAAGACATACCGGGATTGGATACTAATATTGTGGAACATCATTTTCCGCTACGGCAAGAATGCCCGCCAATCAAGTAGAATTTGCGAAGAATCACCCTGATATGGAATTAAAAATTAAATAAGAAGTTTTAAAGCAGATTAATGTCGGTTTTCTTGTGACATCAGTGTACCCTTAGTGGATTGCTAATATTGTCCCAGGACCAAAGAAAGATGGAAAAGTCCACATGTGCGTTGATTATAGAGATTTAAACAAATCTAGTCCAAAATATGACTTTCCATTGCCACATATTGAGATGTTGGTTGACAGTACATCAAAATTCAAAGTATTCTCGTTCATGGACAGTTCTGGATATAATCAAATCAGAATGGCTCCTGAGGACACAGAAAAAACAACATTTATCACACCCTGGGGAACATTCTGTTATAGGGTGATGCCCTTCGGGTTAAACAACGCTGGTGCAACGTACCAGAGGGCTATGACAACCCTATTACATGATCTGATGCACAAGGAAATTGAGGTATATGTTGATGATATGATTTCTAAATCCCAGACTAAAGAAGGTCATATAGAGGATTTGTTGAAACTGTTTTAGCATTTGAGGAAGTATCATCTCCGCTTGACTCCAAACAAATGCACCTTTGGTATCCGATTAGGAAAGTTGTTAGGTTTCATTGTCAGCCAAAAAGGAAATGAAGTTAACCATGATAAAGTTAAAGAAATTCAAGAAATGCCTGCACCAAGAACTGAAAAGCAAGTTAGAGGCTTCCTTGGGCGTTTGAGTTACATTTCCATATTTATATCCCATATGACTATGACGTGTATGCCGATCTTTAAGTTGTTAAAGAAAGATCATGGTTGTGTATGGATAGATGATTTCCAAAGGGAATTTGAAAGTATTAAAGAGTATCTGCTTGAACCTCCTATCTTGCTCCCTCCCGTTGAAGGAAGACCATTGATTATGTATCTGATAGTGTTAGATAATTCTATGGGTTGTATTTTGGGACAACAAAATGAAACAGGGAGAAAATAATATGCCATTTATCATCTCAGCAAGAAGTTTACTGACTTTGAGTCACGATAATCTATGCTGGAAAAAACCTATTATGATCTGGCATGGGCGGAAAAACGGTTGCGGCAATATATGTTTAATCATACTACTTGGTTAATTTCCAAAATGGATCCAATTAAGTATATTTTTGAAAAAGCCTGCTCTTAGTGGAAGAATTTCCCATTGGAAGATGCTGTTTTTTGAATATGATATTGAATACCGTACTCAGAAGGCTATAAAAAGCAGTGTGTTGGCAGATTATCTTGCTCACCAACCAATGGATGATTATTAGTCTATTAAATATGATTTCCCTGATGAGGATGTGATGTTTTTGAAGATAAAAGATTATGATGAACCTCTACTTGGGGAAGGTTCTGATCATGAATCCTGGTGGGGTATGGTATTTGATGGAGCTATGAATGCTTATGGGAAAGTAATTAGTGTTGTGATTATCACTCCCCATGGATCGCATATCCCATTTACTGCTAGGTTTGCATTCGATTGCCCCAATAACATGGCAGAGTATAAAGCTTGTATCATGGGTCTCGAGGAGGCTATTGATCTTAGAATCAAAATTTTAGATGTGTATGGCGATTCAGCTTTGGTAATAAATAAGATTAAAGGAGAATGAGATACTCGTAACCCTGGCTTGATTCCCTACAAAGACTGTGCTATAAGATTATTACCTTTCTTTAACAAAGTTGAATTCCATCATATCCCTAGAGATGAAAATTGGATGGCGGATGCTTTGGCCACTTTGGCTTCTATGTATTAAGTAAATACTTGAAACGATGTGCCTCGTATCACATTGCAACGTTTGGATAGACCAGCTCATGTGTTTGCAACAAAGGAGGAGTCAGATGAAAAACTTTAGTATTATGATATCAAGCATTTTCTCTAGACTCGGGAATACCCGGCTGGTGCGTCAAACAAAGATAGAAAGACATTGAGAAAGTTGGCGGGCAGCTTTTTCCTCAATGAAGATGTGTTATACAAAAGAAATTATGACATGGTCTTGCTCAGATGCGTGGATAGACACGAAGAAGACATGTTGATGCATAAAATCCATGAAGGTTCTTTTGGTACTCATGCCAATGGACATTCGATGGCAAAGAAGATGCTTAGGGAAGGTTACTATTGGCTGACAATGGAATCTGACTATTACAAATTGCAAAGAAGTGCCATAAATTCCAGATTTATGCTGACAAAATTCATGTCCCTCTGACGCTTCTCAATGTTATTTCTTCCCCGTGGCCTTTCTCTATGTGGGGTATTGACATGATTGGAATGATTGAACCCACGGTGTCGAATGGACATCGTTTTATCTTGGTAGCAATAGACTACTTCACCAAATGGGTGGAAGCAGATTCATATGCTAATGTTACTAAGCAAGTGGTAGTAGGCTTTATCAAGAACAATCTTATATGTCGGTATGGTGTGCCAAGCAAGATTATCATTGACAACGGCTCGAATCTGAATAACAAGATGATGACAGAACTTTGTGGATAATTCAAGATTGTCCATCACAATTAATCTCCTTACAGGCCAAATATGAATGGGGTTGTTAAAGCTTCTAATAAAAACATTAAGAAGATCATCCATAAAATGGTTGTTACCTATAAAGATTGGCAGGAGATGCTCCCTTTTTCTTTGCATGGATATCGTGCATCCGTCCGCACTTCAACAGGGGTAACCCCGTTCTCTCTTGTGTATGGTACGGAAGCAGTGCTCCTCGTTGAGGTTAATATCCGCTCTTTACGTGTGATAATGGACACCAGATTGGTAGAGGCTGAGTGGGTCCAAAACAGGTTTGACCAATTAAATTTGATTGAAGAAAAGAGAATGACGACCTTGTGTCATGGCCAATTATACCAGAAGAGAATGAAGAAAGCTTTTGATAAGAAGTTCAAGCCTCATGAATTCAGAGAAGGCGACCTCGTGCTAAGGAAGATCATGTCTTTTAATGCTGATTCTAGGAGCAAGTGGACTCCCAATTTTAAAGGCCCATATGTTATCCAGAAAGCCTTCTCTGGCGGTGCGTTGATTCTTGAAACTATGGATGGTGAGGAGTTCCCACGTATTATGAATGATGATGCAGTTAAGAAATACTTCGCCTAAAAGAAATTAAAGAACAACTCTCTAAGTCGAAAACCCGAAAGGGCGGCTTAGGCAAAATAGAGCGTCTCGGTAGGCTGAAAACCCAAAACGGCAGTCTAGGAAAAAATAAGAGACACAAATAGAATAAATTCTTCCAACTAGGGCAACCTAGGCAAAATTTAGGGATTTCTTGGCAAGTAACTGCGTGAGACAGACTTGATCATTGAACCAACAATCTTCTTAGACCCTCACCATACTTCAACAGAAGTCGCTGCTTAGAAATTCAAAGTTATTAGGAATAATAGTGGTCATTGTGTTTCAATGTATCTTTTCCAATGCATTACAATTTTCCAAACTTTGTAATCATCTATGGAGTCTCGCCATTCGCAGACTACCATTCTATTAATAAAGTTTAAGCTTTTATCCAATTCTTTGCAATTCTTTTTTTATTCTACTTACAAAGACTCCATTTATTATTGATAGTAACTTTCAAAACAAAGATATTTAATAATAAAATTGTTTTTGAAAAGAATTTACAAATTACCTTTTACTTTAGATTTTGTGATTCAAGAAAATAAAAATAGTGATTCCGAGGATGGACGAACTCTAAAGTAGGTATTCCCCAGGAAAGTTCTTTCTGGTCGCTTTCGCTGACATGCATATGATCTCCTTGTTGTTTCTCAAATAGTTGGAGATGATACCAATTGATGTATGGTGCGGTGTTGGATTGGTGATCCCATTTTCCCCAGTCAGGTCTTGGTTCAATTTTTCCTCCAGGTTGATAATTTTGGTTTCGGGTTTACATGGTTTGAAACATCTATCCCAGATTCCCCAGTGAGGTCTTCTCTCATATGACGGAAGTTCCTTCTCCCTTTGTGTGATAAGGTGGAATCATTTGCAAAACATTTCCCTTTGTAGTAATGGCATTATTGTTGTTGTTTGGAAACTAGACAAGGGTAGTATCTTTTATAAGAAGTGTTGAAACAGGTGCCAATTTTTTGGGTTTTCTTCCGCCAAGCGCTAGGTTTGATTTAAAATCCCCATAATCTTGATTTCTTGATGTATTGTTTGACTTCTTAAATATCCAAGTAAAGCTGAGATAATGTCTCTCTCTGAAATTTTTTATCCCCATGTGTTTTCATAATTTCTCCCCGAGGAAGTTGGTGTAATCATCACTCTTGGTATTGAAGAATGTATTTTGGGCTCCCCTCGACGATATGGTATTGTCCTCCCCATTGAAGTTAGCACCAGATCCCCAGTTAATATCTCGATGTTGTGGTTTTCATCATCCCTAATGAAGTCAATATGATTATCTCAGTGGAAATCTAGACTTTGAAACTTTGTTTTCCCCATTTGAAGTCTCTGTGATGTTCCCTGATGAAGCCTAAAGGAGGTTGTTATATCCTTGTGTCTGTTGTGATTTACTATTTTGACTTGATTATTTTCCGATTATGTTTCTTACCAGAGGAGTTAAGTCGTAAAGTAGGAATTTGTTTCCTCAGATGGTGCTTACTTTCTTATGAAACTTTCATCCTGGACGTGATTTAGCTGAGTATTGACTTTAACCAAGCTGGTTTTGTCTGGTTATTCCCAATGTTGTATGTCTGTTTTGTTAGCATATAAATGATAACATTCATACATGCATACATACGTCATGCATAGATAAATTTAAAACGCATTGCTCATCTGCATTCATTAATATTTTTGTTGGCATATCAACATATTTTGAAGAGTTATGTTACCCTCTCTTCAATAGATTATCAACCTTAAGAAGAAAATATGTGTTCTTTCAATTTCCCCACGGAGTTATCCCTCGTGGAAGAATTATGCTTCAGTTTTCCTACTCAGCTCATCATCTAGATGCAATGTGTTTCCCTTTTGAGTTCATTTCCAATCAGATGCTATCTTGGTTGACTATTTCACTCCAGTTTATTTATGGTTTGAATCTGTGGTCCCCGACAACATTATTCTTCTGACTTTCGTAGGCTCTAAACTCTGGATTGAGGGTGTGCATTTATTTTGCACAAGAAGATTTTATCTCCTCAGTATGAATATATTGAAATTTCCCCAGAGATGTCATACTTCTTTGCCTGAAGGGTTTCTTATAACAATAAGTGGCAGGTCTCTTTATTTGAGAAACCTATATTTCCTTATTAAGTATGTCAGTCCCCATAGAAGATTCATGATTTGTTACTCCAATGGATGGTAGTCTCGTCATTATGGTAGATAGTTCGTTGTTCAGATTTTGTTACTATAATGGATGGCAGTCTCTTCATTATGGGAGATAGTCTGTTGTTGAGATTTGTTACTCCAATGGATGGTAGTCTCGTCATTATGGGAGATAGTTCTCTTTTGAGATTTTGTAACTCTAATGGATCGTAGTCTCTTCATTATGGGAGATAGTTTGTTGTTGAGATTTTGTTACTCCAATGGATGGTAGTCTCGTTATTATGGGAGATAATTTGTTGTTGAGATTTTGTTACTCCAATGGATGGTAGTCTCATCATTATGGGAGATAGTTCGTTGTTTGAGATTTTTTTGCTCCAATGGATGGTAGTCTCATTATTATGGGAGATGGTTTGTTGTTGAGATGTTACTCCGATGGATGGTAGTCTCGTCATTATGGGAGATAGTTCGTCATTGAGATTCACTTTGCTCTAAAGAAGTTCATTTGTTTCCAGTCATAAGTACTGATGCTGGACATTTGTGTCCTACCTTAATATTGGTGTTTGCTGGTATTATCCTACCATTTCTTTCCCTCTGTGGGTTGACGTTACCTTTTTTCCTATCTTCTCAGTGAGTGGATAATTTACAGTTATCTGTCAACCAATGTTATCCTTTATTTTCTCTCCCCAATATTTTGATTGATGTTACTTTGTCTCCTCCTTGGGCTTTAACCTAATAGAGTTGAGTCTTCTGTTCACCAGTTCTTTATTTTCCTGGTCTAATTTTTCTTTTGATCCTTTATTTTTTGTTTCCTCAGTGGTGTCCTGTGTTTCATTTGGATTTATTTATTTACATGCACAATCATAAGCATTGCATGGCATCTTAAGGCCAAAAATAGGGCTTGTTTTATATTTAAGTATCTTCAATCGCGTTGACGTGAAGGTTTTAACCTTCGTATCTCTGGATAAAAGACACTTAAACAAGGGCAGTTGTTATACCCCAATTTTCCCCCTAAGATCCCTTTATCATCTCATATCAACCCAATCACAACAAGATTACACTAGGGTTTGGTTCTTCTCTCTATCTTTAGGTTTTCTCATGAGTAATCACCAAGCATATTGATTTGTATATTATGGTTATATTTGTTTTGTATTGATTAACTTTTAACTAAAAATGCAATAAATTTTTTCTCTAATTGATGATACTATAGGTGAGATCACAACACATTTCATCAGGTTGATTTATAGGTTCATGAGTTTATTTCAATGCCTTCTTCAACAAAGATTCATTGAGATTCAACCTTCATCATTGAGAATGCTTTTAATTATATCATGAAAAGGTCTACTATTATTCATCATGCCTCAATTTATTTAAGAAAGTCAAAAGATGCAAGGGTTGATTGAAGAAGTTTGGCCTAATTGGACAAATTCTTGATTCTTTGACCACTGGTACATAACTCACTCAATCATTAATATTTGGAGGCGGTTATTGTTTCTATTGGTCCTTATTATCATCCACAACAACTTTTATTCACATGGAAAAAGTAATTATGCAAGAAAGCTTGTCAAAATTGAAAGGGGTTTCCAAGTCACTTTGGTGCTCTAGGAGCTAGGGTTTTGAACTTCTAAGGGCTATATCTTGCTCATATTTTGAGATTTTTGAGTTATTCCAAATACATGCTTATCTTTAAAAGGATACCAACTAATTACTTCAAGAGTTTAAAGTAAATTTTATGTGGAAGATGCCTAATGATTGAGAAAGATTACAAGTCCTCTAGATTGGTCATCAAATTCCCTTATGTGATTTAAAAAGATCATAACTTGGTAAATTTTTATCTCCTTGAGCCCATTATTTTTCCAAAATGATCTTAAGGATGTGAACTTTAACCCTTCTTTTATGTTAAAAGCTTGAAAATAAGTGGAAGATGCCCTAAGAACTCAAAAGAATATAGGTCACCTCATGAATTTTCACCAATTTTACAAGACCATATATTTTTCAATACATGTTGTTTTTGAGTGATTAAAGTTTCACAATTCTCTTTGGGAAGTCTAATTCAAGCTAACATCAATGATCAAAGCTTGATTTCATAGGAAGACCTTATTTGAACTTAAAACATTATAGGTCACTTTTGAGGAAAAACATAGAATTATTCTAAGTACAAAAAGTCAACATCTTTTTCTCAACTTTGACTCATCATAAATTTTACCTCAAACATCCATCTGATCTCATTCTTGTCACATTGCAAAGATTGTGACCTTATCTTTCAAATTCTTCAAGAATCATGCCCTAAGACCCCTTGAACTATGAACATCGTGGGTTCAAAGATGGTACCTTGAAACTAAAGTTTTCTCCGAAGTCAGAATTTGAAATTCATAATATGGCTTCTAATCACCAATTTAGAACGCGTTTTTGATTTAAACATGTTTAACAAAGTTCCCAAAGTTGAATTAAGAATCAAAACGCATGAATTGATTGAGTTTTGATGCACATGGGGTCACACTTTTTTCACTTTCGAGCTTGATCCAATTTCCCACCAAACTTCAAATTTCCTCTGAATTCTTTTCACCATTCGCTTCCCTATAAATAGAGGACCTTACTCCTCTCATTTTCTCAAGCTTGAACATCCAGAATCACACTGCCAAACTCTCTCCTTAACCCACTTTTCTGCAACTTCGAATTTGGTTTTACAGCCTTCCTCAATCCATTTTCTTTGCTAATTCTTCATCCTTGAACTTCACTGAAGCTAACAGAAGAAGAACCAATTCCTAAAGTGTCCTAAATCGTGCTAGCCAAGTCAAGTTTCAGAGCTCTGAATTTGAACTTTAATAGGTAGATTCCTTCATCAATTCTCTTAAAATTTGTTACTACAATGAAGCTCCCATCATTATGATACTAGTCGCAACATTTATTTTCAACTGGAAGTGAGTTTTGTCTTTGGATTTTCAAATCCCTATTCAAATCTCTCCTTCTGGTTTTTTGCAAATCGACTGAGCTACATCTTAAATAAATTTTTCGCGAGGGTATGGTTCTCTTCACCTTGATGAGACAAAGTGAATGGCATAGGTTTGAGCTCCTGATATTATAGTATGAGAGACCTTCCATTTGCGTGGCTGGAGGTTGGAGATGACTAATGTGTAATCTCTCATCCAATGATAAGGCGCCACTTGTGTTTTTTCAAAATCTGATTTAATATTTGATCCAGTGGTTTAATCACTAAGGAACGTGATATGCACAGTACGCCAGATCCCTTGGATATGATTACTAACGCGTTTTGACATTCATCCAATGGTCTATATGTTTTTGTTTTATTTTTATTTTGTGATTTTTCTATTTTAATTGATTTAAACTTCAAAAAATCATAGAAAATTCATTTTTGACTCAAAAATTATGAAAAAATTCACAAAAATATTTTAGAATATTCACTTTCTGATTTCCAATTTTTCATGATTTGATTTTTAGATTTGATATTTTTTATAGTTTTGTCATTATTTTGACTTGTTTATAATTATTTAAAAATACTTTTTGATATTTTTAAATTCTAAAAAATTTTATAAAAATCATTTTCCTTATTTCTGACTTTCTGAAATTTTTCTAGAATTTTATTTTGACTTCTATTAATTTTTATATTTTTTTACTTATTTGAGTGTGTTTAATTAGTTTAAAATTGCTTTTCTGTTTTGAAAAATTACAAAAAAAAAATTATAAAAATATTTGAGATCACTTCTGATTTTTCTATGGTCTTTTTAAATTTTTCTTTGATACTTTGAATATAGTTTTCTATTTTGCCTTTTATTTTCATTTTAAAAACCTTTTTAAAAATAATTTTTCCTTTTTATTTTATTCATTAAATGCAATTTATTTTTTTAATATATTATGACTGTGTGATTGTTGATCATGAAATTCATTAACATCATTGGATCTTGGGTATTGAGTTTAACTCCATTAAAATGGATGGATGATTTTAATAATAGTTTGATTAAATTCTTTGATTCAAATATTTCCCTTCCCTCTTCATCTTATCCTTTTCTTACATGTCTTACATGTTGTTAGAGGATGGTCTATATATTATCACTCCAAACATATGCCACATAGATTGTTATTGACCGGCCTCAAAATAGGTGCAACTTCTACATAAGTCCACTTTCGATTGCTTAACATAGCACTAAATTTTGTCCTGATTTGAGAAATGATCATTCGTGGCTCAAACTTATGTTTGAAAGCCCAAGTATGTTTAATTTGAAACATTTGGTCTAATAACCTTGAGGTTCATTGTTAGGAGGATTTGGTCTTATCAATCCTCTAATGAACCTTCACAAATTTTGGTCTAAGTGAATCATTTAAACATCGTTCATCATTTGTTGTTGCCTTGAGAATTTGAAATGAATGATATACTTGACAAAAAGCAAATGAAACTTGTTGTTGAGAGGCTTTGATTTTATCAATCTTCTAATTAGTTTTCAAATGCAAGATTCAAGATGGTCATTCAACTAACCTCTAATTTCTAACCCATTAACAATTGACTTTTATTTTTATGCATTTACTTTATGCCTTTACTTTTACACACCATTTATTTTAGCAATTAAATTTCATGCTACTTTCATCTTTGCTTACTTGAGCATTTATTTTATTTTGCTCAATTGAGATTTCATTTTCTTTTTTGAAGATACCTAATAATTAACAACTTGAACAATAAAAAATTGTAAGGTTACTTGGACTATTTGGTGACTATCCTTGGCATTTTAGAATTATGGACTTCTTGTACTTAGGAGTAGATACATTGACCTACCTTGAGACTTTGTGACTTATATTTCTATTTAGTCTGGAGTTCTTAGGGTTTACCCCAAGACATTGGGTTGCTTTTCTTTGTGTGTGCAGGTTATTCTGATTATATGCTTTGTCTGTGATTGGGAATTGATCGGTATACATCTGTTACTCAGCCTAATTTTTCTGAAGACTTAATGCATTTTAAGATGGGTTTTCTTAAGAGGTTTATTATCTTGTCTTCTTTGGTTTCAATCCAAATGATGGGAATTCTATATTGACTCATTGTGTCAAGTATTGGCTTCTTGTTTGTTAGATGGTTCTTTTCACTAGCTTTTACCTTATGCTTTAGGATAGTTCCTTCATATCCTCCCACTTTCTTTAACTTCAAATATCTTCTCCCTCCTTTTCAAAACTATTCTTGTTTTCTAAACTTGAATCACTTTCATAATAAACTTGGACTTAGGTCCATGCATTTTCAAAAACATTTTCTTAATCAAACTTTGAACAACTTAATCATACTTTGACATTTTTGTGAGAAGACTAAAAGTCAATCAATCTCATTCAAACCATTTTTCCATTTTGGATTTTTACCTTAAAACTTTCTCAAAAGATTAGACTCTTGTCAATCCTTGTAGGGATGCGAGCTACTATACTTCTACGATATGTAGTGAAGTGAGATATTTTCCACTTGGGTGTCGAGTGAGGATTTGTTGATTTTAAAATCAAAGCCATATCCTCACTTTGAGATGATGCAAATTCTCCTTTCTCATTATTGTGGGTAGTAAGTATGTTCTTCCACTCGGATAAGACGATGATGTCTCGTCTCTTAAAATTAACTAACACATGTGTGTTTTAAAAAATTTTAAAGTTGAACTACGAGTAGCCTGATCCCCTATTGCACTGAAGGTGGTACGTAAGCACTAAAGGTTCGCAACCACGACGGGTGCAAAAATTATAAAAAATACTTCTTTTCTCATCTCCACCACCTATTTTTGTATACAACATTTATAGCCAAAATACACAAATTTTCAAAGAGGTTCCTGCGGAGTACCATAGATGTTTAGGGTTCTAATACTTAGATTCTCTCCCACTCTTTTTGGGTTATTCACTCTTTTCCCATTACTCTAGAAACAATAAAGCATGGTGGCGATTTTTATTTGATTTGTGCGAGTCAAGTCAATCTAATGGCTTAGTCTTAACATTTCTACCGTTACACACTATATCTACTTGCTAGGTTGTGAATTTAACACTATCCTCCTTCAGACATTTTTCTCTTGAAAATACCTTTTAAAGGTAAAAACATGTTAATTCCTTCCTGTGCTAATGCGTGAGTCTCTAAAGGTCGAGTTGCGGAAGAAAGAGAAATTAATATTGTTCATAAAAAATTAAAAACAAACGGAAACTTCCTAACTATGGAGCTTTGATTCCTAAAAAGGATACGTAGGCATTTGGTCGTGGGGTCTATGCGAGCAAAACTTTGTAAATGTTCCTTCTTTTCCCCGTGTTTTCTTATGCGTGCATTTCCTCTTTGCGTTTTTCTTTTAGCTCTAAAGATTTAGATTTAGAGATTAAACACACCCTTTAGATTAGACAACAAGAGTGTATCCTGTGGAGTACCACGGACGTGAGGGGTTCTAATACCTTCCCCTCGTGTAATCGACTCCCTTACCCATATCTCTCGGTCGTAAGACCGTGATTTCAACCTTCTTAGGTTTACTCGATGTTTATCTTTCCATTCTTGTAGGATAAAAAATTGTTCCATGGTAACTTCATTGATGTTTTCTCGATGATTTTCAGGCGGTTATTTCAGCTGGCGACTTCACTTGGAACAGGTTGACCAAATGGTGGTCCATCCTGGAGTCAGTCCTAGCTTTTGTTTCTATATGTGGGTGTTTTGTTTTATGTTTATTTTCCTTTTGTTGTATGGCATGATTACCTATATATATGTGCATATGTTTGCATTAAATTTTATCATTTTCCATATACTGGTTATATCTATTGTGATGGCTCTGTTTTCATGATGGGTGGGTGTTACTATTTTGGTAAAAGGCCCAGTACCCAGACTATGAGTTACATCTAGGAAACATAGGAATAGAGTGGAACATGACGTCTATTGGGCGTAGGTCCATGCTAGTGTGGTCATGTCATCCATACTTGGTTGAGGTTTAAATGAGGTGTTATCGTCTTCACGTAGGTGTTACAATGATAGTGTCTTCAGGCAAACCCATGATTCTAAGTTACCTTTTGACCTTACCCTGACCTAGTCTTTACATGTGAGTGGGGCGGGATAATTCTTACAGGTTCATATGGTGACCATATGTTCTGTTGGTGACTTGGGTTTCTTTGGTGTATGTTTCGGACCTTTGATCTTGGTATTCTCAGCATATTCAGAAACAGCACAGTGGATAGCCAGTGTTGTGGAAACCCTGATTCCATGTTATTTCACTTGCATTGTGGCATATTTATTTTACAAAAAAAGAAATGTATAAAAAAATGTATATGAAAAAATTTGAGTTGCATATGCAGATCGTTTCCAGGATATTCTGAGGATTTTGTTACCGTCAAGGATGGATAGCAATATCGTCGCAGACAAAGAGCTTATCAAGAAGACATCCCGTGATCAGTTCTACAGTTTTGTTCTGACTCCATAGATGGAAGTTGGAGCTTTGTTGAAAGGTTCTAAAAAGGAAATATTCAGAAAGAGTTATGGGAATTTGTTGTCTATATTGAATGATGGGTACGAGAAGTTGGCCATGGTGTCGCTTTTGCAATTCTATGATCCGCAATTATGATGTTTCACTTTCCAGGACTATCAGTTAGCACCAACACTAGAAGAGTATGCTTTTATCCTTGGTATTGAGTTGACAAACCGTATTCCTTTTGTCTGTGTACTGGTGACTCCCGATTATGTAGCCATCATTAAGGCTCTTTATTTGAGTCTAAGCGACGTGAAAGATAACTGGACTAGCAAGAGCAGTACAAGCGGTCTTCTTTTGAAGGTTCTGATACCCAAGGCTAAAGAGTTTGCATAGAACAAGAACTGGGGCGTGTTCAACGTGTTGCTAGCTGCCATGATCTATTGTAATATTCCCTACTGTGGAGAATTTTGTGGACTTAGCGCCGATCTCTATTTTCATGAATGGAAATCTGGTGTCGATTATCCTTGCTGACACCTATTATACTATCCATTCCAAACACAGCAAGAAAGGAGGGGTTCATTGTTGTATTCCTCTACTCTATAAATGGTTTATGTTGCATATACCCACGAGAGGACCATTTGTGGATACCGCTGATTCGTTTCTTTGGTCTTAATGGATCATGGAACTCACTTCTTATGACATTGTTTGGCATAAAATAATGGGTGTGAAGGAGATCATTGCAAGTTGTGGTGGATTTCCTAACGTTCTGCTCTTGGGAACGAAAGGTTGCATTAACTATAATCCTATTTTGGCATGTCGCAAATTATAATTTGTGATGACTGGTAAACCCACGGATTATGAGGTGGAAGAAATAATTTATTTAGGTAAATGATAAGATTACATCTTGCTTGAAAAAGTAAAAGTCGCTTGGGTTCAAATTTTCAGAAAAGGGAAGCTTTTCTTTGGCCAGAGAGGATGTATAGCTCTTGAGGCTTATGTGAATTAGGTTAAGAACCAAGTAAAATTGATTTTGTTGCCTTACAAAAGGGAGGAGCCATTGTATCCTCAAACCATCTTTGATCCAGCAATTTATGGCCGGTTACCACCCGAAGCAATGGTTAATCAATCATTCCTTGTTGAATCATATATTAAGCAGCCAGTTCCTAAAGCGCTTGAGTTTGTGCCTATGGTGTGTTTTAAACATGTCAAAGCCGAAAGTCTCAAGTTGCAGACAGAGCAACAAGAGAAAAGCATCGAATTCTCCTTTTCCTTGCAAGACAAGAAGATATTTATTCATGAGTCAAAGTTGAAGGACAAGTTGTTATAGAGGATCATGGTTTACTTGAGAAGTCGAAAAATCCAAAGGTTGAAGGCTCTCGTACAACTAGTCATCAGATTGAATAGTTGGTGAAGAGTCAACAGAAGGTGGAAAGACTTCAGTTAGCTAAGGATAAGTTGAAAGAGAAGCATAGTGAAGAGATTAAAGCCCTTAATAGACAACTTCGAGTGGATGAATCCAAATCTCAGGAAGCTCGCAAGCAGCGAGACAAGTTTGAAGAATAAATTCAAAGCCAACAAGTACATATCAACAGGTTGACTGATGGAGTTGGTAAGCTAAAGATTCTACTCAGAGAGAAAGATGGTCAGAAGTTCACAATAGAGGCTCAGTTGAGTGGAAGAAGTCTCCAGTTGGCCCAAACTGTAGAAGAGATGATAAATCTCAAAGCTCAAATAGCAGATAAAGACTAGATTCTATCAGAGGAAATTGATCTGGAAAACATGGGTCCCGAATATCGGGAGCTCAAGTATGATTACTTATCGGCTATGTTGAGAAAGAAAGTGTTAGAACAATATTTGGTTCTGCAAGATTATCTTTGTGTTTTGATGATAACAAAAGAGTATGTTTGTATGAACAATTATGATACTCTAATGTTTGTTATTTTGAAAAATTAACAAACAGGTTTCGCCTCTGATGAATGATGTGGCTAAAACATTAGAAGAGAAGATGTTCTGCTTCTAATCTACAAATGTTCTGATGAATAGTAGCAAGATACTTTAGAAGGCTCTGAAGTGTAGACTCTGATACATTGTCTAAAGAAACAAGTCATAAGATCTGAAGACATGAGTTCTACTGAAGCCTAGATGCTAAAGACTCGTGTTTCTGAAGACTGTAAGTTATCAATACCAAGTGCTAAAGACTCTAAAGATGAAGTTCTGAAGACTCTGAAGACTTGAAGTTCTTGTGATCCAAGTTTCTAGAAAGGATTCTGAAGACAAAGTTCTAAAGACTCTGTTGTGAAGACTCTGAACACTTAAAGTTCTGAAGATCCAAGGTTCTACAAAAGGTTTTCAAGGCCAAGTTTTGAAATACTATGAAGACAATACTCTAAAGACTCTGAAGACTTGAAGTGTTGATTACCTGAAGTTATGTTCTTTCTTCTTTCTCATGCTCACAGAATCCCCTGGAGTACAAAAGGTTAGAAGATAACGTTAATGTGGTACATAGTACATGGTACAAACAAATCATTTCATTCCACAACCATGAAGGACATATGTTGCGTATGATCTTGTCCCCCATGTTCTATCAAGCCGCCATAATTCTTAATATTCCATATGTACCCTTCAATGGTCACATCTCCTGCATGGCTATATAAAGGCTTGAAGACTTGAAGAAAAAGAAGGTAATTCACTATTCATTCACGCGAAAAAGGCTTATTGTTTATAGCTACTATTTCCTTAAGTCACTATTCATAAAAATAGTTTACATATTCAGCTTGTGTAGAAGCAATATTATTGTAAACAAAACTTGTATTCAGACAGTTGTTTGATTTCCTTAAGAGACCAGTTAGGTCAGTATTCTTGAGAAGTCTAGGACTAGTATGTCTTAGAGATTGATAGTTAGTCGCATACAATTGGTGTGTGAAACTGTAATAATCTTGTTTTGATTATTGGATTAAGACCTTGTTTGAGATATGCGAAATTGCCTTGGCGGGTGAACTAGATTAGCTTGATTGGTTTCAAGTGAAATAGTACAAACATACATGTTCTACTTCCTGTTCTTTATTTTTGTGTATCAAGTGTTAAGATCTTGTTAAAGGAAAGGGGAGTTTTTGTTCTTAAAATAACACGTTTTATTTTTAAAACATAATTCAAACCCCCCATTTCTTGTGTTTTTCACACCTTCAATTGGCATCAGTGCTCCGGTTCTGAGGGATAAAAGTTTGCATTTTTATCACGCACCTAATAGTGTTCAGTACTGATCCAGTGTGTGAAAAACAATGGCTGGTACAAATGTTGTTATTCCTAACACTTCTTATACTAAAGATAGAGATCACTATAGTGCAAAACCTCGCATGTTTGATGGTGAGAAATTTGACTATTAGGAGGATAAACTTGAAAGTTATTTTTTGGCTTTTGACTTAGATCTTTGGGATATGGTAGTTGATGGCTATGTTTATCCAGTAGATTCTGAAGCCAACAAGATTGCAAGAAGTGTAATGACTGATGCTCAAACGAAAAGTTACAAAAATCATTAAAAAGCAAGAACTTTCATGCTTGGTGTTATTTCATATACCGAATATGAGAAGATAACAGACAGAGAGACTATTAAGTCCATGTTTGACTCTCTCTGGATGACACATAAAGGCAACGCCCAAGTAAAGGAGACAAAGGCTCTAGCCCTAATCCAGAAGTATGAAGCTTTCAGAATGGAGGATGATGAATCTGTGGAAATAATGTTTTCAGTTTTAAAATACTCATTACAGGACTTAAGGTTCTGAAGAAAGGTTACTCCACATCTGATCATGTCAAAAAGATTATCAGAAGTCTGCCATCTAAATGGAGACCAATGTTAACTGCTTTGGAATTGGCAAAGGATCTGAACAACAAAAGTCTCGAAGAACTAATCAGTTCTTTAAGAAGTCACGAAATAGAACTTCTAGAAGATGAACCTCAGAAGATAAGGAAATCTATTGCCCTTAAGTCTAAGTCAGAAAAGAAAAAGGCTTATCAAGCAGAAGAGGAATCTGAAGAAGCTTCAAATGAAGGTGAACTGTATCTCATTTCTAGAAAGATGAATCAGTCTTGGAAACACAGACAGAGCAAATTCAGAGGTTCACAAAGATCTAAAAGTATACCTAAGTCTACATATGGCCAAAGGAGAGCTTCTGGAAAGGATTTACATGCTATGAATGCAAGGAGCCCGGACATTACAAAAATAAGTGTCCAAAGCTCAAGAAAGACAAGAAGCCTAAGAAGGCTTACAAATCTAAGAAGGGACTCATGGAAACATGGGATGATTCAGAGTCAGAAGAAGAAGAGTATGATGAAGAACATGCCAATGTACCACTCATGGAAAAGACCGGAACTAGTGAGGTAGTCTCAAAGGATGAATTAACACTAGATGATGAGTCAGACAATGACGATGACAAAGAGATATCCTTATGGGTCCACTGAAACACCAATCATGGTACCTTGACAGTGGATGCCCGCGACACATGATGGAAGAAAGGAATATGTTTCTAGATTTAATATCTAAGTCTGGAGAATTTATCAGTTTCAAAGGCAATCTGAAAGAAAAGCAGAATCCGTATAATTCCTTCTGAAAAATTGGTTATGGAAAACTCAATGCCATTATCAGAACAAGATTAGTCGTCAATGCTTCTGAAGAAACTTTTATAAGATTGGGGCACTAGTTGAGTCAAAATCAAATTAATAAAGCTCTTCTGAACAAGTACTAAGCTCTGACAATATATATATATATATATATATATATATATATATATATATATATATATATATATATGAATAATAAGATGGAAGATCATCAGATTTATGAGTAACATTTATTTTCTATCTATTTATGATATTACTACTTACTTTCTTTCAGAAACTCAGTTATCAGAAGATGTTTCGGTCAGAAATATCTTTGATTAGATGGAAATCTTTTGGTTATCCAAGAATATAAGTATATTAGACGTGTCTCTTAGTTAGATGTAGTGATTAATGCGTGTAACCCTTAGTTATCCTTAATCATCACATGCTACCTAAGCTAGATCATGAACAGTGTGTTGCTTCTTGAAATTGATTCTTCATGATTACCTTCATTAATTACCCCCTATGTAATGATTTTGTTTTAATTTAATTCTTTTTCATATTTTATTTATTTATTTTTATTTATTCAAAATATTTTTAAAATACTTTTCTTTTCACTTCAAAATTTTTATAAATATTCACACACTCTTCAATTCACTTCCCACATGTTTAGAAACCCTACAACCTTCTCCTCTGAACTGTTCATTTGTGTTCTTCCTCATCATCATCTTTCTTTATCATTCTTCAACAATTATGGCGACTGAACAATAAGAAGTTATTAAATTATCTCAAGAGTTGGAACAAATTGTGAATCGATCTTCAACTTCATCTTCTTCCATTCCTATTTCATCGATTCCCTCTTCAATGTTTACTCCATCCTCATCAATTGTAGTGCCACTATCGTCAACAGTTCCTTCTCCAACCTCGACCACTCCCTCTTCCTCCTCAACTCCTATTAATGAGAATCACATTATGCAGTGAGGTTCTCAAGTTTATTTCATCTCAAAACCAAAAAAGTTAATAGTTCTTCGTGAATACATGGTTGATTTTGATAACCTCGCTGAAAATGGGTGTGACATTAGAGATGAGTTAAAGGCTCAAGGGTAGGAAAACTTCTTCAAAAAGCTACATGGTCCTATTTATGAAGTCTTAGTAAAGGATTTCTGGAAGAATGCTGATTGTGATGATCTTCACATTGTCTCTGATGTGATTGGACAAAGGATAATCATCACTGAAAAATATATTGACGATCTTTTGGGTTTGGAGTTTTTGAGAGGTAAATGTACTTATGGAATGGAATTTAGATCTATGGATCAAAAACATGCTCTACAAGAACTGTTGTTTAATAATTACTCTACTGAGAAGAAAGAATATAAAAGTAAGGATCTTTATGATAATCTAAGAATTTTGCACAAGATCATTCTGGGTTGCATAAATCCTAGACCGCCCACAAGTTCTTCAGACTACTTCAACATTATCTAACAATTCATGTTATACTTCCTGCTTACACTACAAGAAAAAAGAATTTTAACGACACATGAGTTGCGACAGTTCCCATAAAACCACCCATATTCCTGAACTATGACAGTTGTCATGACAATTAGAGCCAACCGTCGCAAATTTTTAGGCATGTTGAGTAACATAATTACGACAGTTGCCAAAGAACCGCCCTCGTTCCACTCTCACGACCATTAGGACAAATTGTCGCAGCTATTTTTACCAATCATATATAATCGTTACTTTTTTATTCTTTTATTTTCTCACTTTTTTATTTCATTTCTTTTTTTCCACCTTCTCACTTGTATAAATTAATTATTATAATAGTAATTAGTTAATTAATTATAATAATAGTATTACAATTTTACTAACTAATTATTAATTATAATAGTAGTATTACAATATCAATTTCATATCCCACGATGATTGCAATAACCAACCTCGCTGAAGTTTCATGACCGTTCTCCACCTGCCGCCATGTTCTTCCAATTCACGCGGTTGAGATTCCCGAATTCTACCGCAATTTCATTTTCTATTCAGAATCATAAACCCATTTGTACATGATGAAGGTTGCGGGTCATATCTGGGAGCTCCAATCGAAAGCATCAAACATCCTCTGGCGATCTTGGTACTAGCCTCCTTTGATTTCTACACTAAGGGGAAGATCTCTCTTTGAAGTCCCATAAATCAAGTTGGTGTTGTTGTTGGCATTGGTATTGATTCTCTTCCCCCACCTCTCTCTCTCTCTCTCTCTCTCTCTCTCTCTCTCTCTCTCTCTCTCTCTCTCTCTCTCTCTCTCTCTCTCTCTTTCCACGTCACACAAATCAGCCACAATGTCTGAAGAATATGCCATCACTATTCACAAGGGTCGAGTAAGATTCAAACTATATCATTCACTATCATCATCACCATGATTTTTATCTTATTCTATTCAGGGTAAAAATGTTCTAACCTAGTTCATATTCTCTTAATTAGGCTTCATAGATTGGATTGGTGTGGAATGTCTCAATCAAATCACCACTCACTCTCTTCCCAATGCTATCAAACATGTTCTGTTTCTTTTTTCTATTATTCAGTTCAGAGGAAAAAACCCTTATTGTGTTAGCTATGATTTTATCTTACTATAATTTCGCTTGAAGAAAATTATGGTTATAGTAAAGATGAAGGTATGCATATAGAAAGTGATGTAGATGAGAAGCTCTTGCTTTAAATTACTTTCACCCGAGTTATTAAACTTTATTACATTGTTATCAAGGGTCTTGAAGATGAAGGTAACCACTTCCTTTATTCACATTATAGAATTAAACTACATTATTAATTGTGAAATCTCAATTGTTCTCGAATCGGTGTCATTGTATCTGTCTCTTGAGATGTAAAAGATTGCACGGATTAGATCAACTTGTGTGTCTTGAGTGAACCCCCATAATGATGCTTAAATTATGATTTGTCTAAAATTACGAAATTGACAAAACATTTATAGAATTGTAACTTATTGATTATTTTATTTTACACCAAATTTTACTTCCTTTAGCAAAAAATATCAAATGAGTTCTTAAAGTTGAATACTTGAATAAAATCTATCTTTGAAAACTTACTTATTAATTTCCCTTTTGACTAATTTTACACGTTGAGTTGCTGATATTGTTGCTTGCTCGTGCAACATAGGTTGTTGATGATGCAACTTATACATATCTATATTTTGTTAGATATATCTTCCTCTTCCTTTTTCGTGATTTAGTCTAACTTAACTTGTCCTCTCCATTTATTATAAAACTTTTGTATTGGTTGCCATCATCAATACAGTATGGAATTTTTTCTGCCATCATATTTTTTGGCTCGGTTTTACATCAGCTCTTAATCATCCTTGATCTGAGGGAAATTACTGGACAACTAGTTGTTGCAATCCCGACGCAGGTATACACGATATTTAAGTATAAAACTGCATACTAAATGAACAACTAATTGTGATACAATCTTCTATTTCCATGTATTTTTAATGCAATTTATATTGATTTTATTGTAGGCATCGTTTTTCATTACTTATGTTACCACTACAGGATGGAAAAACGTTTCATCAGAACTATTTCAGATGATTCCTATCATTCTTAGTTTGATAAAAATTCCCTTTTGTTATACCCCAAAATTTTCCCTCCCATTATTCAAGACATGCTCTTAGGGTTCTCAATTGCTCAAAATTACTCAAGGATTGATCAGACAAGTCCTCCTCCTAAGAAATTGACCTACAACTAGGGTTTTGCTTTATTCAAATAAAATTGAGCTTCTAATGCCTGAAAGTGGGTTTCACGGGTCCTCATATATCTCAAAGTACCCTCATGTAAAGTATCAAGCCTTACATCACAAATTTGCTCAGTCAATTGCTCAGATGATTGAAAATCAACTATATTGGATAGAAAGTCAACATTGGTCAACCTACAGTCAAACTTCAATATTTTTGGTCAACATCAATATTTTAAAGTCACATTCATCATTTTATCAAGGTTTGATCATGATTCACCAAGAAAACTCAAGATTCATCGAAAGTCAAAAGTTACCAAATTAGGGTTTTCTTAAGGAGAAGTCAACTCAACTTTGACCAAGCATAATTTTCACATACTCCATCATACTTTTCTCAACCGAAGCTCGTTTTGAAGGAAATTTAATTCTCTACAACTTTGTCTCTCTAAGCTCAAGTCCAAAAATGCTTCATTTGAGAAATATGGGCCAAAACATTATAGGTCATTTTAAAAGTCAACAAAAAGACACTTTTTGTCAAAGAAATTTAGTAAGATATGGGTTCTAAAAAGTCATGGATCACCTTCATATGATGAAAATTGAGTAAGATATGATTTGTGCAAGTTAGGTAATTTTGAGAAAATGCATGAAACCCAAATTGAGCAAACTTGAATTTTTGGGCTAATAGGCTTATATTTCAAGGTTCAAACGTGTTATTGACCTCATAATTGACCTCTAAGTCCATTCATGCACCATGTTAATTTTTATTTCATTTATATTGATTTTTTAACTATTTAAATTCAAAATTAAATCAAATAAATATTAAGTGGAGGTGTGAGACATAAAAGGATTTTGTTTCAAATATTTTGGAGGCCCAAAGATATGATGTAAACCGTATGAGCTTATTCTCAAAATAAATCTTCATGTTTTGTCTTATTCCCATCTTATTTTCAAACAAAATCAAATATTTGTTTACATGAGGTCCAAGCCCATGTGTTGACCTAATCTTTTCTCTTATAAATACTCTTCACATTCAGACAACAAGGACCATGAAAAAAACCTGCAAGAGAACTTTCTCAAAAATATCAAATTTTATCAAAATTAGGGCAAACTTGAAGTCCTATTTCCAGCCCTTCTCAAAGCAAACCAGCCATCCAAATCGACTACTTAGGTGTTATAAAGTAAGTCATGATCGTTCTTGATGATCAAAGGTTCCTGAAACATGTCCTACATGCATCATCGGTTTCATGTTTTATTCAAATTTGTATTTTAATTTTTGCTATGTTTTGATTGAAACTAACTATTCTAACATGTTCCTGAGATCAAACATTATAGGTTTGACCCCTTGCATGAGTCCCATAATGCATGGATAGCTTAGCACCATGTTTGAACTGATTTACATTGTTTTCTTTGTATCTCATTATGCAAGACAATTTAGTCAAAACTAAAGCCACCAATGGATTCACAAGGGTTGATTTAGGGGGTAGGGACTTCTTTGATCACTAACACGCTATATTTTGCAGGTTGAAGAATTTGTCTCGCCGGAGTAGACGATCAGAGCTAGGGCTTCAACGCCTCTCCATTCCATCCATTTGTTTTGTATTATATTTAATTGTTTGTGTTATAGTACCAGATTAAACAGACACCCCAGTGGCAGGAATTCGCGTGCTAAGGCTTTGGTCTCTAGGGCGTGGATTCGATCCCTGTCTTTTGCATCTTTTTTTGTTATTTTCCAATTTCCAATTCATGCAGGTTTTCAACATATTGTGCAACACTTACTTCCAAACACAAACCAACGCTTAGCGCAGTAGCAAGCAAGATAGTAAGAAGGCTAGAGGGCGTGGGTTCAACACCCACCCCATGCATTTTTCCCTTTTTTATTATTTTTACCTTTTCATTGATTTTTCTTTCCCTAACCCTATTTTTGGTTAACCTTTTCTTAATCAACCATTATCCTAATTTTTTTTACTACTCCCAAATTAGGTTTAGGTCTTTTAAACATTTAACTTTCTTGTTTTTAATTAATTAACTCTGTTTTAATACTAAAATTAATTAGAATTTTAGGTTAATTATCAACTTTAACTTTTTTTCACAAAATCACAAAAAACTTTTTTACATTCAATTTTCTTTTTTCTTTTTCTTATTTCTATTTTTCTAGATCAAGTGTATATGGCGCGTTCTAATGTAATAGCTTAGATTTACTTTTTCTCATTTTGTCCTATTTTTTGTAACTGTTTACAGGATGTAATAGTGTAGGTTTTATTTCCCGCATTTTCATACTTATGTAACTTCCCCAAAGCCCTGTAATAGATTAAGTTTTTATATTCCGCACTTTAATTTTCCTGCTATATTTTATACTGCTAGTAACTAGGGTTTGTATGTCAAGATTAAAAACAATCGTAGCAAAACCCTAATTTTCAAGATAAATATAACTGAATTGAATACACTTTTCAGATTTTCACCTCTAGGGTAACCTATCTTCGTTTCCTTCGAATAATTGGTCACGTCCCTCGAAAGTAGGGATACTTTAGCAAAAGACCCTCGATCAAATCATCATTATACAAAAGATCAATGTCCCTCGAGTTTCCTACGGAAAAATGACCTAGTCCCTCGAGTTGCCTACGAATAATATGATGATAGTCCCTTCGAATTGCTAAAGCATCCTCACTTGTTGCCTTCGATGACCATACGATGACCCTACGCTTGTCCCTTCACATATAATAGATATGGCTACCTACCAACTAATGGTATGGATAGTACTATCTCTAAAGTAGAAGGAAAAGAATAAGAACGACCTTTAGTGGGTAAGAACTCTTAAATGCTTGCTCACAAAATAAAACATTTTCTCACATCACACTTTCAAAATAAATATTTTCAAACAAACACTTTGTAAACATTCTTAAGGAATGATACAAGAATTATTACAAAGTTAGCCTTACATTGGCATTTCAAAATATTTTCAAATTAATCACGTACACAAAGCAATTTTTTCAAAAAATAGATAAGTAATTAAGAGTCCATAGATAACTACAGATGAAAAGGGTGCTAACACCTTCCCTTTTCATATCTTACCCCCCCCCCCCCAACTCAAAATCTATCAAGGTATTTCATGTTCTTTTCACCCTTTCCTAAATATTGGATAAAAGAAAAGTCGATGGCGAATCTAGCTATCCGCACATCTAGATATAAACAAAAAATAATCAGTTCTCTCACCGTATTACAGAACTGGCGACTATGCTGGGGACTACTTAAAAAAAGAGGGGTTACCTTAGGGTTTAAATCACCTTTACTTGCTTTAATTTTTTACTTTGCTAGCTTTATTTTAAGGGGTTTGCTTGGGTTTAATTTCTTGTAAGATCCTACACCCGGATCTAGGGATGCCTTAGGTAAGTAGCAATAGATCATAAAGGTTGTACGGCATAGAACGATATGGGTATGATGGCTACATTAGTGTGACACTTTGGTTTATACTGATGTTCCTTGAGTCAGTCAATGATAACATTAGGCTTCTGCGTGATGTCATTAACACTATATGACTTTTATAACCTTAATTGACCCATCTTGGCCATTAGAAGGTAGTGAGATAGCCGACTTTGGTGCATTCCAAGGTTGGTTGATACTCGAAACTACGCTCATGGAGATTCGAATTTCGGGATGTTTTGGTGGAAAGCCAGTTTCCGTGCTAAAATAAAGTCTACGAGAAATATCAATGATATGAGATTCCTAGAACCCGGTTACTATTTTAGGACAAGTTGAACCAACTTAACTTTATTGGGGAAGGGTACTTACCTATGGACTTCATGCAAGCCTTTAACCTAAGGCTCTTGTGTGACTTGTGTGTGTTTGCTACTTATCTAACATGAACATGACATCATAACATCATATCATCATAACATAACATTTTCACTAACCATTTCAAGGATCTAGGGATTTATCTTTGTTCTTTGTTGTAGGGTTATGGCCTCCGCTCGCAGGAACACTATCCGGATCAACTTTGTAAGGGTACCTTCCAAGCTTAAGGAGTTAGTCTCAAAGGTTCCTGGAAACTCTCAATTCACCAAAAGGTATAGTTATCTACTCAGTTTTGTTACCTCAGGTTTTGAAAAAGACATGATGAGTGTTCTATTCCAGTTCTTTGATCCTGAGTATCACTATTTTACCTTTCCAGATTATCAGTTGGTACCCATAATGGAAGATTTCTCTAAGCTACTTTGAGTACCTATTCTCGATCAGACACCTTCACCAGTTTAGAGAAAGTTCCAAAACCTGAAGATATCACAGCAGCCTTAAATTTGAAACGGTTTGACATTGTATCTAATTGGGAAACAAGAAGTGGAGTTAAGAGCCTTCTTGCTAAATTTCTGATAAATAAGGCTCAGTTGTTTCTGGAGGCTATGAGTTTTCATGCTTTCAAGGAGATCTTGGCTCTGTTGATCTATGGTTTGGTACTATTCCTTAATCCAGACTAACTCATAGATGTGAGCGCCATCAAAATATTTCTTACTCATAATCCAGTGCTTACTTTGCTTTGAGATATTTTGCACTCTCTTCACACTCGTACAATGAGGAAGCGAGGGACTCTTATGTGTTTCATACTGTAATACGGTGGGAGAAATGACTTTTTGTTTTGCATTTTATCGCAAATGTTGCAGATAACAAGAGTCACCATCGATGTTCTTTTATCCAATAAAGTAAAGGGTGAAAAGAACAGGAAAGACCTTCGAGAATTTTTCTGAGTTCGGGGGGTAGGTTATGAAAAGGTAAGGTGTTAGCACTTGTTTCATCTGTAGTTATCTACGGGCTCTTAACCTCTAGCTCACTTTTAAAATGCTTTATTTGTTTGAAAATATTTTGAAAAATGCCTAAGTGCGGCGATTTTGTAATGAGAAAGCGACTACGAACTATCTACCTACTCAAAAGTCTTTGGCATTATTTTCCTCTTTCTTTAGATAGTGTTATCCTACCATTAGTTAGTAGGAAGCCCTATAATTTAGATGTGTGAGGGACAGGCGCGGGTCATCGTACAGTCATGAAAGCAACTCGTAGGGCGCTTTAGAAATTTTATCATAAGGGACTAAGATCGTTTATCGACGCAGCATCAAAGGGTCATCGAGGGACTATGATCTTTTAACCGATGGTCTTTGCTAAAGTGTCCCACGTTCGGGGGACATGACTGCTTTATCCGAAGGCAACAAGTGGAGTTACTATAGAGGTGCATGTGTGAATGGTGTTTCAATTTAATTCATTTATCTTGCATATTAGGGTTAGATATGGTTACTTTTAGATCGTTCCATACATGCCAAGTTACTATGTAAAAATAAAGAAATCGGTAAAGACAGAAAATAAATTTCCTATGATATTACAAAACTTTGGGGAGGGGATACAAACCATAAAAATGGGGGGAAAAGAAAGAAGATGAAAACTCTAGTTAGTCTATTACAACCTTTAGCAGTTACAATAATCGGAAAAACTAATGCAAAGGTAAAAGAACGCGCGAAGATTGCAAGAAGAAATAGGGAGATTGTTTGATGGAAAATAATTGATTTTTATTTGAGAAAAGGGAATTAATTAAAACCTAATAAAAAAATCTAAGTTATTTTTAATTGAAAAATAAAAGTTTAATAATGAAAACCTAAAGAAACTAAGTTAATTAATTTAATTATTTTTAATTTTAAAAAAGTTAAATTAATTACAAAAAGTTAAACTAATTTAAATTAATAATAAAAAAAGTTAAGTTGATTTGATTTTTTTTAATTAATAAAAAAAAGAGTTAATTATGTAAAAAAGAAAGAAATTAGAACAATTAAAAAAAAGAAAGAAAAGATGGGGCTAAAGAAGTAGTAAATTGGGGGTGTAGGGAAGCAGATTCGTTTGGCCCAAAATCATGAGCCCATGCCTGGGACGTGGCTAGCTCCAAGAGACTCATGGTGTACATGCCAGATCTGGGACGTTGGACTTGGTAGTATGAAGATCTAATGGTGATGAGGTGAGGGAGCAGGATAAGCGTACTGGCTGATTTTATTGGATCCGTAAACAAGGAACTATGAAAAATAAAATGTCAAAAATACCAGAGGCAGGGATCGAACTCGTGCCCTGGTACAATAATGCCTTTGCAACGCTCGTTTCTACCGTTGGGGAAGCCTTTACATCCATTTACATAAACCAATCAATAAAAACAAATATAAAACATGATGTTATTGGTCGAAGAGGCGCCAAAGCCCTAGCTCCAGTCGTCTTCTCTGGCTATCCCTTTTTCCATCCTGTAAAATAAACACTTTTAAGCAGCAAATTATACCCTACCCCCCTATATTGAGGGTTGTGAATCCAATGGAAGTGTTTTTGAAGGCTAAAATCCATGGTTTGGCCACTATTGCATAAATAATGCAGATCAGAGCAAGCATGGTGTAATTCCATTTTGACTGCATGAGATCATATTAGTGATCAAAATCTGATCAGAGGGAACTGAGGAACACATTAGTAATAACAACAAGTTTTAAAATAATATGAAACTTAAGATATGAATTTCACAACATTATATGATCGTAGATGCATGTTATGTCATTTTCATGCGCCTTGGATCATGGTAACTGATCCAAACTCACCTTTTAATATTCCAGGAAGTGAATGGGATTGAGATTTTGGGTTGAGAAGGCTTGTAACACCAGCTTTGAAAACTTAGGATTCTTTGAAAAATGTTTAGAATTTTGGCAAGCTCTTAGAGGCAAGGATGCGTGTGTTCTTTATCTGATCTCGTTGTGTTTATATAGAGGAATGGAAATATCAACATATATGGGAAGAATCTCATGCAATCATGGCCATGTTTAGACAAGAATCAAACATATTTACAAACTTACGTTTTGAGATATTTCTTACCTTTTTTGAATCCACACGGTCTGGCATGGTTTTAATGGGTTGTCATGAGTTGTCTTGGGCCTCCGTGTGATTGAAACAGAAAGCACATGCTCCTTATACCATTATTTCATATTTTATTTGATTTAATTTGAATTTAAATGAACAAAAATTCAAATAAAAATAAAATAAATAAAAATCATAAAAAATATGTGAATGGATTTAGAGGGACTCTAACACATTGTGAACATGTTTGAACATCCAAAGTTAGGCCCACTAGTTCAAAACTTCAAGTTTGCTCACTTTGCACTTCATACATTTTCTCAAAATTTCCCAACTTGCATTGGTCATAACTCTCACAATTTTTATATTTTTAAGGAGATCTTGTACTCTTTGGAAAGCTCAATATGTCTTCTTAAATTTATATTTTTATCATTTTTGCATTTGGAGACTTTATCTTGATGTAAGTTGCCTTGAAAAAAAGTGTCCTTTTGTTGACTTTTGGAATGACCTGTAATGTATTGGCTCATATCTCTCAAATGAAGCACCTTTTGGACTTGCGAGTACAGATACAAAGTTGTATAGAATTTAATTTTCTTCAAAATGGGCTTTGGTTATGGAAAAGTTGATGAAGCATATGAAAGTTATGCTTGGTCAAAGATCAGTTGACTTCTTCTAAGGAAACCCTAATTTGGCAACTTTGGACTTTTGATGATTTGAGAGCTTCTCTTGAAGAATCATGATCAAACCTTAATAAAATGATGAATATCACTTCAAAATATTGATGTTTACCAAAAATCATGAACTTTGACAGTATGTTGACCAACAGTTGACTTTTTACCCAATATAGGTGATTTTCCATCATTTGAGCTATTGGCTGGGCAAACTTGTGATGTAAGGCTTGAAACTTGACATGAGCATTGTTGAAGAAATATGAAGAACCATGGAAGTAAATTGATACCTGTTGTACCCCAAAATTTTCTCTCTCATTTTATCAACATTTCTCATCACAAGGCTCTTGGAACTCAAGATCAAGCTAGGGTTTGCTATGCTCAAGACATCTCATTGCACTGATGACCTAAACTAGGGTTTGAGTTTGCAAAAGGATTTTTAGACCTTCAATGCTCAAATTGACTTTCATACTTCATATTGGACCCATAAGTTTGTCCATACCAAATTTCAAGCCTTGAATCAAATTTTTGCCCAGTCAATTGGATAGTTGACCTAGAACTCAGTTGTATTGGGGAAAAATTCAACTGCGGCCAATTTACAGTCAAACCTCATGAATTTTGACCCATATCAACATTATGAACTCATATGAACCATTGGACCAAGTTTGGACCACAACTCCACAAGAAATTTGATCAGATCACCAAAAGGGCAAAATTGTCATTTTTAGGGTTTTGACTGTACAAAGGCAATTTCTGACTTTTTGACCTAGCCAATGGCAAATTAGGTTCAACCATGGAATCAAGGTCTCAATTACATCATCTTGACTTATTCAACAATTTCAAAAGATCTCAAATGCATGGGATTGACAGATTAATTTTTCAGTCAACTGATCAAAATTTGACTGTACACTAAAAAGTCAAACTTTGACTTTTTGGTAAAAATCAAGTTCCAAGGTTCATTTTTCATCTAGATGTGTCCAATTATGAAACTTGTTCATCAAGAAACCCAAAATTGCAAATTAGGGTTTAAAGTTGAAAATTTTCATAACTTAGAAATTTTCTAAGTTATGAAATTTTCTTAATTTTTCCTAACTTTGCCCCACATCTTCACCATGATGCAAATGGATTCAAACAAAACTTCCAACATGAAAGTTGTATTCCTCCACAAAGTCTACAACTTTTATTCACAAAGTTTTCTCAAAAGAAGCTTGGATCTCAAGTTATGATTTTTGGAACAAGGCCACCTAAAACTTTTAACTTAGTGAAATTTTGCCCTAGTTTAGGCAGGATTTTGACCTATCTTCTTGGCCATTTTTCACATAGTTACACTTGGAATCTCAAGTTGCATTTCAAAGATGGATTATATATCATGTTGCAAGCTTTCCAAATTGTCTAAGAACTCCTCAAACACATTTGTGGTTAGGGAGAATCGAAGGCTTGAGGTTGGCAAAAACTCACTTTTCATCCATGGCATATTCATGTTCATACAAGTTGCATTTTCATACCAGCATGCCTTACACTAGTTTGCAGGCCTCTAAACCACTTCACACTCCATAATTAAATGCAAATCCATCAGTCTAAGCTTTTGTTTTGGTCATTTGGACATTATACACAAGATTAAGCCCTAAGTAGAAAAAGGCACACTTCCATTTTTGCCATAATGTGCTTTATGTCAAACCACTATCCCTTGAGCATTGGTCCATATCTCAGAGGGAAAATCAAATCCACAAGTTGGAGGGGCCAAGAGCAAAGTATGCAAGCATATTTTATAGCCTGTACAGGCCTGTAACTTCACTTCCACATTCTTACTTCAAAAACAATAAACTTGTCAAAAACTTGATAACTTGAAGACCATCCAATACCAACTTATGCAAAAAGTTTGAACAACTTTCTCACACCCCTTTGAGCTAGAAACACGATTGCTTGAGCCTCTAAACACCCCATAGCCATAAATCACATTCCTTTGGCAAAACAGGGCAAGTTCTGCAACTTGAGTTCCATAGCTCATTTGGCTCGTGTGTTTTGCCCCAAGTTGCTTCAAACACCTTCCATTCAACTCACCCAAGCTATCCCACACCTCAAACACCAACTGGTACTCCATTTACAGTGTTCACCATTTTCATTTTGAGCTTGTGCAGGTTGAGTTCTATAGGCTGATTCAAGGACATTCAAGGCAAGCTAGTTATCGGAGAAGGTCAAGTGAAGTTCAAGCAAGCTACCAGACATCTCAAGCCTTGTTGAAAAGCACTACATTGCCCTACACGAATCCAACTGAAACAGGTTTTTCTCCACTTTCTATCTCTTTATTTAGGAATATTTAGCCTTAGGTTTGTGAATAAAAAATGTAGTGTTCATTGCCATAAAGTTGTACATATGCTCAGTTTTCATTTATATTAAGTGTGCTAGGAGAATTTCATCCATGAACATGCTGAAAAAACTAGGTCAGATTTTAGGGCCAGAGAAATTCTCTCTGGTCTTTGAGAGTTAAGACAAGTTGTTTATATGGTTGGAATCGTCTTGAAATTCTCTACAAGTTTGATGTTGTGAGTTTTTGCAATAGAGCTCATATGCAGGATGTCCAAGTTTGTACAGGCGCGCGCGTTTTTTTTCAAAATCTGGAGGTTGAAGATGAAGTGGTGGGCTGGGCTTGGCCTGGCTCACTCTTGATACCCCCTATTTCCCTTTTTGCACCCCCTGGCCCAATTTCTTGTATTTTTATATTTTTGCATTTTTGTTTTCATTTCTGATTTTGTTTATTTATTTCCAAATATAAAAAATGCTCAAAAATATTTTCATAAATTTTTTACATTTATTTGGAATTTTATTTTAATTTTTCTAACATGAAAAAGTATTTAAATACTTTTATATTATTTATTAAGACTTGAAAAATATATATAATTTATACTTTTATTTTTATTCTTTATTTTTATTCATACTAAAAATATTTTCCTAAATATATTTTATTTTTGTACATATTTTATTTTATATTTTATATATTTAATTTGATTAATATACATATATAAATATATACTTTTTATTTTATTAAATACTCTAGAATAAAAAAATACAAAATATTACATTTTTACTTTTATTTTTATTTATACTAAAAAATACCTTTTTCTAAGTATATTTTATTTTTACATATATTAATATATTTTATTGTATATAAATAATATAATGTATTTATTTTCTTAAAGAAATTAGGGTTTTACCCTTAAACAAATAAAATAAATCTTTTGTTTATTCCTTTATTTTTTACATTAAATATTTTACATACATCAATGAACAAAAACCCCTTTTTTGCATATTTCATATTATTTGATATATTTGTCTTTTTTATTTATTTAAATATTATCCATTTATTATTCATGCAATTAAATTCAATTTGGATGTAATAGTAAACTAGGGTTTATATTTCTTGTCAAATACCCCTCATTCAAAGATTGTACCCCCATCCCTATAATCATGTTGTAATAGCTTAGAATTTTAATTCTCGCACTTTACGCTTTCAATTATGCCATGATTAGAGAATTAGGGTTTGTATGCAAAAATCCAAATCAACAAATAGTTTGACCTAATCAAAGACAAAAATGCATGAAAATCAAACAATGCACACTTGCACCCTTAGGGTTACAATCCAGTTGTTGCCTTCAAAAATGGGCCATGTTATGCATGTTGGGTACTTTGGCAAAACAAGAACAAAACAAAAGATCATAGTCCCTCGATGACGCTATCTTGGTTGCCTAAACAAAAATGATCAAGTCCCTCAAAAAAATTTTGCCAAAGATACTCGACACAATTGCTATCATGGTCTATACGATGACCCGCGCCTGTCCCGTTTAACATCCTAACACAAGGTTGCTCACCAAATGTAATGGTGAAACAACACTGTCAAAAGGGTTAAAAACAATAGGATAGATCTTTGAGTAAAATAGGGTAGATAGCTCTTAGTTGCTTGATCAAAAAGCTTGCAAAAACATTCTTGCTATTTTCAAACACATTTCACAACACAATTTCAAAACATTATCCAAATCAAACTTTCAAACATTGAAATCTTTTCAAAAGACAAAAACACCTTTGTATACATTCAAACAAGAATCATTACAAAGGTTGCCACAATGATGGCCTCTTTTCAAAACATCTTTCAAAACCACACACAAAGCACCATTTCAAACAATTGGAAAAGCAAGGCAAGTGATCTAAACAAGTAACTAAGAGCCCATGGATCACCATGGATGAAAAGGGTGCTTGCACCTTCCCTTTTCATTATCTACTCCCCGAACCCAAGAAAACATCTCAAAGGTCTTTCATATGATTTTTGACCTTTCCTTAGGATAAAATAAAAAGTCGATGGCGACTCTTGCTAAACCGAAACATTTGCGAACACAAATGCAAAAACCTCAAGTCAGTTCTCCCACCGTATTACAGAACTGGCGACTCTGTTGGGGATTCGCTTTAAAAGTGGAGTAACCTTAGGGTTTAGATCACCTTTGCATGCTTATCTTGTTTGCTTTGATTTCTTTACATTTGGTTCTCTTGTTTGGGTATGAATCCTCCACCCGGATTTTTGGGAAACATTTATAGGTAAATAGCAATACATTGTGGAAACTGTGCGGGGTATACCGATATGGTTGAAGCAATAGCTATATTAGTGTGACATATTTGTGGGTACCGGTAGCCTTTGAGTCAATCAAAGAGAATACGGGGCCGCTGAGTGATGTCATGAAGCACTAATAAACTCTTAGAACCTTACTTGACCATCTTGGCCTTTTTTAGGGGTAGTGAGATGACCGACTTTGGTGCAGTCCGAAGTTGGTAGATACTCGATACTACACTCATTGAGGGTCATTTTCTTGGAATATTTTGGTCGCCAGTTAAGTGGCTAAACCAAAACAATGAACGCAGAAAATAATCCAGTGATATTGAGCTCCTTAGAACCCGATTACTATTTATAGGACAGGTTGAGCCAACTAACTTCAAGAGGGTACTTACCTATGAAAACTCATGCAAGCCTGAAACTAAGATCTTGTGTGACTTGTTTGTACATGTGCTTGTGCATACATCATTAACATCATAAAGCATCATATGCATCCACTAACCATTTCAAGGGTTTGGATCTTCATCTTTGTTCTTGTTTTGTAGGTCATGGAATCTCTTCGCGAGAAAACAATTAAAGTCAACCTTGTGAGAATCCCTCCTCAACTCAAGGAGCTTACTTCAAAAATTCCAGAGAATTCTCTCTTCAGTGAAAGACATGGTAGACTTCTCAACTTGGTCAACTCCAACATTGAAGAAGACATGGTGAAAGTTCTCTTCCAGTTCTTTGACCCCCTACACCACTGTTTCACATTCCCTGATTACCAACTAGTACCTACTTTGGAGGAATTTTCTCAACTCTTGAGGATTCCTATTCTCCATCAACTACCCTACAACGGTACGGAAAGAGAACCAAAGCCTGAAGACGTTACTCAAGCCTTACACTTGCAACCATCTGATATCAAAGGTCATTGGGAAGCCAGAAGTGGTGTCAAGGGTTTCTTGGCAAAGTTTCTATTTGAGAAGGCACAAGACTGCTGGAATTCTCTAGATCTACAAACTTTTGAAGAGATTGTGGCACTCCTCATCTATGGTTTGGTCTTGTTCCCAAATCCTGATCAGCTTATAGATGTGAATGCTGTCAAGATTTTCATATCTCGGAATCCTGTGCCTACATTGCTTGGGGACATCCTACACTCATTTTACACACGAACAATGAGGAAAAGAGGTGTTCTCATGTGTTGTACTCCTCTTCTAGCAAGGTGGTTTATTTCTCACCTTCCCCAATCAGTTTTGAAGAATGAGCAGGGTTTATGGTGGTCACAACGGTTGATGACCCTAACATATTATGATGTTCATTGGTGTTCTCGATCCATAGAAAATGTCATCATCATTGATCGTTGTGGGGAATTCCCTAATGTCCCACTACTTGGCATTAGGGGAGGCATTACCTACAACCCCTGTTTAGCTTTGAGGCAATTTGGGTATGCCCGAAGGGATGGCCCTCATGATATGCTGATTCTTGACTTGGTTTTTGACTTTGACAACGACGCTCAAGGACTTCGACAAAGGTTTATCCGAGCTTGGAGGATGCCCAACAGGGTGGATAGTAAGACACTGGGACACAAGAATTCCATCCCCCTTAAGCCTTATCTCAAGTGGGTATGAACCCGCGCCCAGAATCTTATGATGCATTACCCTCACATTCTTCCCGTGATCAAAGAGCCTGTTATGGAAGGAGACGTTCCATACACCCTCATACATCCAGACATGCCAAAATAATTGGAAGAATTGCAAAAGAGTTGGATACAACTCAAGGAAGAACGGAACACTTTTGAAGCCAGCTTCTATGCCAGTGAGAAGAAGGTTTTGGAACTTACCCGCCGACTTATGAAGAGGAGACTCTCAACACTTACATCACACCAAAGAGGATGCGCAATGTCTTTTTACATTAAGAATTTTGTAATATTTTGCCCATGAGGCATTTATGTACTAACAAATTTCTTCTTATTAATATGACGTGTGTTCTTTTTGTTTGCAACAAATTTGAATTTTTGAATCCTTGAATGCATTACATGAATAATGTATCATTCATCATATGCATAAACAGGTCTTCACACCAGGTTTCCTTATCTTTCTGCTGTTTATTTCAGCAAGATGGATATAGAGCAGACGGTTAAAGATCTGCAAGCACAAAATTCTCAGTTCCAATAACTCCTCGTGACCTTGGCAAAGGGTCAAGAGGACCTTAAAGCACTGTTGGAGAAAGAGAAAGGCAAAGAGAAAAAGAAGAAAAGGACTGGTATGGCCACTATGGGAAGAAGGTTTGAAAGCCAGGCTAGAAAGGTCCTCGAGTTCCCCTCGACGTCTGATGAAGGGGTTAGTAAAGGTAAAGGAGATGCAATGCCCTCCGAGTCTGAAGCTGAAGAGGAAGAGGAAGAAGAGGAGGAGGATTACTCTGAACAACAATATCCTCCTACAGATGATAAGTATAAGAACCTAGAGGATCGGCTGGCCGCCATGGAAGTACAAAGGGTTCCCGGGTTGGATTTCGAAGAACTAGGGTTGGTTGTTGGGATCGTCATTCCTCCCAAGTTCAAAGTACCTACATTTTCTAAATATGATGATTTGTCCTATCCGAAGATGCATCTAAGATCCTACATTAGAAATATCCAACCTCACTCTTCTGATAAGGATCTATGGGTCCACTTTTTTCAAGATAGCTTGTCGGGTACGCAATTGGATTGTTTCTATCAACTTGAGAGATCTGATGTTCATAACTGGGAGGACTTAGCTGCTGCTTTCTACCGACAATACCAATACAATGCAGATTTAGCGCCTACTCGTACTCAACTACAAAGTATGGGTATGGCCTCTAATGAGGGATTTAAGGAGTATGCCCAAAACTGGCTGGATCTAGCTGGAAGGGTACAACCACCATTGTCGGATAGAGAGCTGGTTGACATGTTTTTGGGGACCCTGTCAGGTCCATTCTTTAATCACTTAATCAGGAGCTCATCTGCAGGGTTCACCGAATTAATACTGACAGGTGAAAGGGTCGAAGCTGGCATTAAGAGTGGTAAAATTCAGAAGGATGCAACTGCTTCCACTGCTGTTAAGAAGACCTTCCCAGCCAAGAAAGAAGCTTCTGCTGTTTACACCTAGAGAAACCAAGGGAGAACAGAGCGCCGACCAACGGTGGGGGCTGTGATGATCCAGAACTCCTCAGCCGATCAACCTTGGAGCAATCAACCAAGAGCTAATCAGCAAAGGGTAGAAAGGCCACAACGGCAATTCACCCGAATCAATATGACACCGGCCCATGTCATTCCTCATCTGTTAAAGTTAAACCTTACCAACTTGAAAGAAGTGCCGAAAAACCCCAATACCTCTTCTCCTTATTATCATTCCAATGCAAAATGTGCATACCACTCGGACAGTGCAGGGCATGATACAAACAACTGTTGTGCTCTTAAAAACAAGATCCAAGACCTAATAGACGCCAAGGAAGTAGAGTTTGATGCTCCCGAAAAACCCAACGTGATATCTGCTCCTATGCCAAAACATGGTCATAATGTCCATTCCATTATGGAAGATCTTCATGTTACCACTGTTGATGACCTTTTGACTCTGTTACTAGTGATTAAAGTGAATTTGATGAAAGTCGGGATATTCCCAGGCTGTGGAAAAGACTGTTACTTTTGTTCAAACTTGCAAACTGACTGCCCACTGTTAAAATCAGGCATCCAATGCCTGATGGATACCCAAGAGATCCTCTTTCAAAAGACTCTTGTTATTACTATCACTCATGTTACTCCTGTTACCTTTGATACTCCAATCAATGACATTGCTATAATAACCATCTCCGACGATCTTTCCAAGACCTCCAAAAGGCCTGTTAAGATTACGCATGATCCTAAGTTTGTACCATAGAAAATTACCATGTCGGGGCCTATCCCGTATAAATCTAACAAGACGATATCATGGAATTACGGAGGAGAAATCTTCTACCATGGTATCAAGCAGATCGAATCAGCCCAAGAGAATTCTGATGATGAAACCCCTGATATAGGGAATATTGCGGGAACGAGCAAGATAACTCGTAGTGGAAGGATCTTATCTCTGGAGATTGCTCCTCCACGGGCAGTCTTCGGACCCTCAAAAGCTTATGTGCCTATCAAGCCATCTGTGCAAAGTCCCGTAATTGAATAAATTAATGCTCCCGAAGCTAGACCCTTTGTTGTTACCACCGATAAGGGTAAGGGGATACAAGAAGCGCCTGTCAGGACGAAGGCTCAGACTGTGGTTATCCCCGAGACCACCCAAAAAGAGATGGAAGAAATCTTAAAGATAATCAAGAAGAGTGACTATGATGTCGTAGAGCAGCTAGGGAAAACCCCTTCAAAAATCTCTATGTTGGCTCTCTTACTCTGCTCCGAGGCTCATGCCAAAGCCTTGATCAAATTTCTAAAGATGGCACACGTGCCTCAAGAAACTTCTGCGGACCAGTTTCAAGAGTGCATAGCTAGCCTTACAGCCGATAATGGTCTTGGTTTTTCTGATGCTGATTTGACCCCTAAGTGAAGAAAGCATAATGATGTGCTGCATGTCTCGGTAGAGTGCAGAGGGACCATGCTTGCTCATGTTCTGGTGGATATCGGTTCATCTCTAAATGTTCTACCAAAAAAGGCATTAGACAGATTGGACTGTGAAGGTTTGACCCTAAAGCCCAGTAACATCATTGTTAGAGCCTTCGACGGTTCTAAGAGGATGGTTCACGGAGAAGTGGACATTCCAATCAAAGTGGGTACAGGAATTTTCAACTCTATTTTTTATGTGATGGACATCCGTCCCTCATATTCATGCTTGTTAGGAAGGCCATGGATCCACAATGTTGGGGCAGTCACTTCTTCTCTACACCAAATGCTAAAGTATCCAGTTCAGGGTAAGATCATAACGGTTCATGGTGAGGAGGAGTATATGATAAGTCACCTTAACTCCTTCCTCTATGTGGAGTTAGATGGGGAATTCATAGAAACGCCTTTCCAACACTTTGAAGAGGTTTCTCCTGAAGTCGCAGTTGCAAAGACAATGATTGATGTGCCTATCATTTCCAAGCCTGTGTCTCGGATGGCATCCCTTAAAGATGCGAAGGCTGTAATCAAAGAAGGAAGGAGTACGGTGTGGGGGCAACTGCCAGATTTTCCTCACAAGATGGACAAGTTCGGACTAGGTTTTACTGTTGCTGGCCAGAAAGTTGTGCGTCGCTCCCGGGCTGGAGGACCACCCTTAAAAATCACTCACCATGGAATTCATGCCTTAGAAGATGATGATGAAGAATACAAATTTGAAGATTGGATCTTTCCAACCATTGAAGAAGGATTAAGCAACTGGGAGGCGAAAGACTTCATTCCCATCACTTTCATCAATCAGTAATTTATCTTTGAACAATTTCCTGTTTGGTCTGTAATAATTAAACAATTCGTACACTCTTTTTGCCTTGTGCCTTTCCCGGGGCATATAGGTCCATTTGTAAGGGCTTGATTTCTTCATTATCATATGCCATTTTTAATGAATCATGGACGTTTTCATCTATAAACTGTTGTGTTCATTTTCTTTCATTTTACATTTTATTTTGTTTAAGGATGGTTATCCCTTACACACACCCACACTCACAAAATGCAGGTACCCATCCACTCCAAATTCCATGGGTGACTATTCTGCTTTGGCCTTCGGTGACTCTGAAGATTTGGTCAATCATGCCGAGTACGAAGGTGATGAAGACTGTGAAGTGCCTGGAGAGTTAGCTAGACTTTTGCAACAAGAGGAAAGGGCTATTCTGCCCCATGAAGAATTGCTAGAGACTATCAATTTGGGAACAGAGGAAGACAAGAAAGAGGTTAAAGTGGGTTCCAACCTGGAGCCAAATGTCAAAGAGCGTTTAGTTCAGCTGTTGAATGAATATGTTGAGATCTTCGCCTGGTCCTATGAAGACATGCCGGGATTGGATACGGATATTGTGGTTCACCGTCTCCCTACAAGAGAAGACTGTCCACCAATCAAACAGAAAGTCCGCTGAATGAGGCCCGACATGTCCGAAAAGATCAAAGCCGAGGTGATGAAGCAGTTCAATGTTGGCTTTCTGGCTGTTACTTCCTATCCACAATGGGTTGCTAACATTGTGCCCGTGCCTAAGAAGGACGGCAAAGTCAGAATCTGTGTGGACTACAGAGACCTAAACAGGGCTAGCCCTAAAGATGATTTTCCACTGCCACACATCGACATCTTGGTTGACAATACAGCTCAACACAAGGTATTTTCCTTCATTGATGGATTCTCGGGATACAACCAGATCAAAATGGCCCCCAAAGACATGGAGAAGACTACTTTTTTTAAGCAGTGGGGTACCTTCTGTTATAAAGTGATGCCATTCGGACTGAAGAATGCCGGGGCAACCTATCAGCGAGCCATGGTAGCTTTGTTTCATGACATGATACATCATGAGATTGAAGTCTACGTAGACGACATGATAGCCCGTTCACAAATAGAAGAAGAGAACCTCGACCATCTGCAAAAGCTGTTTGTCAGATTGAAGGAATATAAGCTCAGATTGAACCCTAGCAAGTGCACTTTTGGAGTCAGGTCCGGTAAACTTTTGGGGTTCATCATCAGTAACAAAGGCATTAAGGTTGATCCTGCTAAAGTCAAAGCTATACAAGAAATGCCTGCCCCCCGCACTGAAAAGGAGGTTAGAGGTTTCTTGGGACGCTTAAATTATATTGCAAGGTTCATCTCTCACCTAACATCTACCTGTGAACCAATCTTCAATCTGTTGAAGAAAGATCAGGTGGTTGAATAGAATAATGACTGTCAAGTTGCTTTTGATAAGATCAAGGAGTATTTGCTGGAACCTCCTATCTTGATTCCACCCGTCGAAGGAAGGCCCTTAATCATGTATCTGACTGTTTTAGATAACTCAATAGGGTGCGTACTGGGCCAACATGACGAGCCTGGCCTAAAAGAGCATGCCATTTATTACCTTAGCAAAAAGTTTACCGACTGTGAGACTCGCTACTCACTGCTCGAGAAAACTTGCTGCGCTTTGGTATGGGTGGCTCGCCGGCTACGGCAGTATATGTTGACACATACCACTTTGCTGATTTCTAAAATGGATTCAATTAAGTACATCTTCGAGAAGCCTGCTTTATCCGGAAGAATCGCTAGATGGTAGATGATCCTGACTGAATATGATATCCAGTACACAACTCAAAAAGCTATAAAGGGGAGTGTACTAGCCGACCAACTAGCTCATCAAGCTATTGAAGATTACCAATCTATGAGGTTCGACTTCCCTGATGAGGACATTATGACATTGGATAACATTGAAGATAACGGATCGTATGACGGACCTAAACAAGGATCCCGATGGACCCTGTACTTTGATGGTGCTTCAAATTCACTTGGCAACGGTATCGGCGCGGTACTTATTTCTCTAGAGGGTTGCCATACACCTTTCACTGCTAGACTCTACTTCAGCTGTACCAACAACATGGCCGAGTATGAAGCTTGTATCTTTGGTCTCAGGGCTGCTATTGACTTGGGAATCAAATCTCTGATTGTATTTGGGGACTCAGCTTTGGTTATCAGTCAAATCAAAGAAGAGTGGGACACTAAACATCCTAATCTTATCCCATATAGAGAACATGTCTTGACATTGTTGCCTCATTTCGAGCAGATTACCTTTAAGCACTTCCCGCGAGAAGAAAATCAGCTAGCGGATGCTCTGGCTACAATGTCTTCCATGTTTAAACTCAACTGGGATAATGAGGCTCCCCAAATCACCATCGAGCGAATGGACGAACCTGCGCACTGTCATGAGATTAATACCGAAGAAGTAGTGGAACAACCCTGGTTTCATGAAATCAAAAGGTATCTCCAGACTCGAGAATACCCTGAAGGAGCTTCCGTCAATGACAAAAAGTTCTTAAGGAGATTTGCTGCCAAGTTCTTCCTGAGCAATGGTATCTTATATAAGCGCAGCCATGATTGTGTTCTACTTCGTTGCATGGATAAGGTTGAAGCCGAGTTGATCATGACTGAAATACATATTGGCACATTTGGCACCCACTTAAGCGGACATACGATGGCTAAGAAGATTCTAAGGGTAGGCTACTACTGGTCTACCATGGAAGCTGATTGTCATCAATATTCCCGTACTTGTCACAAATGCCAAGTCTATGCTGACAAGGTACATATTACTCCCGTCCCTCTCAACGTTCTAACAGCTCCTTGGCCATTCGCGATGTGGGGAATCGACATGATTGGAGAGATCAAGCCTACGGCATCCAATGGACACCGCTTCATCCTGGTGGCCATTGATTACTTTACCAAGTGGGTCGAAGCAGCTTCCTTCGCCTTCGTTACAAAGAATGTGGTTGCCCGCTTCATCAAGAAGAATCTCATATGCCGGTATGGTATCCCCGACAGGATCATCACGGACAACGGTACAAATTTGAACAACAATGTGATTACCGCTCTGTGCGAGCAGTTCAAGATTCAACATCACAATTCATCTCCGTATCGGCCAAAGATGAACAGTGTTGTTGAAGCCGCGAACAAAAATATCAAGAAGATCATTCAAAAGATGACAGTCACCTACAAGGACTGGCATGAGATGTTACTATTTGCTCTGCACGGATATCGTACCACGGCGCGTACTTCAACTAGGGAAACCCCCTTTTCTTTGGTATATGGCATGGAGGCTGTTTTACCTATGGAAGTTCAGATCCCTTCCTTAAGGATTATGAAGGATGTTGGTTTAAGTGAAGACGATTGGATTCAGACCCGGCTTGATCAACTTAATTTGATCGACGAGAAGCGACTTACTACTGTTTGTCATGGTCAGACGTATCAAAAACGGATGATCAAGGCTTTCAACAAGAAAGTCAGGCGTCAGGTATTTTAAGTCGGAGATCTTGTAATCAAGCGGATCATCTTGCCGCAAAGTGATCCCAGGGGCAAGTGGACTCCTACTTACAAAGGACCATTTTTGATCAAGAACATCTTTTCTGGTGGGCAATGATTTTGACCACCATGGATGGCGACGACTTGCCGCACCCTGCGAATGCATACATAGTCAAAAGATACTACACATAAAATGACCCGACAAGTTGAAAACCCGAAAGGGCGACATGGAAAAAATGGGCATCCCGATGAATCGAAATCCCGAAAGGGAGGTTCAGGCAAAAATTAGGGATAAATAAAAAAATTTGTACACCCGGCAAGTTGAAAACCCGAAAGGGCGACTTGGGCAAAAAAGGGTTTCCCGGTGGACTGAAAACCCGAAAGGGCGGTCCAGGCAATAGTTAGGGAATAAAAGCGTATGACTATGTCTCGTCGGATCACTTTAAGAACAATCTCATCACGGACAAGCTCCAAGCTTCTAATCTATCCAATCATCTGCGGACGAAGCAACGAATGGACAAGATACTCAGAGTTGTGAAGGCTATAGCAGAATGGGAACCCCATGGAATTGTTACACGTAGCCATCTTTCTTTGTATAAATTTTTTCTCAATTTTTACAACAACATTCTCTTACTAGGATGATTGTCTCCTTTGTACAAAAATACTTACAAAGTTAATACAAAGATACTTCAAAGTGCAGAAATTTGCTTGCCTTTTCTTTTTTTTTACAATTATGTTTTATTTGAAAACGTCCAATGATTTGTTAAATGAGCATATGCATTTGAATATAATCACTGCTTACAAATAAAATGAAATGAGAAAGGATAATTACTGATAGGTCGAAAGTATAGGATAACGTCTTTAGGCTATTCCATAAGAAATCCCCTACAGTATGTCATTCAGATCCTCAACAAAGCTAAAACCTTGGAGTATATATCCCCAGCGGAGTTAAGTTTCAAAATTCCCATCAGAGTTAAGTCTCTAAACTCCCGATCCCCAGTGAAGATGAAACTTTCTTCCCCAACGGAGTCCAAAACTACAAATCTTAAACCCCGGTGGAATACTATCCAACTTCCTCCGATTCACCAGCAGAGTTCTCCACAAAACAAGGAATCCCCAGTATATTGGCATACAACCCAAGCTCCTGATTTCCCCGGCAGAATAAACACTCTCCCCACAGATTTATTTCCCGACAGAATGAAGATTCTAGTTCACGTTTCTCCATTTGAAGCCTCCCAGGTTTTAATTCCCCAGTAGAGGTCGTCGGATTTTTCCTTATTTCCCAGGAAAGTCATGAAGGATTCTCACATCCCCACAGAAGTTGTCAAAGTTTTGATAATCCCCGCAGGTTGCCAACGATTTTCTATCCCCAACAGTAATCAGTAAGGTTCTCTCATCTTCAACAATCAAAGATTTTTGGAATCCCCAGCATCGGTCAAGGATTTACTTTCCCCGGCAGCAGTCAAAGATCTCATTATCTCCAGCTATCAAGGATTTATTTTCCTCAGCAAGACAGCTAATCATCTTACATGCACATCCATTACATTCATATATCATAAACATTGATGGAACACATTTTATTGCATCATACATATCATGCAACATAACTTTGTGCTTTATCTAACATTCTACCCTTTTCAGGATAAGATTAAAACGCTATCGTTAACAACTATGTTAGAAATTTCAGATACAGTATAGATACACCCCCAGACACGGCGGTCATTCTATTACTCATTCAGAATTTCAAGTCAAGATACAGTATGGATACACCCCAGACGTGGCGGTCATTCTATTACTCATTCATACTTCAGCAATCAGATACAGACTAGATACGCTCCAGACACGGAAGCCATTCTAGTTCTCATTCAGATTCAGCTATCAAACTCAACTTCAGATACACTCCAGACACGGAAGTTATTCTGTCACTTGTCCGGATCCCAGTTACAGTACAGATATACTCCAGACACGGAAGTCATTTTGCTACTCATACAGATCTCAACTTCAGATACAGTCCAGATACGCTCCAGACACGGTTGCCATTCTGTCACTCATTCGGAATTTATCCCCAGCACATAGATGCTCTATACACAGATGTTTATCGGTTACCCATTCAGAATACAGATACACTCCAGACACGGCATTCATTCTGATATTCATTCAAGAATCAAATACAGTTACAACTTGGATACGCTCTAGACACGGACGCCATTCCCTTGCTCATACAAACCCAGTCTCCAGATACAGCTCAGATACGTTCCAAATACGGATACCATTCTGATGTTCATTCTACTGATTTTCAACAAACAAGTTTTGGATGGCATCTCTAAGCCCATCTCCAGCAATATTCTAATATTTCCAAATGGCATCTTTAAGCCCATTCCCTCATCTACATTTTGACGAGTGCAAATTTACGGGCACTCTAGTGTCCAATCCTCTTTTACCTTCGAGTCACGAAAGGCAAACTTGCTAATCTAACTCTTCAGGTTCAAGAAGATTGAACAGGGGCAACTGTTGTACCCTAAAATTTGCCCTCTCATTTTATCAACATTTCTCATCACAAGGCTCTTGGAACTCAAGATCAAGCTAGGGTTTGCTATGCTCAAGACATCTCCTTGCACTGATGACCTAAACTAGGGTTTGAGTTTGCACAAGGATTTTTAGACCTTCAATGCTCAAATCGACTTTCATACTTCATATTGGACCCATAAGTTTGTCCATACCAAATTTCAAGCCTTGAATCAAATTTTTGCCCAGTCAATTGGACATTTGACCTAGAAATCAGCTGTATTGGGGAAAAAGTCAACTGTGGCCAATTTACAGTCAAACCTCATGAATTTTGACCCACATCAACATTATGAACTCATATGAACCATTGGATCAAGTTTGGACCACAACTCTATAAGAAATTTGATCAGATCACCAAAAGGGCAAAATGGTCATTTTTAGGGTTTTGACTGTACAAAGGCAATTTCTGACTTTTTGACCTAGACAATGGAAAATTAGGTTCAACAATGGACTCAAGGACTCAATGACATCATCTTGACTTATTCAACAAGTTCAAAAGATCTCAAATGCATGGGATTGACAGATGAATTTTTCAGTCAACTGATCAAAATTTGACTGTACACTAAAAAGTCAAACTTTGACTTTTTGGTAAAAATAAAGTGCCAAGGGTCATTTTTCATCAAGATGTGTCAAATTATGAAACTTGTTCATCAAGAAACCCAAAATTGCAAATTAGGGTTTAAAGTTGAAAAATTTCATAACTTAGAAATTTTCTAAGTTATGAAATTTTCTTAATTTTTCCTAACTTTGCCCCACATTTTCACCATGATGCAAATGGATTCAAACAAAACCTCCAACATGAAAGTTGTATTCCTCCACAAAGTCTACAACTTTTATTCACAAAGTTTTCTCAAAAGAAGCTTGGATCTCAAGTTATGATTTTTGGAACAAGGGCCCCTAAAACTTTTAACTTAGTGAAATTTTGCCCTAGTTTAGGCAGGATTTTGACCTATCTTCTTGGCCATTTTTCACATAGTTCCACTTGGAATCTCAAGTTGCATTTCAAATATGGATTATAAAGCATGTTGCAAGCTTTCCAAATTGTCCAAGAACTCCTCAAACACATTTGTGGTTAGGGAGAATCGAAGGCTTGAAATTGGCAAAAACTCACTTTTCATCCATGGCATATTCATGTTCATACAAGTTGCATTTTCATACCAGCATGCCTTACACTAGTTTGCAGGCCTATAAACCACTTCACACTCTATAATTAAATGCAAATCCATCAGTCTAAGCTTTTGTTTTGGTCATTTGGACATTATACACAAGATTAAGCCCTAAGTAGAAAAAGGCACACTTCCATTTTTGCCATAATGTGCTTTATGTCAAACCACTATCCCTTGAGCATTGGTCCATATCTCAGAGGTAAAATCAAATCCACTAGTTGGAGGGGCCAAGAGCAAAGTATGCAAGCATATTTTATAGCCTGTACAGGCCTGTAACTTCACTTCCACATTCTTACTTCAAAAACAAGAAACTTGTCAAAAACTTGAGAACTTGAAGACCATCCAATACCAACTTATGCAAACAGTTTGAACATCTTTCTCACACCCATTTGAGCTAGAAACATGATTGTTTGAGCCTCTAAACACCCCATAGCCATAAATCACATTCCTTTGGCAAAACAGGGCAAGTTCTGCAACTTGAGTTCCATAGCTCATTTGGCTCATGTGTTTTGCCCCAAGTTGCTTCAAACCCCTTCCATTCAACTCACCCAATCTATCCCACACCTCAAACACCAACTGTAACTCCATTTACAGTGTTCACCATTTTCATTTTGAGCTTGTGCAGGTTGAGTTCTATAGGCTGATTCAAGGACATTCAAGGCAAGCTAGTTATTGGAGAAGGTCAAGTGAAGTTCAAGCAAGCTACCAGACATCTCAAGCCTTGTTGAAAAGCACTACATTGCCCTACACGAATCCAGCTGAAATAGGTTTTTCTCCACTTTCTATCTCTTTATTTAGGAACATTTAGCCTTAGGTTTGTGAATAAAAAATGTAGTGTTCATTCCCATGAAGCTGTACATATGCTCAGTTTTCATTTATATTAAGTGTGCTAGGAGAATTTCATCCATGAACATGCTGAAAAAACTAGGTCAGATTTTAGGGCCAGAGAAATTCTCTCTGGTCTTTGAGAGTTAAGACAAGTTGTTTATATGGTTGGAATCGTCTTGAAATTCTCTACAAGTTTGATGTTGTGAGTTTTTGCAATAGATCTCATATGTAGGATGTCCAAGTTTGTACAGGCGCGCGCGTTTTTTTTCAAAATCTAGAGGTTGAAGATGAAGTGGTGGGTTGGGCTTGGCCTGGCTCACTCTTGACACCCCCTCTTTTCCTTTTTGCACCCCCTGGCCCAATTTCTTGTATTTTTATATTTTTGCATTTTTATTTTCATTTCTGATTTTGTTTATTTATTTCCAAATATAAAAAATGCTCAAAAATATTTTCATAAATTTTTTACATTTATTTGGCATTTTATTTTAATTTTTCTAACATGAAAAAGTATTTAAATACTTTTATATTATTTATTAAGACTTGAAAAATATATATAATTTATACTTTTATTTTTATTCATACTAAAAATATTTTCCTAAATATATTTTATTTTTGTACATATTTTATTTTATATTGTATATATTTAATTTGATTAATATACATATATAAATATATACTTTTTATTTTATTAAATACTCTAGAATAAAAAAATACAAAATATTACATTTTTACTTTTATTTTTATTTATACTAAAAAATACCTTTTTCTAAGTATATTTTATTTTTACATATATTAATATATTTTATTGTATATAAATAATATAATGTATTTATTTTCTTAAATAAATTAGGGTTTTACCCTTAAACAAATAAAATAAATCTTTTGTTTATTCCTTTATTTTTTACATTAAATATTTTACATACATCAATGAACAAAAACCCCTTTTTTGCATATTTCATATTATTTGATATATTTGTCTTTTTTATTTATTTAAATATTATCCATTGATTATTCATGCAATTAAATTAAATTTGGATGTAATAGTAAACTAGGGTTTATATTTCTTGTCAAATACCCCCCATTCAAAGATTGTACCCCCATCCCTATAATCATGTTGTAATAGCTTAGAATTTTAATTCTCGCACTTTACGCTTTCAATTATGCCATGATTAGAGAATTAGGGTTTGTATGCAAAAATCCAAATCAACAAATAGTTTGACCTAATCAAAGACAAAAATGCATGAAAATCAAACACAATGCACACTTGCACCCTTAGGGTTACAATCCAGTTGTTGCCTTCAAAAATGGGTCATGTTATACATGTTGGGTACTTTGGCAAAACAAGAAAAAAACAAAAGATCATAGTCCCTTGATGACGCTATCTTGGTTGCCTAAACAAAAATGATCAAGTCCCTCAAAAAAATTACCAAAGATACTCGACACAATTGCTATCATGGTCTATACGATGACCCGCGCCTGTCCCGTTTAACATCCTAACACAAGGTTGCTCACCAAATGCAATGGTTAAACAACACTGTCAAAAGGGTTAAAAACAATAGGAAAGATCTTTGAGTAAAATAGGGTAGATAGCTCTTAGTTGCTTGATCAAAAATCTTGCAAAAACATCCTTGCTATTTTCAAACACATTTCACAACACAATTTCAAAACATTATCCAAATCAAACTTTCAAACATTGAAATCTTTTCAAAATACAAAAACACCTTTGTATACATTCAAACAAGAATCATTACAAAGGTTGCCACAACGATGGCCTCTTTTCAAAACATCTTTCAAAACCACACACAAAGCACCATTTCAAACAATTGGAAAAGCAAAGCAAGTGATCTAAACAAGTAACTAAGAGCCCATGGATAACCATGGATGAAAAGGGTGCTTGCACCTTCCCTTTTCATAATCTACTCCTCGAACCCAAGAAAACATCTCAAAGGTCTTTCCTGTGCTTTTTGACCTTTCCTTAGGATAAAATAAAAAGTCGGTGGCGACTCTTGCTAAACCGGAACATTTGCAAACACAAACGCAAAAACCTCAAGTCAGTTCTCCCACCGTATCACAATACCTTTGGGACCCAATCTTCCTTGAGAAACTCAAAACCTAGTTGTAGACCTAGTGCTTAGGAAGAGCATTTGTCTGATAAACTCTTGAGCATCCTTGAGAATTTGAGAACCCTAGAAGAATGTATTGAAGAAAATGGGAGGGAAAATTATAGGGTACAATACATATCTTTACTATCCAGGTGGTTTACTTTGCACCTTCCTCAATCAGTGATGAAGAATGAACAAGGTTTGAGGTGGTCTCAAAGGATGATGTATCTCTCTCATTCAGATATCTATTGGTGTTCCCGGTCTCAGGAAGATATCACTATTATTGACGGTTGTGGGGAATTCCCTAATGTGCCACTCCTTGGAATAAGGGGAGGTATCATATACAACCCTTCCCTGGATCTATGTCAATTTGTTTATGCTCGAAGAGACGGTTCTCATGATATGCTTATCCAGGGTATTATATTCGATTATGAGAACGATTCTCAAGGTTACTGTCAAAGGTTTATACGTGCTTGGGGCATGGTGAATAAGATTGATAGCAAGACTTTGGGACATAAAAACTCCATCCCTCTGGAGCCCTACCTTAGATGGGTGCGATCTCATGCTCAAAATATTATAATTCCATATCTCGTTGTCCTACCAGTAATTGTGGAGCTTGTTGCTGTAGGAGATACTCCTCATACCGTTCTTCATATGGGTAGCCTACCGACCTTGAAGAGCTACAGAAGTCTTGGATTATACTGAAAGATGAAAATGACACCTTTGAGACTCAGTTATATGCTAGTGAGAAGAAAGTATTGGAGCTGACCAAACACCTTCATGAAGAGCAGAACCTTAATGCATATGTCAACACAAAGAGGAAGCGTTCATGGGAGACTTGAGTCACAATTTTTTCCTTTGTAACCTTTCTTTTTGTTTTCATTCTAAGCCTAACAGACATTTATAATCTAAACTTACTAACAAGAATCTTTGTTGTTGTTTCCCTTTAATTAAAAATTTTAAATCCCACGAGGTCCTAGAAAACATTGCATGTGCATCTACATACCATACATATCATTACATAACAAGTTTCCAAGATAGGTTTTCTCATCTTCTTGATGTTTATTAAGGAAAATAGCTCTTGAAGAGATAGTCAAAGATCTCCAGGCTCAGAATTCCCAATTCCAACAAATGTTCCTAAACTTAGCCAAGGGGCAAGAAGAACTGAAGGCGCTCATTGTCAAAGAGAAGAAGAAGAAGAAGACAAAGAAACCAGCCGACATCCTTAACATGAGGAAAAGGCTCAGAGGTCCAGTCAAGCAAGCTCAAGATCTTGATTTCCCATAGGTCAAAGATGGCAACCAGGATGCAGATCCCCCCTGTCGACGAGAAGTATAAGTTGTTAGAAGAGCGTGTGAAAGCTATGGAGATCCAGAAGGTGCTTGGCTTAAACTTTGAAGAGTTGAGTTTAGTATCAAGAGTCGTCATTCCTCCTAAGTTCAAAACTCCTACCTTTTCCAAGTATGATGGCGTTTCTTGCCCGAAGCTGCATTTGAGATCATATGTTCGGAAAATTCAACCACACACTGCTGACAAGAAATTATGGTTGCATTTCTTTTAAGATAGTCTGTCTGGAACACAACTAGAATGGTATTATCAACTTGAAGGTACCAATATCCATACCTTAGAAGATTTGGTTGCACCTTTCTATAAACAGTATCAATATAATTCTGATTTGGCACTAACCTGCATGCAACTACAGAGTATGTTCATGGTTTCTAATGAAGGCTTTAAAGAGTACGCCTAGAAATAGAGAGATCTTGTGGGTAGAGTTCAACATCCTTTAGTTGATAGGTAATTAGTTGACATGTTCATGAGCAGGCTAACAGGTCCTTTCTATAATCACCTACTTGGAAGTTCTTCATTTGGTATCACTGAACTGATATTAACAGGAGAAATATGTTGAAAATGGAATCAGAAGGGGTAAAATTCAGGTGGCTACATCTTTGAATACTGTGAAGAAGTCTTATAATGGTAAGAAGGAATCCAATGTCGTGTATGGCCAGAAGGGTCGTAGTAAGAGTGACCGCAACCAATCTGTGGGTGCAGTTCTGATCTCTAATCCTGCGCCAGTGCAACAACAACAATAGAATAATTAGCGTAGACAAGTCGCACCAAGGAGACAGTTCACAAAAATCAACATGTCATTGTCTCAAGCATTACAACACATGTTAAAGACAGAGATGATTGCATTGAAAGATCCTCCTCATAATCCCAATACTTCTTCTCCCAGTTATAATCCCAATGCAAGGTGTGCATATCACTCTAACAGTCTCAGACATGACACTAACAATTGTTGCACTCTGAAGAATAAGATCCAAGACATGATTAAGGAGATTAAATTTGATCCTCTTGAGACTCCCAATGTGATTACCTCTCCTATGCCTAAACACGACAAGGGCATTAATGCTATTGATAATGTTTCTTACGTTTCTGTTGTGGATGACTTAACTACTCATTTGATGATTGTTAAGAAGAAGTTGTTGCAATCCAGTTTATTTTCGGGTTCCATTGAAAGGTGTTACTCTTGTGCATCCCAATCCAATGGTTGTACACTGCTGAAGGGAGGTATTCAGCGTCTGATGGATGAACGTGTAATTCTATTTGAGAAGATTCCTTCTGTGGAGAGTATGTCTCAAGACCTGAAGCCTGAGGACGTGTCTGCAATTTCTGGTACTCATGTAAGGATCACTCCTAAGGGTTCATTGAAGATTACTGTCGAACCTAGAGTCTCTCTTCTGATCATTACCGCTCCTGGGCCAATTTCATATTCCTCTGACAAGGTTATCCCTTGGAATCATGGAGCTGATGTCTACTACCATGGCATAAAGCAAGAACCGTTGATTATCGAAGATAAAAATATTGAAATTACAGATCCCAATGTTGGCAATATTGTTGGGACTAGTAAAGTTACCAGAAGTGGAAGGGTCTTCTTTCCAGAGATCTCTTCAAAAGCTATCACTACACCAATTCGCATCCCTGCTACTGAGTTAACTACTGAGACTCAAGGAAAAGAACATATGATTGAGCCTGCCCAGACTGAGGCACCGAAAGAGGTTACTGTTGAAGATACCTCCAAGCAAGAGATGGAGGAGGTAATGAAAATTATTCGAAAGAGTGACTATAAGATCGCTGAACAGTTGGGACAGACCCCCCTCCAAAATATCTATGATATCTCTGTCGTTATGCTCTGAATCCCATGCTCATGATTTGGTAAATTTTTTAAAATCTGCTCATGTACCGCAGGAAATATTTGTTGATCAATTCGAAAATTGTGTGGCTAGCCTGACAATCGATAATGGACTAGGATTTTCTGACGCTGACTTAACTCCCGCAGGAAGGAACCATAATAAGGCCCTGTATATCTTTATTGAGTGTAAGGGCACTACCTTATCCCATGTATTGGTAGACACGGGTTCCTCATTGAATGTATTTCCAAAAGCTGCTCTAGACAAACTTGACTGTGAAGGGATTGTGCTAAAACTCAGTGACATTATGGTAAGAGGTTTTGATGGTTCTAAGAGAATGGTGCATGGAGAGGTTTATCTTCCAATCAAAGTGGGTTCCCAGGTCTTCGAATCTACTTTCCATGTGATGGACATTTGTCTAACCTATTTATGTTTGCTTGGACACCCTTGGATTCATGGGGCAGGCGATGTTACCTATACTTTACACCAAAAGTTGAATTATCCCGTAAAGGAAAAATCATTATAGTTTGTAGCAAAGAAGAATACATGGTGATCCATTTGAATTCCTTCAAGTATGTTGATATGGATGGCGAATTCTTCCAGACTCCTTGCCATACCTTTGAAGTTATTCCTCAGACAACCCATATTGACAAAGCTACTCGTATTATTCCTAAGGTTACCAGGATTCCACCAATAATGGATTCTCTGAAAGACGTTAAGGTTGTGGTAGAAGAAGGTGATTGCGCTGTTTGGGGTCAGCTTCCCAATATCCCTTACAAGTCCAATAAATTTGGTTTAGGTTTCACCTCAAAGGCTTAGAGGGTTGTCTCTCATGCTCGTGCTAATTTTGGGAGACCACCATTTCGCATCAACAATAATGGAGTCAACACTGTGGAAGGCGCTGATAGCAACTGTGACATAGACACTTAGATTTTCCCTACTACCGACAATGGGCTCAAGAATTGGAAGACTGAAGACTTCATACCAATCTCCTTTAGTCAGGAGTAAATGTTATTTTCTGCTTTCTTGCTTAGAAGTTTTTTTGGTTATGTAATTTAAACAATAACTTTAAACCTTGTGCCTTACCCGAGGCACAATGGTTCATTTGTTAGGGTTATCATTTTTCATCCGCATATTTTCATTTAATAAATCATTGGACGTTTGCATTCAAAATTTGTGCTCTTTGTCTTTATTTTACTTTATTGCTTTCAAAATAGCTATGTGTTATTACATACACCCACACAACAAATTGCAAATCCATATCCACCCTGGATCCCATTGATAACAATTCTACTATTGTCAAATATGACTTCGAAAATCCGATCTACCAAGTCGAGGACGAAGGAAAGGAAGGTTGTGAAGTACCTGGAGAGCTTGCTAGGCTGTTAATGCAGGAAGAAAGAGCCATACAACCGCATGAAGAGCCAGTCGAGGTTATGAACTTGGGTATTGAAGAGGACAAGAAAGAAGTCAAGATAGGTGTCAACCTAGAAGACATTGTCAAAAAGAGATTAATCTAGATGTTGCGTGACTATGTTGAGATCTTTTCTTGGTCGTACGAAGACATGCTAGGGCTTGATACTGACATTGTGGTTCACCGTCTACCGATGAAGGAAGGTTGTCCTCCTATAAAATAGAAGGTTCGTCGTATGCGTCCCGAGATGTCCGAAAAGATCAAATTTAAGATTATGAAGCAGTTGAATGCAGGTTTCTTAGCTGTTACGTACTATCCACAGTGGGTTGAAAATGTAGTTCTAGTACCTAAGAAGGATGGCAAGTTATGTATATACTACGTGTATTTGAATAGGGCAAGCCCCAAAGATGACTTTCTGCTTCCGCATATTGATGTTCTAATCGACAACACCACTCAGCACAAAGTACTTTCCTTCATGGATGGTTTCTCTGGTTATAATCAAATTAAGATGGCACCTGAAGACATGAAGAAGACCACTATTGTCACACAGTGGGGAACTTTCTGTTACAAAGTTATGCCTTTTGGTTTGAAGAACGTCGGTGCAACATATCAGCGTGCTATGGTAGATTTGTTCCATGATATGATCGATCACGAGATAGAGGTGTATGTTGATGACATGATAGCCAAGTCCCATGCTGAGTAAGAATATATCTACCACCTATAAAAGTTGTTTGAGAGTTTGAATAAGTATAAGTTGAGGTTGAATCCAAACAAGTTCACCTTTGGGGTAAGATCCGGTAAACCCCTAGGTTTCATCGTCAATGGTAAAGGTATTGAAGTTGACCCTGTCGAGGTTAAATCCATTCAAGAAATGCCAGCTCCCTGCACTGAGAAGGAAGTCAGAGGTTTCCTGGGATGATTGAACTACATTGCCAGATTTATTTCCCATTTGACTGCTACTTGTGAGCCAATCTTTAAGTTGCTGAAGAAAGATCAAGTAGTGAAGTGGGACGACAATTGTCATATAGCTTTTGATAAAATTAATGAGTACCTCCAAGAACCTCCGATTTTGATGCCTCCAGTTGAAGGAAGACATTTGATCATGTATCTGACAGTATTAGAGAACTCAATAGGGTGTGTATTGGGGCAACATGACGAGTCTAGTCGAAAAGAGCGTGCAATATACTACCTTAGCAAAAAGTTTACTGACTGTGAAACAAGATACTCACTGCTCGAGAAAACTTGTTGCATTTTGGCATGGGCTGCTCGCCGACTAAGATAGTATATGTTGACTCATACTACTGTATTGATCTCTAAGATGGATCCAATAAAATACATGTTCAAGAAACCCGCTTTCTTCGGAAGAATAGCAAGATGGAAAATGGTCTTAACAGAATACGACATTCAGTACACTACTCAGAAGGAAATAAAAAGAAGTATCCTGGTAGATCATTTGGCTCATCAAGCGGTAGATGACTATCAATCTATGAATTTCGAGTTCGCGGATGAGAATATTATGCTAGTTATTGATTATGAAGAACCTGGACCGTATGAAGGACCTGAATCGAGTTCCTGATGGACTATGGTTTTTTATGGATCTTCCAACGCACTGGGTAATGGAATTGGTGCTATGATTATCTATCCCATGGGTTGCCATATGCCCTTCACCGCCAGGTTGTGTGTTTAATGTACCAACAACATGGTCGAGTACGAAGCATTTATCATGGGTATCAAAGTTGCCATCAATATGAGAATTAAATTCTTGAACGTATATGGGGACTCAGCCCTAGTGATCAGTCAAATTAAGGTACAATAGGATATGAAGCATCCAAATCTCATTCCTTATCAAGAGCATGTGTTGACATTAATTCTGTACTTCGAGGAAATCACTTTTGAAAATATTCCACGAGAAGAGAATCAATTGGTAGACGCATTAGCTACCATGTCATCTATGTTCAAAGTCAGATGGGATTGTGAAGCTCCTCAAATTACTATTGAGAGATTAGATGAACCGGTACATGGCTACAAAGTTGATACTGATGGAGTAAAGGAAAAGCCTTGGTACCACGAAGTAAAAAGATACCTCAAAACTCAAGAATATCCAGAAGGAGAATCTATCAATGATAAGAAATTTCTAAGGAGGTTATCTGCCAAGTTCTTTATGAGTAACAGAATCATGTACAAGTGCAACCACGATTCGACTTTGCTTTGTTATGTAGACAAGAAAGAAGCTGAGAAAATTATGGAAGATATGCATGAAAGAGTATTTGGTACTCACTCCAGTGAGCATAAAATGGCTAAGAAGATTCTGAGAGAAGGTTATTATTGGTCTACTATGGAAACAAGTTGCCATCATCATTCCAAAAGTTGCTACAAATGCCAGATTTATGCTGACAAAGTACATGTGCCTCTGGTTCCGTTGAATGTCTTGACTGCTCCTTGGTCGTTTGCAATGTGGGGCATTGATATGATTAGAGATATTAAGCCTACTTCTTCCAATGGGAATTGTTTCATCCTGGTCGCTATTGATTACTTCACGAAGTGGGTTGAAGCAGCCTCATTTGCTTCCGTTACCAATAATGTTGTGGCTCGGTTCATTAAATACAACCTTGTATATCGGTATGACATCCCTGAAAGGATCTTTATAGTTATCTCACTTCAGTATGTACATAACCTAGAGCAACCCCATTCTCTCTAGTCTACGGTATAGAGGTTGTCTTACCTGTCGAAGCCTCCTTCCTTAAGGATTATGAAAGACGCAGGTTTAGATGAAGACGGTGGATTTAGACTAGGCTGGACCAAATAAATTTGATTGACAAGAAAAGACTTGCAGATGTTTGTCATGGTCATATATACAAGAAACGCATGATCAAGGCCTTTAACAAGAAAGTCAAACATCAGGTGTATCAGGCTGGTGATTTGGTAATAAAGCGCGTCATCCTACTGCAAGGTGATCCCGGGGGAAAATGGACCCCCACATACGAAGGGCCACTTATGATCAAGAAGATATTTTTTGGCGGTGCTATGATACTTACCACCATGGACAGTGAAGATTGTCCGCATCCTGTGAACGCAGACATAGTTAAAAAATACTACGCATAAAAGAGACCCGCGAAAATAAGGGCATCCTGATACCAAAAGGGTTCAGACAAAAATTAGGGATATATATATATATATATATATATATATATATATATATATATATATATATATATATATATATATATATATATATATATATATATATATATATATATATATATATATATATATATATATATATATATATATATATATATATATATATATATATATATATATATATATATATATATATAAGTTTACATCCGGCAAGTTGAAAACCTGAAAAGGAGGCTTGGGAAAAAAAAGGTATCACGATGGACTCAAAACCCGAAAGGGAGGTCCAGGAAAAAGTTAGGGATTAAAGCGTATCACTATGTCCTGTTGGATCACCCATCTACATACAACCAGCTTCATTACTAGCGTCAAGTTCAAACGGGACCGAACAATTCAATCATCTTCTTCCAACATAAAGTGATGATATGCTTGAAGATATAGGGACAATAGCAGAGTTGAAACTTGATGGGATCGTTTCCACATAGTTGTTTTTCCTTGTTTTTCTTTGTAACCTTTCTTCATTCTTATGACGATTTCCTTTTACTAGGATTTCTGTATCTTTGTATAAAACTACTTGCTTATAGGCAAACTTTCAGAATCAATGCAATTTGATTTCAAAATTCAAAAGTGTTTTAGTTTCTCTATTTTGTTTGCAAAAACGCCCAATGATTACATTGAATGAACATATGCATTTGAACATGATTATTATTAACAAAATATATGCATAAAAACAGAGTTAGCATTTACTAAAGACTCTAGGAGTTGGGATAATGTTCAAGTTATCAACAAACCCCCACAGATCAATCTCCATAGAACTATCTCTACAGAGTTATCTTTACAAGCTCATCCAACAGAGATATATTCCCCAGAAAAGCTAACATGCCATCAGATAGAAATTGGGGCACCTTCCAGCGGTTCACCTCTATATTTCTGACGGATAGTTTGACATGATCATCTTCCCTATGTCATGCCCAAATTTTTAACCTAAGATCCCACCCTCCATTTGCATCATTGCATAACAAGTGTTCACAAGTGGTTTGACCTATTTTTTGCTATTTCTTGAGTTGGATTTCAAAAATTTATAACATCTTCAAATTTCAACATTTTTGAGCGGTTCTTTTTGCGTATGATTCTCCTTGACATCATCTACAATTTCTCTTTACAAGTCAAGAGCTGATTATGCTTTGAAAAGCAACGAAAAATAGAAACATGAGAAGTCGTTTATGAATTTAGTGAAATTTGATTTTTATTGTGTTTTATTCATGATTTCTTTTCCGTTTATAAAAATCACAAAAAAATTTACTTAGCATCATGTTATTTTTTTATTTACTATTTTTACCTATTTACTAAAAATTATCAAAAATATGTTCTTTTATTAATTTAAATTTATATATTAGTATCATTTATTTCAAAAAAAATCTAGAAAAATTTATATAAGTCCTTTTAATTTCTTATATGCATTTTATTTTTTATCTTTTAATTTGTACTTATATTTTCATTTATTTTAATTCAAGAAAAATCATAAATAGTTAATTTAATGTCTCTTTTATTTTCTATTTTTGTATTTATTATTATTACTAACACTTTTAGTTTTTATTATTATTATTATTATTATTATTATTATTATTATTATTATTATTATTATTATTATTATTATTATTATTATTATTATTACTTTAACCTTTTGTTTTTTTGTGTGAATAAAAAAAGTTGGGATCACGATAATGTAGTACAAACACTTCACGTGGATTGCCAACTTGTACTTATCAATGGTCAAGAATCATTCTCACACTTCACATGGATTGCCACATCAACACTCTCACCTTATTCACCCTATAAATAAGACCATTCTTTCTTTCATTTGGAGAAACAATGCAACAAATTATTCATTAAACTAAGTCAAAGCTCTCTTCTTTTTTTCTCTTCATTTTCTTTCAAGTCATTTCTTCATTTTACTGAATAGGTAGGCTATTATACTTATTCTTTATTTAATTCTATTGCATTTTTACTCTTTATTTATTTATTTATTTAGTATCATAATTATCACCATTTTGCAAGGAAACTCCATTGATTCAAAATCAAGAGTTGAAAAGTATTCTTGAACCTCCAAAAGCAAAAGTGATTTATTATTGTTTAATTTTCATTTTTTTCTGTAATTGTTTGTTGTTTATTTACTTATTTTGAGCATGGATCCTTCGTCGTGAGATTGAGTAGATAAACTTTCATTATTCATTTGTTTAATTTCATGAAAAATTGACATAGTTATGACATTTATATTATTTTTATTATAAACTTCATCTTATTCTTCTTTAACTATATTATTTTTATTTAAATCAATTTGGAAAGCATTTGAGCTTTTTTAGTTCATCTAAACTTGTCTGATATTTGATGAACTTTCATCATTTCTAATCTACCTCTAAATGGTTCTTTGATCATTCAAGGTACTTGGGATTGATGATAAGTTTGTCATAATGTATCTTTCTTGACTTTGTCTTGATCCCCCATGTTTGTTAATTATACTACATGTATAAGAGAATAAACTTCAAAGTGTCATTTCTCTAACATGTATTGGTACATACATTCTATGCTTCATATGAAGTTACACTTATCCCAAGTCAGATTATTAACTTTATATTGTACTAACTTTACTTTAGTATCATTTATATTTCCGCACTTTATATTTTCTTCTCTTTACTTTTATGTCATTTATCATCCATAGCATTTTATTTTATTTATTTTATTCATTTTTTCTTTGCTCACTTAAGCATTTATCTCCTCTTTGCTCACTTGAGCTTCTTATTTTCTTTTGCTTGTTATATGTCACTTAATAAAGAAAAAATCCTAAAATTGGTTCTTTAATTCTTGGACTATGGTTAGTATCCATTTTTATCTGATGCATGGTTTTTGTCTGGTCTTTATCTTATTATTATCTTTGTGTTTGAATCCAAGAGAAAGGATCGTCTCTTTGACTTTATGTTACTGCGAATCTTTATATTTTGTCCCTCATATTTCTTTCCCATTAGTTAAAACCTTTCAAACCCTATTTTCAAATTTACACCCTTTTAAGCCAAAACCTCAACATTAGGTCGTTGCATTTTCCAAATTTCTCATCTCCCCGATCCTTTTTTCAAACAAACTTTTAAACCAAAATACAGATATTTCAAAAGGTTCTTATAGGATACTATATATACATATGGTTTTAGTACCTTCCCTTTGTATAACCAACCCCCTAACCTTCGATATTTTCAAATACATTGTATTTTTATTTACTTTTAGTATTACAATTAATTTTCAAATTTATGGGTTTTATTTCGCACTTTTCCCTTTTCCCTTTTCCCTTGGAATTAATAAAGCGTGGTGGCGACTCTTACTTATTTTCGAGTCAAGTTAATTAATAGTTTGATCTCTGATTTTCACCACTACAGGATTGTTAACTCTGCTGGGGAAAGATTGACCTCTTGCTGGTCCATCCCTAAGTGGGTTAATCCTAATTTGTCATATCTATTTTTTGTTATTATTACCTATTTGTTTAATTATATATGATATATTATGGTTATTTTTGTGTTGATTACAAAGGATAAGTCCTATACCCGAACTAAGTTACACTTAAGATTAGGACGGGCGATATAGTCATGTTAACTTTTAGGGAGTAATCCCGAAGAAGGAGACATGAAATCACCCACTCATTGGAGTTCCCCTTGAATATAGTATTTGTTTACCGAGTAATTGGGAAGACATTGTTGCTTTCAACCTAGGAGCCAGAGAAGCTGAGAAACGTAGAACCCTTAACCCATCTTGGCCATTTATATGTAGTGTGGAGACTATGACGGAGTAATCCGGAAGTAGTTGTCACGCAATGTTGCGCTCAGACGAGTTTTTCTTGAGAATATTGCTAACTACCGAGTAATCGATAAGTTGGTAATATCTAAAAGAAAAATGTAGACTTTGGGATTCCTTAGAACTTGATCTATAGGTGATTTGAAGACCTTAGTACATACCTTGTGGGTGCTTCTTACCTTTGACTTCATGCTCGTGACTTTGAACCTTTCAACTTTGTTTGTGATCTTGTTTGTGGTTGTTGCATAGCCATGCCTTCATGCATCCATGTAACCATTTTTCACTTGATTTTCAAGGAATTTGGAAGTCTTTCTTCGTAAACATCAAAAGTTTCATCAAGCTCAATGGATCTTGGGTATTGATGGGGTGAAAACCCTAATCCACCAAAATGGATGATTAATCCTGATGATAACTTGATCAATGCTTTGATCCAATTTAAAATTCATCTTCTATCTTCATACTTTGATGTGTACAACTTAATATCTTGAGTTCCTTGAAAATCAAATAAAAACTCTACTTTGCATATCACGCATCATTCTACATTTTTTGTTTCACTTTCAAAGATCATTTCCAAGTCTTATTTTTCCTTTGGTCTCACCAGTACAATACTCGCGCTAAGAGAATAATGGAGAATATCAAGCAAGAGGTTTCTGAACTCTGCAGAGAGATGACTAATTTGAAAGCTAGTATGGAGCACTTAACTGGTTTGGTTGAAATTTTGGTGGCCGCCCAAGTCAATCCTTCTAGGAAGGAAGAATCGATGGCAAAGGTCTTCACTGAAACTCTGAAATCATTCTTTCATGAGAGGATTATAATTAATGCACCTAGTGAATTTCTTGACAAGGTGAATGTGGGAGTGCGTCTAGAAGAAGATGTCTGAAAGGGAAGTTTATATGAAGATGGTGGCTCAACTAATGGTGTTAAGAAGTTTGATAATAACTTTTTCAAGAAGAGAATCAAAGGAAGAAATAATCATCGCCAGAACCATCATGTTTTTCCTGTCATCCATGTGTTCAATTTACCTTCTGCAGCTCCAATTCATCAACAGAATCAGCAAGTTCCTAATCAGAAAAACTTAATTTGATCCAATTCCAATGACCTATACAGAGTTGTTTCCTGTCGTGATGCAGATGAATTTGGTTTAGACTCGAATTCCACCGAAGATTCCTGGGAAGATTCCTTGGTACTACAAAGATGATTTAACTTGTGCCTTAAATTAGGGAGCCCCTGAGCATAGTATCGAACATTATTATCCATTGAAAGCTGAAGTCTAGAAATTGGTTAGAAATGGTATCTTGTCATTTAAATATATTGGTCTTGAGGTTCAAGTCAAGTCATTGCCAAATAATAAACATGATTGAAGGATACCTTGGAGTTTAAAGAAGATAGTCTTCTCAGTTTAATTAGCATTTTACTATTTTTTTCATTTGTAATATTTCTTGTTTATCATTGCACTGTTTGCATGTAGAACTTGTTTGCATTTGAATGATTATATTAATACAATTAGTATGTTTGTCTTGAAGAAATCCATTTGTTTCACTCGTATTTGTTTCAATTTTAAAATTACTTTTTGCATTATGATACCAACTTGTTATCCATTATCTTGCCTAGGCAAAGAATGAAGGGAGGATGATGAATTTAAAACTCAAGATTTCTGGTTGTATACTTTTGGATAAAACCCTGTTGATGATGTATAGGCATTGTTTCAAATTCCCAAACACCAGAGATATAAGGGAGTGAAACCTTTGTTAACCCCTTTGAGCCTTGAAGTAGGAGTTTCTTTTTGTTCAAAAAAAACCCTCATTTTTAACCCGGGGCAGGGTAATGTTCAGTTAATCTAATTGAGTATTCAAATCTCATCAATAGTGCGCGTCTAAGGTTACAACAATGATTATCCTTATAAAGGTTAAGGAAAGTCAAAACCGCAATGGTCAATCTTCACCTATCATTAGTGTACATCAAGAGAAGACGATATCCCAATGGGTATCTCTTGCACATCAAGAGATCAACTAATGACGATACCACAACGGCTATCCTTCATCCACCAAGGACATGGGTAGTCACAATTCTTCCAACAAGTCACATACGACTGGAAGTCACACGACATGTTCAAAAGGAAAGAAAAATGAAATGAATAAAAAGTGATGAAAAAAAGAAAAAGACAAAAAGCCCCTCTAAGTCAGAACTTAAAAAAACAAGCCGCTTAGGCAAAATTCGTGGCATCCCGCTGAACTATCAATTCAAAAGAATTAGTTTAGGAAAAAGTAAGGGAAAACAAAAATTTGCAAAGAAAGGATTAAGAAGAAAAGTCCTCAACAAAGAACAGATTCGCGTGATTACAAATACAAACACTAGAAGGGTGAATGCTACTCTGAAAGCCTTATCACTTCTTTAACCATCACGAAATATTTTTCTAAGAAATGAACACTAGTATCAAATTAACTGAATATAGGACTGGAGAACAAGATGAAGGGTGTGGGCACCAAATATTTTGAGCCTTAAAATCTTTTTTCTAAAAACCGTGAACTAGGCCACATTACAACCTTCAAAAGTCCTAATCGAAACATGGTTTATTTCAAAAGCATACTCCAATGAGATAGCGTTCCTGACTCCCATAAGTTCTGCTAAAATATTTGTGTTGGTATCATATGCTCTTGTTATCTTTCATACAAAAATAAATAATGCACTAATTTTCAAGCTATGTGACACCTTTTCAAAAATCTTCAAGGCTTACATAATTGTTGCATTAGAATTTTCATTCTCAGAATAAAATGTTCTACTTGTAAAACAATTGCTTAATGTCAAGGAAGCTTACATATAAGCACCAGTGATGATTTTAATCTTTTGAGGTCTGAAACTTTGTTAAGTAATTGGCGAATCATTTCTAATAATGATCATAGCCAGGGGCACGTTGCCTGAAGACCTTTAGCATGAACAGGTTACTACCTTGATCGCACTGAATCGCATTATGTTTCTGACTCAAATATCACATGTTTTCCTTAGTTTTTATTGTCATTTTCTCGTATTATGTTCCTTTTTCCTTTGTTTTCAGGATTCTTGTCATTTCAGAGCCTTCTGTGAAGAAACGAGCCAAAACGCCAAGAAATTAGGGTTTTTCAAGACATTTTGCACTTATGGCGTTCAGCACCGCGCTGGCTACAGGGAACGCGATGACGTGGCCCACTTTCACCCAGAGATCAACTGCCACGTTCCCATGATGTGGCAGTTCCAGGCACCGCGCCCGCGGCCACCCTCACCGCGCCCGCGGCCTTCACAACAAGTTTCCCGCTCAAAAGAAGTTAAGGGGCATGCTGGTCCTTACGCACCTCAAGGATCCTCTATAAATAGTTTTCGATTTTCATTCTTTAGTTTCATCCAAGCTTAGTACAATCTTAAGCCATATACTATCAGTTGCTGTAAAGTGATAATCTCTTCACATCGGGGAGTTATTGCGGTGTAGATTGAGTTGTAATCGAGTCTTGGAGCACTTTGGTTGAAGTTTATCATACCAGCCTTACCTTTCCGTAGATTTGTATCAGATTCAAGTCTCCGACCGGAGCAAGGTTCTATTTTATTGCATTTCTTTATTTAATTGCTCTTACCATAGTCTACACGTTTTATAGACTTTAAATGCTCTTACCATAGTCTACACGTTTTATAGACTTTAAATGCTCTTACCATAGTCTACACGTTTTATAGACTTTAAATGCTCTTACCATAGTCTACACGTTTTATAGACTTTAAATGCTCTTACCATAGTCTACACGTTTTATAGACTTTAAATTCTCTTACCATAGTCTACACGTTTTATAGACTCGCACTTATTATGTCTGGCTAAACTATAAAGGTTAGGGTGTAATGATGGTCATCATGGTTGTGTTCCAATTATCATGCTAGTGAAAATACTTTGGGGATGTTTTGCTTCTAACTTAAGTCAATTGTGTTTAAATGTTTATTGGGTAAGATCGAAAGCCGTCCAAACTAATGATACGATTTGATTATTATTTAACCAAACAAAAAGAGCGAAAGCCGTTGATTGGTTAAATAGGAATCATTGACCTTTTTAGAAAATGATTTTGAAACTATTTTCGGACGCGTTTGTAGGTTTGAAATCTGACTCTTGGTCAAAAAGCCAAAAGTCTCTTTAAGTTAATCTTTCCAAGTAAAATCACTTTTCTGTTAAGTCAAAACTATCAATTTCTTAAAAATAGGTTTACCTCTTTAACGCGGAAGGCACCCTTTATATGTGACAATAAAGGAAATTAATTTAAAGAGTAAACTCGGTTCTTAGTAGTCAAAAGCTACAAGTTCCCGTTAAATTGATTCTTTGCTATCAATAGAAAATACTGCCCCATAAGTAGGTTCATCTACGCATGACCGGACCAATATCTGATTTCATGATTTACATTCCAACCTGTCTTTTAAACTATTATTTACCTCGCTCATTTACTTTGTGCACTGCACTCACATCAATATTCTTGTTTGCCTTAGATAAGCACCTTAGCAATAGAGTTGATAGATTGACAATTGGTCTCTGTGGTTCGATAATCTTATATATTACTTCGATAGGCTGTACACTTGCAGTACTACATTTAGGCTATACGTTACAGATTAAACCCATCAAGTTTTTGGCGCCGTTGCCGGGGACCAACTTCGTCAAATTTCGTACCCTATTGTTATCCCGTTTAGACTAAGGTTATTCTAGCCGGTAGATGCGTAGAAATCGTAGCACCGGTAACCTAATAGATCCTTTAGTAGAACCTGAACGTTACGCTCGTGCCCGTCTTTTTATACGCAAGATAAGAAGAGCTATGGCAGAAGATCGTAACCAAAGACCGCTCAAGGAATTCGCCCAACCATCTAACGAGGAACCTAGTTCTAGTATAGTAAACCCTGCTATAACTACCAACAACTTTGAACTAAAGCCCTCATTATTACAATTAGTACAACAAAACCAATTCGCTGGTCTCGCTACCGAGAACCCAAATCAACACTTAAAGGTATTTATCCAGTTAGCTGACACCCTTAAGGCAAATGGAGCCACACCCGAGGCTATCCGTTTAAGACTGTTTCCTTTTTCCCTTAGAGGTAAAGCTCACGACTGGTTAGACGCCCTTCCAACTAACTCAATAACAACTTGGGAAGACCTTAGGAGAGATTTTCTTGCGAGGTATTTTCCACCAAGCAAGACCGCTGTTCTTAGGAACCTGATCACTTGTTTCACCCAAAACCAAGGCGAATCACTTTTTGATGCCTGGGAGAGATATAAAGAACTTTTAAGAGCTTGTCCGCACCATGGCCTGGAGCAATGGTTAATCATACATACCTTCTATAATGGACTCCATTACAACACAAAGATGTCCATAGACGCTGCCGCTGGCGGAGCGTTGATGAACAAACCTTACCCTGACGCTTGTGCCCTAATAGAGGACATGGCCCAAAACCACGCCCAATGGGGATTAGAACGAGCGACAGTAGAGAAAAAGGAGAGCCATGGAGGAAAGCATGAGGTAAGTTGCATGGACATGATTAATGCCAAGATGGACGCCCTAGCTTTGAGAGTCGAGAACATGTCTCAAAACCCAACCACAGTAGCAGCAATCCAATCGGAATGCGAACTCTGTGGAACTCAAGGACATCAAACCGTTGACTGTAACCTTTTGAAGGAATCTAGCTCGGACCAAGTTAACTATACCCAAGGGAACCCTTTCTCGAGTACCTACAATCCTGGATGGAGGAACCACCCGAATTTCTCTTACAAAAACAACAACCCTATCCAAAATCCCGGATCTTCGAGACCTCAAGGATTCCAAACTCAAAAACAAAACCAACCTATGCAAATAGTGCCCCCAAGACCAAATCTTAAAGAAACCATAGACACCTTTATTCAGGCTCAAACCCAGCAAAATAAGGAGTTTATGAACCAACACATTCACACGAACGAACTGGTTACTCAACTAGCAACCAAGTTTGACCAGATAATAACCCACACCAAAATGCTTGAGACTCAGATTTCCCAAGTAGCCCAAAACACCTCTGTACAAGTTGCACCTCGAGGACAATTCCCTGGACAAACTCAACCAAATCCAAAAGGCCAAGCAAATTCTATCACATTAAGAAGTGGAACTGCTTATGAAGGGCCTAGAAATCCTAACTTAAGCACATCAGAAAAACCTATGGAAGATGCTACGCCTAAAGACCAGGTAGAGGAATCAGAGAAACCAGAAAAGCAATCAAAACCAGAAGTAGGGAATAACACTCAACAACCTTATAAACCACCTATTCCGTTCCCAGAGAGGCTGAAAAACACCAAAGTAGAAAACCAGTACCAAAAGTTTATTAAGGTAATAGAGAAACTCCATGTTGAGATTCCTTTTACTGAAGCTATAACCCAGATACCATCATATGCTAAGTTTTTGAAAGATATTTTGACCAATAAACGGCGACTCGATGATCCCAAGCCTTTAGAATGCCATTCTATATCCGAAAATAAACTCGCCAAGAAAGATAAAGACCCTGGAAGTTTTTCTATCCCTTGCATCCTAGGTAACCATATGATAGACAAAGCATTTTTAGACCTAGGAGCAAGCGTAAGTCTGATGCCTCTGGCCGTCTGTAAGAGGTTAAAATTAGGAGAACTTCAACCTACTAAGATGTCCTTACAACTAGCTGATAGATCTGTCAAATATCCCATGGGTATTTTAGAAGACATACCTGTCAAGATTGGTCAATTGTACATTCCGACCGACTTCGTCGTAATGGATATCAAAGAAGATGAAGACATCCCAATCCTCTTAGGAAGACCCTTCCTATCGACCGCCGGAGCTATAATAGATGTTAAGAAAGGGAAACTGACTTTCGAGGTAGGAGATGAAAAGATTGAGTTCATTTTATCAAAATTTCTAATGGCACCAGTGATAGGAGATGCGTGTTATGCCATCGACATCATTGATGAATGTGTAAATGAGCTCGAACAAAACGAATTTTTAATCAAATTACCATCAACCCCTATTTTAGAGGATGACGGATTTGAGAGTATCGAACCGTACATTGACGACAACCTTTTCGAATGCTTAGCTCTTACCCCTGACCTTATGCCGCGTACTGAGAAACCCACTATAGAACTTAAGGAACTACCCAAGAATCTAAGATATGAGTTTTTGGATGAGGAGATGAATAGACCTGTTATAATTAGCGCCGCTCTAAACCAAATAGAAACAAATCAACTCTTAGATACCTTGCGAAAATATCCCTCAGCTTTAGGGTATAAAGTTTCAGATTTAAAAGGTATAAGCCCATCCGCATGCATGCATCGGATTATGCTAGAAGAAGATTCAAAACCCTCAAGAGAACATCAAAGAAGAATAAACCCTATCATGAGTGATGTAGTCAAGAAAGAAGTTCTTAAGTTATTAGAGGCTGGTATCATATACCAAATTTCGGATAGTGAATGGGTAAGCCCAGTCCATGTGGTACCCAAGAAAGGAGGTATCACTGTTCTGAAAAATGAGAAAGGTGAGCATGTGGCAAAACGAACAGAAGGAGGATGGCGTATGTGTATTGACTACAGAAAGTTGAATAAGGCAACGAGAAAAGACCATTTTCCTCTCCCATTTATAGATCAGATGCTTGAACGTCTAGCAAGACACTCATGTTTCTGCTATCTTGATGGGTATTCGGGTTTTTTCCAAATCCCTATTCACCCATAGGACCAAGAAAAAACCATATTTACCTGCCCTTATGGAACATTCGCTTATAGACGAATGCCCTTTGGACTCTGTAATGCACCTGCCACTTTCCAACGTTGTATGATGTCAATTTTTGCAGACTACCTAGATGGAATTATGGAAGTATTTATGGACGATTTTTCAGTGTGTGGGTTTGATTTCAAAAACTGCCTCTCGAACTTAGAGAAAATCTTAAAAAGATGTGTGGAAGTAAACCTTGTGTTGAATTGGGAAAAGTGCCACTTTATGGTAAATGAAGGGATAGTCTTGGGACACATTATTTCTGAAAGAGGTATAGAAGTCAATAAGGCCAAGATAGAAGTTATAGAAAGCTTAAACCCACCTAAGACCGTTAGGGAAATAAGAAGTTTTCTAGGACATGCCGGGTTCTACCGACGTTTCATCAAGAATTTTTCCGGAATAACAAAACCTTTAACTAACTTATTGATGAAGGATGTCGAGTTTGAATTCGACCAAAAATGTCTTGAAGCCTTTGAAGTTTTAAAGCAAGCTCTTATTTCAGCACCTATCATAAGACCACCTGATTGGACACAACCCTTTGAAATCATGTGCGATGCCAGTGATTTCGCTGTAGGAGCTGTACTAGGGCAAAGAAAAGACAAGAAACTGCATGCAATTTACTACGCTAGTAGAACACTAGACGCTGCCCAGCTAAATTATACAACCACAGAAAAAGAATTGCTAGCCGTAGTTTTTGCTATTGATAAATTTCGATCTTATTTGGTGGGAGCAAAAATAATAGTATACACAGATCATGCAGCAATCCGGTACTTGTTAAGTAAGAAAGATGCTAAGCCTAGATTGCTCAGATGGGTACTTTTACTCCAAGAATTTGACTTGGATATTAAGGATAAAAAAGGAGCTGAAAACTTAGTAGCTAATCATCTCTCTAGGTTAGAACACCTTAAGCCTGAACTTATACCTATAGACGATCACTCTACTTATGAAAGATTAATAGCTGGGATAAACTCAACTGAATAAGAGACCTATGAGGAAATCTCAACCATGAACAACATACCATGGTATGCAGATATTGTGAATTATCTAGCCGCTGATATCATACCCCCTGATTTAAGCTACCAACAGAAGAAGAAGTTTTTTAGAGATGTTAAACACTTCTTTTGGGATGAACCCCTCCTATTCAAAAGAGGAATAGATAATATATTCAGACGATGTGTGCCGGAAGAAGAAGTAGGCAACGTCATTAAACATTGTCATGCTTCACCTTATGGTGGACATGCAAGCACGTCTAAAACATGCGCCAAAATATTTCAAGCAGGTTTTTATTGGCCTACTGTATGGCGCGATGTCCACACTTACATTACAAAATGTGACCGATGCCAACGCACTGGGAACATCTCAAGACGTGATGAAATGCCTTTAAGTAACATCCAAGAAGTGGAAATATTTGATGTCTGGGGTATAGATTTCATGGGACCTTTTCCTTCCTCAATGGGTAACAAGTATATCCTAGTAGCTGTCGATTATGTCTCAAAGTGGATCGAAGCTGTTGCATCACCCACAAACGACACCAAGGTAGTTATCAAACTGTTTAAGAATATTATTTTTCCTAGGTTTGGAACCCCGAGGTTAGTCATAAGTGATGGAGGATCGCATTTTATATCTAAGATATTTGACAAGCTTCTAAGCAAATACGGAGTAAAACATAGAGTAGCATCACCATATCACCCGCAAACCAGTGGCCAAGTAGAAGTATCGAATAGGGAGATTAAGCAGATCCTAGAAAAAACCGTATCACTATCCAGAAAAGACTGGTCTGGAAAACTTAAAGACGCCCTATGGGCTTATAGAACGGCTTATAAAACCCCTATTGGAACAACTCCTTATCAATTGGTTTATGGAAAGTCCTGTCATTTACCCTTCGAACTAGAACATAAAGCTTATTGGGCCATTAAATCCTTGAATCTAGATTACCTAAAAGCCGGAGAAAAACGTATCCTGGACATTCACAAGCTAGAAGAGCTTCGCTTGAATGCCTATGAGAATGCCATCATATATAAGGAAAGAACCAAGATGTGGCATGATAAAAAAATCATCAAGAAAGATTTCAACATTGGTGATCCTGTTCTTTTATTTAACTCAAGGTTACGACTTTTTCCTGGTAAGCTTCGTTCAAGATGGACAGGTCCATTTGAAGTGTCAAAAGTTCTAAAGTCTGGAGCAGTAGAAATCAAAAACAATTCATGCGCTCCATTTGTGGTAAATGGACAAAGACTGAAGCTCTACAAAGGAGGCGATTTTCCTGTCGACTACTCTAGTCATATTCTTATAGACCCACCAATACCCACATAAAGTAAGATCTAATCGTCAAGCTAACGACGTTAAACAAGCGTTGCATGGGAGGCAACCCATGGTTTATTCTTTATTTTATTTTATTTTATTTTAGTAATTTATATATTTTATCTGAACTAATTTCTTGTGTTTATATTTTTAGGATGCATTACCCCGATGGTATGGTTGTGATTTTCAGAGATGAAGCACAAAAAGCCCGATTTGCTACCTTATCTGCTAGACCTATGGTACCCACTAGGTACCCCGATCAGAGCTGCATGGAGGCACTCGGGATTGAGCCAAGTATTAGGTATCTGTGCAACCAACTTGGCTGGGATTCTTATGCTGATGATGTCCACAAAACCTACAGGAACCTTACTCTGGAGTTTCTTAGTTCTATGGACTATAACCCACGAGTGGGTGAAGGAGATGAGCGAGGATGCCTAAGTTTCAGATTGTTTGGTACCGAGTATACCCTGACTACCAAAGAATTTGGGGATTTGCTTGGTTTCCAAACTGGACCGACCGCTATCACTGAGTTTCAATTGAGTTACTACATGGACAGAGATATTGATAAATTTTGGCAGGACATTACTGATAGAGCCAGCCTTGACCCCTCTACCCAGCTGTCCCGAAAGATCCATAACCCGGCTTTCCGATACTTCGAGATGATCCTGTGCCACACTTTCTTTGGGAGGAGTTACTGTGACCACTTAGTCACCGCTTAGGAGATCCTTTTCCTATATTGTGCCAGTCAGTCCAGACCTATAGCTAGTGGAGGATTTCTGATAGAGAGCCTCGAGCAGACTGCTCGATCCACTGTAGGACTCATTCATTCCGGAGGGAATGTGACACAGATAGCTTCTGCTTTGGGTTTGGACAGTATGATAGCACATCTGACCCCATACTGTGGATATACTTTCCTGGATTTAGACTTTTGCATGGATCGTGGGCTCATGAGGAGGGCCTCTTTCCACCCATATCGGTACAGATTGCTCATCAATGACCAGACAGTTTACACCTTCACAATGCCAGACCCTCAGATGACTTGTGTTTCCAACTCTGCTAATTGGAACTATTCTGTAGAAGGTTGGGGTGAGATATCAGAGTACACTCCAGAATACACTCCTGCTTCCGAAGATCTCACTCCAGAATACACTCCTGCTTCCGAAGATCTCACTCCAGAATACACCCCTGCTTCCGAAGATCCCACTCAGGACTACACTCCTGCTCCCGAGGATTCCACTCTAGATCACACATCCCGACCCGAGGTTACACACACTACTGTTCTTACTAATAACCTCAGCTTGCAGGAACCTGATATTCGCACTCTATTGACTGCTATGCGCACTGAGATAACCACTCTCCGCAATGAGGTGGCTGACCTTCATTTGCAGTTGGAAGTGAATGATGTTACCTTTGCTGGTGAGTTAGATGAATTAGCTCACGAGGTGGCAGAGATTCGACGCCAGCTGACTGAGCTGCGTGGCCCAGGCACTCCTGCAGAGCATCCTACCGGTTGGCAATAGATCTGTATTGTTCACAAGATATCTAGTTCCAGTATTATTAGTATTATGTTGATTTCCTTTTTAGACTCATTTTTTATTTGCATTATCTGTTTACTGCGTTGTTGATATTTATTTTGGTGACCCAATGTCCGTACCTATATATATATATGCATATGTTCCATTTATTTACTAATGTTTTTGTTTTTCTGGTCACCACAGTTTTAATATAAAAATAAAATAAATATACATGTGTATATGTATTCACGTACATATATGTACATTCATAAGAAAAATAGGTACACCTCCAAAAATTGAAGCTAATGGTGAGGAAGGAAAAGTCCAATGGAAAGGAAGCCAGGCCAGCCCAACTTGCCTCGACCTCACCGCGCCCGCGGTAGGCCCTGCCGCGCCCGCGGTGACGCAACGGTCACCTAACGGCTAGTTGCTCGTTTTTCCCCCCATTTTACCACTTTTTCCATTTCCAATCCCATTTTCTTCCATTTTTAACCCACCATAACTTCCTTTATTACCTATACCAACCCACTACATTTATTTCCATTATTCCCATCATAAATATTTACAACCACCATTTTTTTCCCTTCCTATAAATACCCCCACTATTTCATTTTCTTCCTCACACCTTCATTACTTCTACATCCCATTCCTTATCTTTATTCATCCACAAGAAAATCCTATGGAGTATCACGGTTACATTTTGCATGGTGGCCAAGCCGGAGAAAGGCAACTAAAGCGGCTTGAAAAATTGCTGACAACACCAATACACTCTACCAGGTATATCGATGAAAACTGTCTATATTCATTAGGTATATACCATAGTGTATTCTTCCTTCTCGACAAAATAGGCATGCATGATATTTTTGCTACTCAAGCACCCACCTACCCTAGGCTGACGTTCGAATTTTTAAGTTCTTTAATTTATAACGTCTCTCCTAACACTGCTAGCACCGTAGGTGGAGTCAAATTTAGAATGTTTAATGTTGAATATGACTACTCCACTGACGATCTAGCCGCCATGTTAGGATTGCCTTATGGGGATGGTGCCATTTGTGAAGCACCTTTAGACACGGATTGGACTTTTGAAGCATTTTGGGCCAGAATTACTAAACAAAATGCAACATCTTTTGATGGCCTACTTGCTTCTCACATCCACAATCCTGCCCTTCGTGTCTTTAGATTTCTTTTAGCATCCACCATCTTTGCTCGGGAAAACCCAAACAAGGTGAATGCTAAAGAATTAATTATCATGCAGAGCTGCCTCACAGACACCAAAGTTAATCCCGTCCCATTCATGATTGCCCACATGCACCATGTTTTAAGAAAAGGTGGGCCGATTTCCTTTGGTGGACTGATTACCACTATTGCCCGTGCCATAGGACTGGATACGGAACTTGCCACCCTTGAGCCACTTCCTCCTCGGATTGCAAATCTTAAATTTTTCAGGGATATGCGTTTATGCAAGACGAGGAAGGAAGGTGGTTACTTCCTCATGGTTGGAGGTGCTGCCGTACCCAGTGTTGTTATTCCTTGCACCCGTCGTACTGATATTAGATTTGAGTGTAACTGGACCTACGATCTCAACGCTTCTGCTTTTATTGGTCTGTTGCCCCCAAATCTACCTTTAAATGAGGGTAACAACACTGATGATGAGTACGATTTCCAAACAGAGGAACCACCCCATTTTTCACCACCACACACGACACCATCTACCTCTAACCCACATGCAGGTACAGCTCCTAGTTTCCATGTCACTGAGGACATGTGGCGTGAGCATATGGCCTGAGAGGCCCAGAGGGACACCCTCCTTGCTACCTTGCAGCAACAGGCGGCCGATAACATGGCCTTCATGCAAGCATTACAAGAACAAAATGCTAGCTCTCTGCGCACTATCATGGAAAGTCAGCTGGCTTTCCAGAGAGACCAGCACCTACACCAGACCACATACGCTCGTCACTTCCAATTGATGGAGGCAACCCAAGGCACCCTCATTGGTAGGACCCAAGAGCTACAAGCGGCAAATGCCGCCTTGTCAGAGAGATTGGAGCAGCTTGTTTTGGACCAAGATAGCCGCCGTCGCAGCCGTAGCCGCCGTTCCGGTCGTACCAACCAGGATGGTAAAGGTCCTAGTGGCCCCCACTAGTGTTTTCAGGTACCTCCTCCTACCTTATTTTGGAACATTGAGGACAATGTCTGATTTAAGTGTGGGAGGAGCATTTATCGCTTTTATTTCCCATTTATCGCTTTTATTTTCCGTTTTTCTTGCTTTTATTTCCCTTCCGCATTTTTCCTTTTAGGTGTGTTATATTCGTAGTTAATAAAATGCATGTGATAGGCGAGTCTTTCTGCGTAGTGTACCCTTTCATTTCCCCCACCTTTTAGCCTTACAAAATTTTTCTTTTTCAAAGATTTATGGTTGTTTTTAAGGATTTGGGCTATGAGACAGGTCCTAGATAGGGTCTATTTCTTGGGCACTCACTTTTTAAAAAATTCGTTATCGTTTTAACACCGTAAGCCTTTTTAAACATCTAGATTAGATCCTTTCTTCCCAATATGCTATGATTTTGAATAAAACTGTACAAATAGGTCTTCAAGTAGTTTATCTTAGCAGTCAGCTCCGGCCTAAGCATGCTCTAAGTGTGGGATCGATGAATATAAGTGGATGATCTCTATTCCGCCTTAAAAGTTATAAAATAAAGTATGAATACGACTACGAGTTGGGTGATTCTCACAAAGATTACTCAACTCAAGAAAGTTGTAAGCACTAACAAAAGCAAAGAAAAAAAAATATATAAGGCATATTCGTTGTAGTTGGTTCAGAGGTATCTGGTGCTGGACTTGGTAGGGCGGACTACGGTCTGATCCCCCGCAACTGCAAATGGGTAAAATAAAAAGGGATTAAACCAACTCTTGTACCAGAATCCCATCACTTGAGATCAGAGTCACTAACCGGTCACTACACCATGAGTATGTACGGATAACGGGCTTAATGTGATTGCGCCTGAATGAAAAAGGACCTCGTAAAAAATGGAAGTCTTAGCATAGTAAGGATATTAGGATCGATCTGTATACTTATGAGGTTTATGTCCGCATTTCTGCGAGTAGTGTAATTATGATACCCTTGATTCAGATAGTTAGTGCCTGACAACACACCCTTACTCGGACTTAGAAGCCCTCTTTGCCCAAAACCTGTATACACCATAATTTTCTTTCATCTACTTCTAAGAGTTGTTGCTTGAGGACAAGCAAAGGTCTAAGTGTGGGAGGATTTGATCGCACTGAATCGCACTATGTTTCTGACTCAAATATCACATGTTTTCCTTAGTTTTTATTGTCATTTTCTCGTATTATGTTCCTTTGTCCTTTGTTTTCAGGATTCTTGTCATTTCAGAGCCTTCTGTGAAGAAACGAGCCAAAACGCCAAGAAATTAGGGTTTTTCAAGACATTTTGCACTTATGGCGTTCAGCACCACGCTGGCTACAGGGAACGCGATGACGTGGCCCACTTTCACCCAGAGATCAACTGCCACGTTCCCATGATGTGGCAGTTCCAGGCACCGCGCCCGCGGCCACCCTCACCGCGCCCGCGGCCTTCACAACAAGTTTCCCGCTCAAAAGAAGTTAAGGGGCATGCTGGTCCTTACGCACCTCAAGGATCCTCTATAAATAGTTTTCGATTTTCATTCTTTAGTTTCATCCAAGCTTAGTACAATCTTAAGCCATATACTATCAGTTTCTGTAAAGTGATAATCTCTTCACATCGGGGAGTTATTGCGGTGTAGATTGAGTTGTAATCGAGTCTTGGAGCACTTTGGTTGAAGTTTATCATACCAGCCTTACCTTTCCGTAGATTTGTATCAGATTCAAGTCTCCGACCGGAGCAAGGTTCTATTTTATTGCATTTCTTTATTTAATTTCTCTTACCATAGTCTACACGTTTTATAGACTTTAAATGCTCTTACCATAGTCTACACGTTTTATAGACTTTAAATGCTCTTACCATAGTCTACATGTTTTATAGACTTTAAATGCTCTTACCATAGTCTACACGTTTTATAGACTTTAAATGCTCTTACCATAGTCTACACGTTTTATAGACTTTAAATGCTCTTACCATAGTCTACACGTTTTATAGACTCGCACTTATTATGTCTGGCTAAACTATAAAGGTTAGGGTGTAATGATGGTCATCATGGTTGTGTTCCAATTATCATGCTAGTGAAAATACTTTGGGGATGTTTTGCTTCTAACTTAAGTCAATTATGTTTAAATGTTTATTGGGTAAGATCGAAAGCCGTCCAAACTAATGATACGACTTGATTATTATTTAACCAAACAAAAAGAGCGAAAGCCGTTGATTGGTTAAATAGGAATCATTGACCTTTTTAGAAAATGATTTTGAAACTATTTTCGGACGCGTTTGTAGGTTTGAAATCTGACTCTTGGTCAAAAAGCCAAAAGTCTCTTTAAGTTAATCTTTCCAAGTAAAATCACTTTTCTGTTAAGTCAAAACTATCAATTTCTTAAAAATAGGTTTACCTCTTTAACGCGGAAGGCACCCTTTATATGTGACAATAAAGGAATTTAATTTAAAGAGTAAACTCGGTTCTTAGTAGTCAAAAGCTACAAGTTCCCGTTAAATTGATTCTTTGCTATCAATAGAAAATACTGCCCCATAAGTAGGTTCATCTATGCATGACCGGACCAATATCTGATTTCATGATTTACATTCCAACCTGTCTTTTAAACTGTTATTTACCTCGCTCATTTACTTTGTGCACTGCACTCACATCAATATTCTTGTTTGCCTTAGATAAGCACCTTAGCAATAGAGTTGATAGATTGACAATTGGTCTATGTGGTTCGATAATCTTATATATTACTTCGATAGGTTGTACACTTGCAGTACTACATTTAGGCTATACGTTACAGATTAAACCCATCATACCTCATAGTTTGATTACCCTCATGGGGAAAATTTGCAGACTCTGTTTTGCCAAATACAGTAAATATCTGGAAGTCACGTCAAGATTCAACAAATCTCACCAAGAGTTTAAAGACACTAGAGTATTTTAGATGCCAGGTCTTTTGTAAAATCCTCTTGAGATGACTTCTTCTCGTAAACCATGTAACTTGGGGCATTTAAGAAGTGAAGTTATTCACCATAATTGTCGCGCATCATGTATTTTTATCAGCAGTAAACTTGGGGCATCCAAAATTAGTTCCAGGGGCAATCCAGACTTGTCAAGATATGTGATCTGCTTTGCAGACATTATCAGATGGTGGTGTTCCCCAGTATTTCCAGCTAAGCAAGATTTTTCTCCAGCTGAAGCGTTGTTATCCTTTCAATAGATTATTGATTGGACTTTGAGTATCTTCCTCTCCTGAGAGATTAGAGCCTTATAGCAGAAATATGCTCCATTGATGGTTTTTGTTCTATCTCTAGTAATGTTCCCATCTTGTCGAGATTAGTCGAGTATCTGTTTGTACTATGATGTCTTTTCATCTCCAGTTTATCTATTTTGTCTATTTTGTCAGCATATACATGACATTCATTTATTCATTCACGCATATTCGCATTTCTCTATGTTTTTGGGTCCATCTCCATTGGTTGTGTTTATCCCCCAAGTAACTTATTTCCTCTTTCCAAATAAAGTGACAACTTAAGCAGAAAGTGTACATCCTTTTTAATTCCCCACTGAGTTTATTCCTCGTGGAAGGATTTTTTTTTACCCTTCCTTTCATCTCAGGATAGGATATGTCCCAAATGAGTTTATTCCTCATCTGGTAGAGTCTTTTTTGACTATTTCTATCCATTTTTATTCTTGGATTGAGCTTCATCTTCTGCAGATGTTACCCTGTGGATTTCTCAAGGTTGCGAAACCTAGATTGAGAGTGCATTTATTTTGTACCTCTAAATACTTTTGTCTTCTCAGGAAGATTCTATTCATAGTTCCCTATTGAAGGTGAACATTGTTCCCTGGTAGTGTTGTTGCAACACTCTTTCACAATCTCAACATGACACCAAGTGGCAGACTCTTTATTTGAGCAGCTTGATTATTTCTGGATTTCCTCTTTCATGGAAAATGGCAGTCTCTTCATGAGAAGTTTGTCTATCTCCGATGGAGTTATTGGTTCTCATTCTCAATAGTGTCTTTATAACACTATATTGAAATATTTTTCCTGACAACAAGTGGCGGCCTCTTTATTTGAGCAGCTTATGTATTTCCAGCATACTTTTACCTTATGGCAAATGGCGGTCTCTTCGTGAGCAGTTTGTCTATATCAAACATATCAACTCTAGTTTTTTAGCAAACGGCATCTCTTTGGAAAAGTCCCATGGAGAAGTTTGTGTTTTATCCTTATCACATGGAAGACTTGATTAAGAAGAAACTGAGACGAGTTCGTGGCTTATGACCAGGTTCTTGGGGAGGTTTACTCAGCAAACGACATCTCTTTGGAAAAGTCTCGTGGGGAAGTTTATATATTATCCTGATCAGGTGGAAGACTTGATTAAGAAGAAAATGAGACCATTTTGTGGCTTATAACCAGGTTCTTGGGGAGGTTTACTCAACAAATGGCATATCTTCGAAAAAGTCCCATGGGGAAGTTTGTATTTTATCCTTTTCAGGTGGAAGACTTGATTAAGAAGAAACTGAGACCACTTCGTGGCTTATGACCAGGTTCTTGGGGAGGTTTACTCATCAAACGGAATCTCTTCGGAAAAGTCCTGTGGGGAATTTTGTATATTATCCTTATCAGGTGGAAGACTTGATTAAGAAGAAACTGATACCAGTCTGTGGCTTATGACCAGGTTCTTGGGGAGGTTTACTCAGCAAACGACATCTCTCTGGAAAAGTTCAGCAGATAAGTTTGTATATTATCCTTTGTAAGTGGAAGACTTGATTAAGAAGAAACTGAGACCAGATCGTGGCTTGTGACCAAGTTCTTGGGGAGGTTTACACAGTAAATGGTATCTCTTTTGAGAAGTTTTCTCATCAACGGTAAATGATATCTCTTTTGAGAAGTTTGTTCACCAACAGCAAATGGTATCTCTTTTGAGAAGTTTTCTCACCAATAACAAATGGTATCTCTTTTGAGAAGTTTTCTCATCAACAGCAAATGGTATCTCTTTTGAGAAGTTTGTTCATTAACGGCAAATGGTATCTCTTTTGAGAAGTTTTCTCATCAACAAAAAATGGTATCTCTTTTGAGAAGTTTGCTCATCAATAACAAATGGTATCTCTTTTGAGAAGTTTGCTTATTAACAGCAAATGGTATCTTTTTTGGTAAGTTTGCTCATCAACAGTAAATGGTATCTCTTTTGAGAAGTTTGCTCATCAACAACAAATGGTATCTCTCTGGGAAAGTCCTGCAGGGGAGTTTGTATATTATCCTTTTCAAGTAGAAGACTTGATAAAGATGAAACCAGAACCCGTTCGTCGTAGAAAAGTTTATTATCTTTTCTACCTTCGTCTATTGAGTTGGTAGTTTACTATCATCTGTGAGTCCGTATCTCTTACTTTTCTAACTTCATCTATTGAGTTGGTAGTTTACCATCATCTGTGAGTCGGTATCTCTTACTTTTCTACCTTCATCTATTGAGTTAGTAGTTTACCGTTATCTGTGAGTCGGTATCCCTTACTTTTTTACTTTCATCAATTGAGTTGGTAGTTTACCATCATCTGTGAGTCTGTATCTTATCGATCTTCTATCTTTAACTTTTGAGTTTGTAGTTTACTGTCATCTGTGAGTCGGTATCTTATTGATCTTCTATCGTCAACTATTGAGTTGGTAGTTTATCATCATCTGTGAGTCGGTATCCTTTTTATTTTATTACCTTTGACACTGAGTTGGAAGTTTACCATTATCTTGAGTCAGTAGCCATTTATCTTTTCACTACATATGCAAGGCGTCTTCCCTGATATAGTCAGTCATTTTTTCTTCTCTCGAAGTTGTTCCCCAATAAGAGTCTCTCAATCGAAGTCTGTGGCTTTGTTCTCTAGTGGAGTTATAATCTCTTCCCCTGTGGGATTACTTTATCATGTATTTGGTTTCTCCAGCAGTAGTTTGTCCCATGTGGTCTCATTCCCTATAAAATTTAGAGCATTGCATCCATATCATATCATAAACATCATTGTTGTATCTTAGGACCAAAAATTGTGTATTCTATATTTATGTATCTTCAATCTCGTCGAAATGAAGATTTCAATCTTTATATTTCCGAATATAAGAAGCTTAAATAAGGGCAGCTATCATACCCCAATTTTTGACCTAAGATCCCACCCTCCATTTACATCATTGCATAACAAGTGTTCACAAGTGGTTTGACCTATTTTTTTGCCAATTCTTCAATTGAATTTCAAAATTTTATAACTTCTTCAAATTTCGACATTTTTGAGCGGTTCTTTTTGCGTATGATTCTACTTGACATCATCTACAGTTTCTTTTTACAAGTCAAGAACTGATTATGCTTTGAAAAGCCACAAAAAATAGAAACATTAGAAGTCGTTTATGAATTTAGTGGAATTTGATTTTTATCGTGTTTTATTCATGATTTCTTTTCTATTTAAAAAATCACAAAAAATGTACTTAGCATCATGTTATTTTTTTATATACTATTTTTACCTCTTTACTAAAACATTATCAAAAACATATTCTTTTATTAATTTAAATTTATATATTATTATCATTAATTTCAAAAAAAAATCTAAAAAATTTATATAAGTCCTTTTACTTTCTTATATGTATTTTATTTTTTATCTTTTAATTTGCACTTATATTTTCATTTATTTTAATTCAAGAAAAAAATCATAAATAGTTAATTTAATGACACTTTTATTTTCTATTTTTGTATTTATTATTATTACTAACACTTTTAGTTATTATTATTATTATTATTATTATTATTATTATTATTATTATTATTATTATTATTATTATTATTATTATTACTTTGTCCTTTTGTTTTTTTGTGTCAATAAAGAAAAGTTGAGACAACTATAATGTAGTACAAAAATTTCAAATGGATTGTCAACTTGTACTTATCAATGGCCAAGAATCATTCTCACACTTCACATAGATTTCCACATAACACTTCCACCTCATTCACCCTATAAATAAGACATTTCCTTCTTTCATTTGGAGAAACAATACCACAAATTATTCATTAAACTAAGTCAAAGCTCTCTTATTTTTTTTCTCTTCATTTTCTTTTAAGTCATTTCTTCATTTTATCGAATAGGTAGGCTATTGTTGTACCCCAAAATTTTCCTCTCATTTCTCAAGAAATTACTCACAAGATTTTCAATATCTCAAAATTGCACAAGGATTGATCAGCTCAAGACACTTACTCAATACTGATGACTCAAATTAGGGTTTGAGCTTACACAAAGACAAATGAACTTTTAATGCCTCATATGACTTTCATGGATCATTTTGGACCTTCAAGAATGCTCATGTCAAATTTCAAGTCTTGCATGTCAAGTTTGCTCAGTCAATTGATCAGATGACCTAAAATCAGCTATATTGGGTAAAAAGTAAATTGTGGCCAACTTACAATTAAACTTCATGATTTTTGATCCATATGAATATTTTGAACTCATATGAACCATTTGGTCAAATCTGGATTACAATCCCTCAAGAAATTTGATCAAAATGGTCAAAATTAGGATTTTGACTGAGAAGGCTGGGTTTTTGACTTTTGACCAAATACATGACTTATTGGTTTGAGACATGATGTCAAGGATTCAAATGCATAACATTGACCTAATTGCATGGTTCAAAACACTTCTCAAGATCAATTGATTGATAATTGAAATTTGGTCAACTGATGAAAAAAGTCAATTTTATACTGAAAAGTCAAACTTTGACTTTTTGATCAAAATCATGTTTCAAAAATCATATTTCATCAAGATATGTCAAAATATGAAGATTTTTCATTTATAAATCAAAATTCAAAATTATCTTTGAAAAGTCAAAATTCTAAGACTTAGAAATTTTTCTAAGTGTTGGAAAGTTAACTTTTTTCATGACTTTGTGCCAAATTTTTACCATGATACAAGATGATTCAAGAAAAACTTACAACATGAAAGTTGTAGATCTTAATGAGATTTAAAACTTTTAATAAGGAATCAAATTCTATAAATGCTTGGATTTTAAGTTATAAATTCATGAAGACATGTACATGAAACAAAAACACTTAGTGAAATTTTGAGTATTTTAGTCAGGATTTTGACCTAACTTCTTGGCCAAGTTTCACATAGTTCCAATTGGAATTTTCAAAAATGTCCAACATAAAAGTTGTAGAGGAAGTTACAAAATATCCAAGAACTCATTGAGATCATGTTTGAGCTAAGAGAATCGAAGGAAAGAAGTTAGGGTTTCAAGCTTGATTTACAAGGCATATTTGTGATGAACAATTATCCAATCTTCAAGCATGTTATACAAATCCCACTTTACAGGCCTCAAACTTATGTTTCACTCTACAATTAATGGTTTACACAATTTATTAAGCTCTTATCCAAGTGCTTGAAGCATTGTCCAAACCAATTTTCCATTAATGGCACAAAGTTACCGTTGCCATTTTAGAAAAGAAAGCTTTATGCAAAGTCAACTTGTATTGAGCCTTGCACTTGTTCTTTCTGCACACACAACCCCTATAAACTAGAAGCAAGCATTTTTAAATTTCTAACCACTCTATACAGCCATATACCATGTCTTGGAACAAGATGTTTCAACATTGCTTCAAAAACAAGTAAAGTTGCCACAACTTGGGAATTCAAATTTTGAGTTGTTGTAACACTTGAAACCTCTTTCCTATAAATATATACATTATTTGCAAGCCAACACATGAATGCTTAAGCCATCAAACCCTCTCAAAGTCAGGATTGCATAAACAACCTCCATTGTTGCATTTTCTGGCCAGAAATCCCAAACACCTAATCCACTCATGCGTTTCTTAGTCTTTCACTTCCAAAAGTTCCTAAACATCATCTACAAACAATCCCACACTCTGTTACATGACTGTAACACCTCCATCACCTTCCTCCATAACCAAAAATAGGGTGCTTCACATTAACTTCTCTAGCACAATTTAGGCACTCCCAACTCCAAATAAAGGTTGCATTAGCTTCCAGGAAACTTGAGGAAGCTATCCAGATCATCACCATCACTTGAAATAAGATCAAACTCATTTCATGATTTCCAGTTTTTGAGGTATTTTTCTGAACTTTCATCTCTTCATTTAGGCATCGTTAGGCTTGCATTTTCAAAGACAAAATGCAGACATCATTGCCCTGAAACTAACCATGTCCATAGTTTTTATTTATATTGCCTGAGCTTAGAGAATTTTGAGATTGAAATTCCTGGAAAAACTAGGGTTCATATTAGGGCCAGCAAAATTCTCATTCATCTTTGACTTATAGTTTTAATGAGTTATATTTTTGAAATCGTGATGAGATTTTACACAACTTTCGTGTTTGCATTTTCAATTTTGGTTGAGAAATGAGTGAGATACAGGTGGTCTGGCTGGCGTGAGGTTGAAGATGAAGTTCAGGCCATGGAAGTGTTTTGTATTATATATTTATGGTTTTTTAAGTTAACGGATGTATATACATCCCAGTGACAAGGCAGTACGCGTATTATGTAAAGGGCGTGAGTTCAAGTCCCAACGCTGCCATTTTTCCTAACAATTTTCATTTGTTTTCTTTTTTTTTTGTTTCAGCCAAGCACACTTGGGCCCTCATCGGGCTTTGCCTTTTTTACTCTGGCTACCCCCCCCCCCCCCCCCCCCCCCCCCCCTTTTTCACTTATAACAACACAGCCCAACCTTTTTTATCATTTTTATTTCCGATTATAAAAAACAAGTTTTGGACCCGAAATAAATTGGTTTTACTTCTAAACACCCCAATCAAAATTTCACCCCCTGACTTCTTTTATTTATTTTTATTTTTATTTTCATATTTCTTTATTTATATTATTACTAATATTATTGTTATTTTATTATTATTATTATTATCATTATTATTATTATTGACAAAAAAGACAAAAAAATATTTATTTATTTATACTATATCTATTTATTTTTATTTCAAGACTAAAAGCATTACAAAACATTTTGTTACAAACTTTATTTCTTTTTCTTAATTAATTTAATAATTAGATTTAGTTTTATTTATTTCTTTATTGACATTAATTTAGAATTTAGGTTCTTCTTAACTTAATTAATTCTCACACTTTTTTAGTTAATATTAAAATCTTTCCTTAAAACAAACACTAAAAATTATTTTCTTTTCTAAAATTAAATTAGTTTAAATTTCTTTTTATTAACTAATTATTTCTTTTTTAGTTTATTAGGTTAAAATAAAAACCTTTTCTTAACAAAACCAAACAAAATCCATTCTTTTTTTCATTCATTACCTTATATATTATTTGTTTTCATACTTTGTACATTGTGTATTTAAATTCTCGTACATTTATTCATTCGATTCGATATGGTTGTAATAGATAATTAGGATTTAAATTCTTGCAATCCTCATTTGTAAGTTGTATACCCCATTCCCAAAAAAATGATGTAATAGCGTAGAAATTTACTTTCCGCAATTTATCGCTTTCATATAAATGCTAGTAAATTAAGGTTTGTATGATAAGATAAAATCAATGACTAGAAAACCCCAATCCAAGATAAATCAAGCATGAAAGATAAACACCTGCACACTTACACCTCTAGGGTTAACTCCACTTGTTTCCTTGTGAAAATGGTCATGATATGCATGTGAGACATCTTAGCAAAAATAATCAAAAATACAAGATCATAGTCTCTCGATGACGTTGCGAATGTTGCCTTATAAATGATCTTAGTCCCTTAAGAAAAATGTTAAGATATCTCACTACATTTCTATCTATGACTATACGATGACCCACACCCGGTGCCTACTTTACTTAGGGATATCTTGCATTCTCTTCACTCTTGCACCATGAAGAGAAGAGGACTTCTTATGTGTTGCACTCCTATGTTGGCTAGGTGGTTTATTTCGCACCTACCTCGGTCTATTATGAAAAATGAGCAAGGCTTAAGATGGGCTAGTAGGTTGATGTCACTCACACATTCTGATATTTATTGGTGTTTTCGATCTATGGAGGATATTACTATTACTGACTATTATGGGGAATTCCCTAATGTCCTCTACTTGGCATTAGGGGAGGTATTACCTATAATCCTTGTTTGACTTTGCGACAGATTGGGTATTCTAGGAGGGATAGCCCTCAGAATGCACATGGCCAAGGAATTGCATTCGACTATGAGAATGATATCCAAGGTTATCATCAGAGATTCATACGATATTGGGGCATGGTTAACAAGGTTGATAGCAAGGCCTTGGGGCATAAGAACTCCATTCCTTTGGATCCTTATCTCAAGTGGGTGCAAGCTCGCGCCCAAAACCTCGCGATGCCTTATGAAGTCATCCTACCTATCATCATGGATCCTGTTGCCGAATGAGATGTTCCATATATTGTCTTTTATCCTGATATGCCTACTTCTCTTGAAGATTTGCAAAGAGCTTAGATTCAGCTAAAGGGGGAGAGAGACACCTTTGAAGCCCAATTTTATGCAAGCGAGAAGAAGACATTGGAGCTCACGAGACAAATTCATGGGGAGAGGAGCCTGAATGCCGATATCGCTCCAAAGAGGAAGCATCCATAGGAAACTTGAGCCATTTTTATTGTATTTTAGTTCATTTTATTTCTTTTGTTTCAATGTAAGCCCAAGAGGCATATTGTAATCAATTTGAAATTATTAATATAATTAATGTTTGTTCCCTTTTGTCTATGATATGGTTGTAATAGATAATTAGGATTTAAATTCTTGCAATCCCCATTTGTAATTTGTATACCCCATCCCCAAAAAAATAATGTAATAGCATATAAATTTACTTTCCGCAATTTATCGCTTTCATATAAATGCTAGTAAATTAAGGTTTGTAAGGCAAGATAAAATCAATGACTAGAAAACCATAATCCAAGATAAATCAAGCATGAAAGATAAACACTTACACACTTACACCTCTAGGGTTAACTCCACTTGTTTCCTTGAGAAAATGGTTATGATATGCATGTGAGACATCTTAGTAAAAATAATCAAAAATACAAGATCATAGTCCCTCGATGATGCTACGAATGTTGCCTTACAAATAATCTTAGTCCCTTAAGAAAAATGCTAAGATATCTCACTAAATTTCTATCTATGACTATACGATGACGCACGCCCGTCCCTTTACATCCAAAGATAGGGTTTCTTACCAATAAATTGTAAGATAGTAATGTCAAAGGAAGAGAAAAATGAACAAAAGACTTTCGAGTAGGTAGAACGTTCTTAGTTGCTTGCTCACAATCCATCTTCAAAAACAAACATCTTTTCAAACACACCAAACACTTTCAAAAAAACATGAAATATTTTCAAAAGTTCAACACTTTGTATGCATTCTTATAGAGACGAGAATCATTACAAAGTTTTCCTAAAGAAAGGCGTTTTTCAAAAATACTTTCAAAATCCACCAAAAACACATTTCAAACAAAGCAATTTCAAAAGTGAGCTAGCAAGCAACTAAGAGCCCATAGATAACTATGGATGTAAAGGGTGATAACACCTTCCTTTTTCATAACCTACCCCACGAACTCAAGAAAATATCTCAAAGGTATTTCCTGTTCTTTTCACCTTTTCCTTATTGGATAAAAGAAAAGTCAGTGGCGACTTTTGCTATCAGCAACAATTGCGATAAAACGCAAAACACACAAGTCAGTTCTTCCACCGTATTACAACTATTATACTTGTTATTTATTTAATTTTATTGCATTTTTACTCTTTATTTATTTATTTATTTATTATCATAATTATCACCATTTTGCAAGGAAATTCCATTGATTCAAAATCAAGAGTTGAAAAGTGTTTTTGAACCTCCAAAAGAAAAAGTGATTTATTTTTGTTTAATTTTCATTTTTTTGAATTTTTTTGTTGTTTATTTACTTATTTTGAGCATGGATCCTTGGTCGTAAGATTGAGTAGATAAACTTTCATTATTCATTTGTTTAATTTCATGAAAAATTGAAGAAAGTTATGACATTTATACTATTTTTATTATAGACTTCATCTTATTCTTCTTTAACTATTTTATTTTTATTTTTATTTGGATCAATTTGGAAATCATTTGAGCTTTTTTAGTTCATCTAAGCTTTTCGGATATTTGATGAACTTTCATAATTTCCAATCTACCTCTAAATGGTCCTTTGATCATTCAAGGTACTTGGGATTGATGATAAGTTTGTCATAATGTATCTTCCTTGACTTTGTCTTGATTCCCCATGTTTGTTAATTTTACTACATGTATAAGAGAATAAACTTCAAAGTGTCATTTCTCTAACATGTATGGGTACATACATTTTATGCTCCATATGAAGTTACACTTATCCCAAATCAGATTATTAACTTTATATTGTACTAACTTTACTTTAATATCATTTATATTTCCTCACTTTATGTTTTCTTCTCTTTACTTTTCTGCACTTTGAGCTTCTTATTTTCTTTTGCTTGTTATAAGCCACTTAATAAAGATAAAACCTAAAATTAGTTCTTTAATCCTTGGTGTTGTACCCCAATTTTTGACCTAAGATCCCATTTGCATGTTTGCATTTTTATACAAAGGTCAAGGTCACTAAATACAGTTGGTTTTCAACCTCTCACCTTTGAGCATTGATTGTGAAGAAATTGTCAAGTGTTTTGAACATTTTTTGCCTATATATCACTAACTTCTAATCAAGCACGAAACGTGTGTTTTTGTTTCTTTGATTTCATGTGTTAACAGGTATCCTTCGAATGCAACTTGGGAATGTCCTTCATTTTGAACTTAAAGCCTCCTTCGAATGCAAGTTTAGGCCTATTTCGATTTGGACAAGTAGCTGCCTGCAAGCCTGTTTCGATTTGGACAAATTTGTTGCCTGCAAGCATATTTCTAATCTGGACAAGTTCAGTGCCTGCAAACATGTTTCGATTGGGCAATATTGCTTCCTTCGAACACAAGCTTCGATGGGCAATACAGCCTCTTTCGACCCACAGCCTTCGATTCAGCAACATTTCCCCCTTCGATCCACAGCCTTCGATGGACAATACAGTCCCTTCAGTCACAAGCTTCGAGCTAGACATGTGGTTTCCTTCAAGGCAACCTCCTTCGATTCAAATTTTGACCATTGTACTACCATGCAACAAACTCCAGCCAACTGAGCCTGTTGCAGCAGTCCTGCACCCACCTACCACTAAACTCCAAAATACTGAAAAGCCTGCTACAACAGTCCTGTACTTGCCCAAAAAGGAGTGCACAAGGGTTGCATTGAAGGAAGGGTCGAAACAACATTCCCAAACTGTTCAAATCATTTTTGTTTTCCCCCCAAAACTTCAGCAAATCCGCCTATAAATACAAGGCTTCACAACATGAAAAAAACAGGATCTTTGGGCCAGACGAACCTCTCCCAAATTTTCTCAAACACTGTAGAAATCTGTAAAAATTCTCAAACACAAAAATCTTCAAAGTTCTTCAACATTTGTAAGAACAAACCCAAAATTTCCCAAACACAAAAATCTCTCAAGTCCCTTCAATACTTGTGAGAACAAAAAAATCCCAAACACTTACTTCCTTCGATTCTGAAGAACAACCATACTGCAGTCTCCTTCGAATCAAAGAAGCACACTTGCTTTTTCCCTTCCTTCGAATCCAGGATTTCCAGCGCAACTGTTGGCCTCCTCTTTCGAACCCAGCACCTAGAACCACCACTCCAGGCCCAACACACGTGCCAGCCTGAAGCAAGGTAAGTCACTCTTACCCTTGAACATTTCGTTTCATGCCATGACATGTAAATAACTTTTGTTCGTTTCCAGCATGTACATAACACTTTGAACTTTTCGTTTCATAACATGTAAATACAATTTCTTTTTGTTTCCACCCTGTTAACATGTTTTAAAAGTTAACCCCTTCGTTTTGCTTTAATTGTTAAACTGTTACTAGCATGGCCTCAGGCCATGTTGCCATTTAATGTTTGAAATGAAAGATACAGGAAACAGGAAACAGGAAACGAAGCTTCTGGCTTCTACCCTCACTCTCCAGGTCGAACGAAAGAGACAACCAAGAGGCAAACCATGTCCAAACGAAAAGCACACCTTCACTTATTTCCAGGCCAATCGAAGGATACAACTCACTGGTGCCAGCCCCAGTCGAAGGACAGGACCTTGCTGCTGCCTTTGACCAATCGAAGGACAGGACCTTGCTGCTGCCTTTCCCCAATCGAAGTACAGGACTTCGCCTCTGCCAAAGCCTTAGTCGAAAGTCATGCCTTCACCCCTGCCAAAGCCCAATCGAAGGAGGCAACAAAATGCCAGTCGAAGTCTGCTCCTGCCAGAATCGAAAGACACTCAGTTTTCTTACTTTTTTTCTTTTCCTTCATATTTTTTATGCTTTTTGATATGTTTGTAATAGCGTAGGTTTCTATCTTTATGCATTTTATTTGCTTTGTACAAATGTTAGTAATTAGGCAAGATAAAATCAACAAGAAAACAAACACACAAAAAATCAAAAACACTCTTTAATCATTACTTGAACATACTTTAAAACATGCAAAACACTCAACAAATCAAAACTCCCCCCAAGGGCATGTTAACTCTGTTCTACCGCGATACCGGCCATTTCCTATTGCTAGAATGCATGCGATAATGTCGCCCACTAAAAAACACCAAACAAATCAACTTTTTCTAGAGGAACTACGGTGTTTTGATTCCTTCATTGGATACGTAGGCAAAGGATCGTGAAACCCTCACGAACGCAATAATAAAAACTCTTTTCTTTCCCCTTAAGCAAACATAGATGTAGATAAACACACCCTTGTACATAACAAACAATTTTGACCAAAAAACAGATATTTCAAAAGGTTCATGTGGAGTACCGCAGATGCATTGGGTGCTAATACCTTCCCATTGCATAACCAACCCCCGAACTCTTGATCTCTTTTCAAAAACGCATTGTATTACTTTTATTTTACATTGCATTTTTTTAGGGTTTTATTTCTCTCTTTTCCCTTTTCCCTTGGAAATAATAAAGCGTGGTGGCGACTCTTACTTTTTGTGAGTCAAGTTAATTAATAGCTTGATCTCCGATTTTCACCGCAACACTTGGACTATGGTTACTATACATTTTTATCTGATGCATGGTTCTTGTCCGATCTTCATCTTATTATGATCTTTGTGTTTGAATCCAAGGGAAAGGATCGTCTCTTTGACTTTATGTTATTGTGTGTCTTTATATTTTGTCTCTCATATTTGTTTCCCATTATTAAAACCTTTAAAACCTTATTTTCAAATTTAAACCCTTTTAAGCCAAAACCTCGACATTAGGTCGTTGCATTTTCAAAATTTCTCATCTCCTCGATCCTTTTTGCAAAAAACTTTTTAACCAAAAATACAGATATTTTAAAAGGTTCCTATAGGATACTATAGATACATAGGGTGCTAGTACCTTCCCTTTGTATAATTAACCCCCGAACCTTTGATTTTTTCAAATGCATTGTATTTTTCTTTACTTTTAGTGTTGCACTTACTTTAAATATTTATGGATTTTATTTTGCAATTTTCCCTCTTCCATTGGAAATAATAAAGCGCGGTGGCGACTCTTGCTTATTTGCGAGTCAAGTTAATTAATAGCTTGATCTCTGATTTTCATTGCTACATCCTAGTAGGCCCCTTAGTGGATAAGGAAATTTGATCATTTTCCTAGCATATGGTAGAAACTTCCTCGGCGCAGCCTGTGAAATCCTGATCCCCATCAGAGATTATCTCCTCACCACAGTTTACAGGATTTCTCTTCTCCAACAAGCTTTATTTCCCCAACAGAGTTTATTTCCCTGATAGTGCGATTCCCCGACAAGATTTTTTCCCGGACCAGATGTCACTCAACTTTGTCTTCCCTAGAAGATTTGACATCTATATCCGAAACTCGATCAGACGGAACATCAGAGGATCATCCATCTCTTTTGTCCCCAGTCAGGGTACATAAGAATCAAATCCTACAAAAGAACGATGAACAACAAATTTTCCTGGAATTCTTCTATCCCCAAGCATAAGTCGAACCTCTCCAACAGAGTATCCTCAAACAGAAAGCGGAAATTCCCAACAAAAAAAATTGTTCCTAGAAGGAAATTTAAGATTCATATTCTTCATTCCCCAGCAATAGTCAGGGATTTATTTTCCCCAATCAAATATGTCATACGAAGCTAGCGCTGTCGTTGGTAACGCCTTACATCCATACATCATTTATAGAATATCATAGCATCAGCATATGAAACGCATATAGTATTCTCATCTATTTTGATATTATCATTACGCAATGCATTAAATACATCATGACATTGTATAAAACAAGCTTTGTTTTTCAGGTTAGTTCACGAACAGATAAGTATTGTCAACAATTTATCGTCATGCTGATGCAATCAGTTAACAATTCATTCTGATACTCTTTTGGATACAGTCAGGAGTAAACTCATTCCAGTACTTTGTCTAGATACAGTTCAGATACAATCAAGATATAGATTCATTCTGATACTCATTCCAATACATCTTCCAGATACAGTTCAGATATGATCAAGATATAGGCCCATTATGATATTCATTTGTATACATATCTCAAATACGGTTTGACGAAGACTCATTTTAATCCTCTTCTAGATACAGTCAGGCGTAGAGTCATTCTAATATGGATCATAGATACATTCAGGTGAAGACTCATTCTGATCCTCTTATATATACAGTCATGACATAGAATCATTCTAGAATATCATTCAGATACAATTAAGACATAAGATTCATTATGACACTCCCCAACACATCTTATAGATATAGTCGGGCACAGACTCATTCTAGTATACTTCTTAGATACCGTCGAACGTAGAGTCATTTTGATACTCCTATCAATAGGTACTTTGGATGGCATCTATAAGCCCGTCTCCAACGACACTCTGTCACCTCTCCGAATGACATAGTTAAGCCTATTCAAGCAATACTATCAACCAACAATGTTACTTCGTGCACATGTGAATGCAAATTTCTGGGCACTTAAGTGTTCAATCCTCTTCCACCTTCAGATCACGAATGGCGAACATGCCAATCTAACTCTTCAGGTTTAAGAATATTGAACAGGGGCAACTGTTGTACCCCAAAATTTACGCTCCCATTATTCAAGACATGCTCCTAGGGTTCTCAATTGCTCAAGACTACTCAAGGATTGATCAGACAAGTCCTCCTCCTAAGCAATTGACCTACAACTAGGGTTTTGCTTTCTTCAAAGAAACTTTAGCTTATAATTCCTCAAGGGGGTTTCATGGGTCCTCATATGTCTCAAAGTACCCTCATGTCATGTTTCAAGCCTTACATCATAAATTTACTGAGTCAATTGCTCAGATTATTGAAAAAAAACCGTATTGGATAAAAAGCCAACATTGGTCAACCTACAGTCAAACTTCAAGATTTTTGGTCAACATCAATATTTTAAAGTCACATTCATCATTTAATCAAGGGTTAATCATGATTCATCAAGAAAACTCAAGATTCATCGAAAGTCAAAAGTTACCAAATTAGGGTTTTCTTAAGGAGAAGTCAAATGAACTTTGACCAAACATAACTTTCACATACTTCATCATATTTTTCTCAACCGAAGCTTATTTTGAAGGAAATGCAATTCTTTACAACTTTGTCTCTCTAAGCTCAAGTCTAAAAATGCTTCATTTGAGAGATATGGGCCAAAACATTATTATAGGTCATTTTAAAAGTCAACAAAAAGTCATTTTTTGTCAAAGCAATTTACATCAAGATAAATTCTCCAAACAGAAAAATGACCAACGTGAAGATTGTAGGGGGCATCTTGAGGTTTCTAAAAAGTCCAAGATAACCTTCATATGATAAAAATTGAGTGAGATGTGATTTGTGCAAGTTAGGCAATTTTGAGAAAATGCATGAAACCCAAATTGAGCAAACTTGACTTTTTGGGCTAATGGGCTTATCTTTCAAGGTCCAAACATGTTCTTGACCTCATAATTGATCACTAAGTCCATTCATGCACCACATTAATTTTTATTTCATTTATTTTAGTTTTTTATCTATTTAAATTCAAAATTGAATCAAATAAATATTAAGTGGAGGTGTGAGGAATAAAGGGCTTTTGTTTCAAATATTTTGGAGGCCCAAAGACATGCTGTAAACTGTATGAACTTATTCTCAAAACAAATATTCATGTTTTGTCTTATTCCCATCTTCTTTTCAAAATCAAAGATTTGTTTACATGAGGTCCAAGCCCATGTGTTGACCTAATATTTTCTCTTATAAATACTCTTAACATTTAGACAACAAGGACCACGAAAAAAAACCTGCAAGAGTACTCTCTCAAAAATATTAACTTTTGTCAAAATTAGGGCAAACTTGCAATCCTGTTTCCAGCCCTTCTCAAAGCAAACCAGCCATCCAAATCGACTCCTGATGTGTTATAAAGTAAGTCTTGATCGTTCTTGATGATTAAAGGTGCCTGAAATATGCCCTACATGTATCGTCGGTCTCATGTTTTATTCAAATTTGTATTTTAATTTTTGCTATGTTTTGATTGACCCCTTGCATAAGTGTCATAACGTCTAGATAGCTTAGCACCATGTTTAAACTGATTTACATTGTTTTCTTCATATCTTATTATGCGGGATGATTTATCCAAAACTAAGGCCACCATTGGATTCGCAAGGGTTGATTTAGGGGGGAAGGGGCTTCTTTAATCACTAACACGCTTTATTTTAGAGGTTGAAGAATTTGTCTCGTCGGAGAAGACGATCGGAGCTAGGGCTCCGGCGCCTCTTCGGTCCATCCATTTTTTTTATTATATTTAATTGTTTGTGTTATAATATCGGATGAAACAGCTACCCTAGTGGCATGAATGCGCGTGATAAGGCTTTGGTCTCTAAGGGCAAGGGTTCAACCCCTTCCTTTTGCATCTTTTTTGTTATTTTCTAATTCATACAGGTTTTAAACATATGGTGTAGCACCTGTTTTCAAACACAAACTAACGCTTGGTGCAGTAGCAAGCAAGGCAGTAAGAAGGCTAGAGGGTGTGAATTTAACACCCACCCCATGCATTTTTCCCTTTTTTTATTTTTACCTTTTCATTGATTTTTCTTTCTCTAACCCTATTTTTGATTAACCTTTTTTTAATAAACCATTAACCTAATTATTTTTTACTACTCACAAATTAGGTTTAGGTCTTTTAATTAACATTTAACTTTCTTGTTTTTAATTAATTAATTAATTAATTAACTCTTTTTTAATACTAAAATTAATTAGAATTTTAGGTTAATTATCAACCTAAACTTTTTTTCACAAAAAACATTTTTACTTTCAATTTTCTATATTCTTTTTCTTATTTTTTGTTTTTCTAGATCAAGTATATAGGGAACGTTCTAATGTAATAGTTTAGATTTACTTTTTCGCATTTGTCCTAGTTTTTGTAACTGCTCACAGGATGTAATATCGTAGGTTTTATTTCCCACTTTTTCATACTTACGTAACTTCCCCAAAGCCCTGTAATAGCTTAGGTCTATACATTTCGCACTTTATTTTTCCTGCTATATTTTATACTGCTAGTAACTATGGTTTGTATGGAAAGATTAAAAACAAGCATAACAAAACCCTAATTTTCAAGATAAATATAACTGAATTGAACACACTTTTCACACTTGCACCTCTAGGATAACCTTTCTTCGTTGACTTTGAATAATTGGTCACGTCCCTCGAAAGTAGGGATACTTTAGCAAAAGACCCTCGATCAAATCATCATCATACAAAAGATCATAGTCCCTTAATGTCCCTCGAGTTGCCTATGGAAAAATGATCTAGTCCCTCGAGTTTCCTACGAATAACATGATGACAGTCCCTTCAAATTGCTAAAGTATTCTTACCTGTTGCCTTCCATTACCATACGATGACCCTACGTTTGTCCCTTCACATCCAATAGATAGGGCTACCTACCAACTAATGGTATGGATAGTACTATCTCTAAAGGAGAAGGAAAAGAATAAGAACAACCTTTAGTAGGTAAGAACTCTTAAATGGTTGCTCACAAAAAAAAAACATTTTCTCACATCACACTTTCAAAATAAATATTTTCAAACAAACACTTTGTAGACATTCTTAAGGGCTGATACAAGAATTATTACAGAGTCAGTCTTACATTGGCATTTCAAAATATTTTCAAACGAATCACATACACAAAGTAAGTTTTTCAAAAGTGAATTAAGTAATTAAGAGTCTGTAGATAACTATGGATGAAAAGGGTGCTAACACCTTCCCTTTTCATATCTTACCCCCCCGAACTCAAAATCTATCAAGGTCTTTCTTGTTCTTTTTACCCTTTCATAAATATTGGATAAAATAAAAGTCGGTGGCAACTCTAACTATCCACACATCTGGATAAAACAAAAAAAAAGTCAATTCTCCCACCGTATTACACTTTCACAAAACAAGAAAGTGAATTTGAAGCTTCGTCTATGCCTTACCATGAAGATCTTCCAAGGATCCTTTTCTTTGGACTTCTTGGTATTTCATATTTCTTCTTAGCTTCACTAATTTTACTGTTTCTCTTGGTCTATCTCTATCTTGCATACATAATTTACTGAAACCAAGTCATATTTCTTTGTATGCTTATCTTGCAGAGTCATTTTATCGACCTGAATAATGAATGTGAGACTCGAAGAAACTGGTTTTTACATGGCTTGCATTGATGTGATGATTTTGTATTACGTAGTTCATAAATGTATATACAACAAAGTGTGAAACCGCGGGAAGATTCTGGCCTATCATACACGATTCAATGATATTTTCTCTAGTTCTTATGCAACTCATTGCAGTGGGAAGTTTTGCTTTAAAAAAACTTTCTCCAGCTCTGACTTGGACGTGTCCTCTACCAGTACTCACTGCTATCTTTAATTATTACTCCCGAAGACGATTGTTGCCTATATTTACTGCATACTCAGCAGAGGTAAAGTCTCTTGTAACTAGGGTTGTGTTATTTTGTTTATTTGTTTTATTTTCTTTTTTTGTTTTGTTAAATATTTTCTTTAATACATCAAATAATGAAAAATATAAAACTTGATAAATATTGTATTTTGTTTATGTTATTTTATTTTCACATAAAAAATATTTTTATTAAACTATATATATATATATATATATATATATATATATATATATATATATATATATATATATATATATATATATATATATATATATATATATATATATATATATATATATATATATATATATATATATATATATATATATATATATATATATATATATATATATATATATATATATATATATATATATATATATATATATATATATATATATATATATATATATATATATATTATTGCAAATCCCCATTTAAATTTTGTTTTATTAATTATATTTCTTAAAAAAACTTGTAAACATAAATAAAATAGGTTTAGTTTAATTTGTTTTATTTCCTTTTCATTCCATACTTGTAAATATTTATTTTGGAAAATATAAAAACTAAATATTTTCATAAAATATCATTCATTATTTTTAATACAAAAAAATACATAAAAATAATACATAAGAACTTTATTTTCTTTCAAACTAGAAATTAGGTTAACCTTTTTTAAGATATAATTTCCTTTTTTATATATATATATATATTTAGGATTAGGTTAAAACTCCTTTTCACATAAAAATAAAACAAAATATTTTTCTTGCATGTACATAATATTGCATATTTTATTTGTTATTTCAATATTCGTACAAATTCGATTTGGTTGTAATAGCTTAATTAGATTTACTTTATTGCAAATCCCCATTTAAATTTGTATTTCCCCTTCCCTTAAAAATGTTGTAATAGTGTAGTAATCTTTAAATTATGCAATTTGCCGCTTTTACATACCATGCTAGTGATTAGAGTTTGTATGGCAAGATCAAAACAAAGCAAATAGAAAACCCTAAATTCAAGACAAAATCAAAGCATGAAAATAACACACTTGCACACAAGCATCCTTAGGGGTTTCTCCACTTGGTTGCCTTATACAAAAATAGCCATATTACGCACGCGAAGTATCTTGACAAAACAAACAAATATAAGTGTTTCATGCCGCTGTGTGGTGTCATGAAGAACTAACTGACCTTAGAACCTTTAATTAAATAACTTGGCCATTAGGTAGTAGTGAGATAGTCGTCTTTGGTGTAGTCCGAAGTTGGTTGATACTTGATATTGCGCTCATTGAGATTGGACTTTCGAGATATTTCAGTCGCCAATAAAGAGGCTTGCGATGAAACAATGCTCGATGAAGAAAGATCAGTGATATTGAGATTCCCTAGAACCTGGTTACTTTCTAGGACAGGTTGAACCAACTAAACTTCAAGAGGGTACTTACCAATGAAACCTCATGCAAGCCTAACCTAAGGACTTGTTGGCTTTGTATGTATGTGTATACTTGTACATAACATCATGACATCATACCATGGCATTTTTCACTAACCATTTCAAGGACCTAGAGATTTATCTTTGCTTTGTTTTGTAGGACATGGCTTCCACTCGCAGGAATACTATCCAAATCAATATCGTAAGAGTGCCTCCTCAACTCAAAGAGTTAGCATCAAGGGTTCTTGAGAATTCTCCATTCACCAAGAGACACGGCCGACTTCTCAATATGGTTACCTCAAGCCTTGATGAATACATGAAGAAGATGATTTGTCAGTTCTTTGACCCTTTACACATTGCTTTACCTTTCCTGATTACCAACTTTATCCCACTATGGAAGAATTTTCTCAACTCTTGGGATTGCCTGTTCTTGATCAACTACCCTTCAACGATATTGAAAGAGAACCAAGACCCGAGGAGATTGCTCTAGCTCTACATTTGCAACGATCTGACATTGTGTCCAATTGGAAAACAAGAAGTGGTGTCAAAGGGTTCCTAGCCAAGTTTTTATTGGAGAAGGCTCAAGATTCTTGGGATGCTCGGGATCTATAAGCCTTTGAGGAATTGTTGGCTCTTCTCATTTATGGGATGGTTCTATTTCCTAATCCTGACAAACTCATAGATGTGAACATAGTCAATATTTTTCCATCTTGCAATCTGGTGCCTACTTTACTTGGGGATATCTTGCATTCTCTTCACTCTTGCACCATGAAGAGAAGAGGACTTCTTATGTGTTGCACTCCTATGTTGGCTAGGTGGTTCAATTCGCACCTACCCTGATCTATTATAAAAAACAAGCAAGGCTTAAGATGGTTTAGTAGGTTGATGTCACTCACACATTCTGATATTTATTGGTGTTCTCGATCTATGGAGGACATTACTATTACTGACTGTTGCGGGGAACTCCCTAATGTCCCTCTACTTGGAATTAGAGGAGGTATTACCTATAATACTTGTTTGGCTTTGCGACAAATTGGGTATTCTAGGAGGGATGGCCCTCATGATGCACATGGCCAAGGAATTGCATTCGACTATGAGAATGATATCCAAGGTTATTGTCAGAGTTTCATACGAGCTTGGAGCATGGTTAACAAGGTTGATAGCAAGGCGTTGGGGCATAATAACTCCATTCCTTTGGATCCTTATCTCAAGTGGGTGCGAGCTCGCGCCCAAAACCTCATGATGCCTTATGAAGCCATCATACCTATCATCATGGAGCCTGTTGCCGAATGAGATGTTCCATATATTGTCCTTTATCCTGATATGCCTACTTCTCTTGAAGATTTTCAAAGAGCTTAGATTCAGCTAAAGGGGGAGAGAGACACCTTTGAAGCTCAATTTTATGCAAGCAAGAAGAAGACATTGGAGCTCACGAGACAAATTCATGGGGAGAGGAGCTTGAATGTCGATATCGCTCCAAAGAGGAAGCATCCATAGGAAACTTGAGCCATTTTTATTGTATTTTAGTTCATTTTGTTTCTTTTGTTTCAATGTAAGCCCAAGAGGCATGTTATAATCAATTTGAAATTATTAATATAATTAATGTTTGTTCCCTTTCGTCAATGATATGGTTGTAATAGATAATTAGGGTTTAAATTCTTGCAATTCCCATTTGTAATTTGTATACGCCATCCCAAAAAAAAGATGTAATAGCATATAAATTTACTTTCCGCAATTTATCTCTATCATATAAATGCTAGTAAATTAAGGTTTGTAAGGCAAGATAAAATCAATGACTAGAAAACCCTAATCCAAGATAAATCAAGCATGAAAGATAAACACTTACACACTTATACCTCTAGGGTTAACTCCACTTTTTTCCTTGAGAAAATGGTCATGATATGCATGTGACACATCTTAGCAAAAATACAAGATCATAGTCCCTCGATGACGCTACGAATGTTGCCTTACAAATAATCTTAGTCCCTTAAGAAAAATGCTAAGATATCTCACTAAATTTTTTCTATGATTATACGATGACGCACGTCCGTCCCTTTACATCCAAAGATAGGGTTTCTTACCAATCAATTGTAAGATAGTAATGTCAAAGGAAGAGAAAAATGAACAAAAGACTTTCGAGTCGGTAGAACGTTCTTAGTTGCTTGCTCACAATCCATCTTCAAAAACAAACATCTTTTCAAACACACCAAACACTTTCGAAAAAACATGAAATATTTTCAAAAGTCCAACACTTTGTATGCATTCTTATAGAGACGAGAATCATTACAAATTTTGTCTAAACAAAGGCGTTTTTCAAAAATACTTTCAAAACCCACCAAAAACACATTTCAAACAAAGCAATTTCAAAAGTGAGCTAGCAAGCAACTAAGAGCCCATAGATAACTATGGATGAAAATGGTGCAAACACCTTCCCTTTTCATAACCTACCCCCCGAACTCAAGAAAATATCTCAAAGGTCTTTCCTGTTCTTTTCACCATTTCCTTATTGGATAAAAGAAAACTCAGTGGCGACTCTTGCTATCTGCAACAATTGCGATAAAACGCAAAACACCCAAGTCAGTTCTTCCACCGTATTACAGCTATTATACTTGTTCTTTATTTAATTCTATTTCATTTTTACTCTTTATTAATTTATTTATTTAGTATCATAATTATTACCATTTTGCAAGGAAATTCCATTGATTCAAAATCAAGAGTTGAAAAGTGTTCTTGAACCTCCAAAAGCAAAAGTGATTTATTGTTTTTTAATTTTCATTTTTTTGTAATTTTTTGTTGTTTATTTACTTATTTTGAGCATGGATCCTTGGTCGTAAGATTTAGTAGATAAACTTTCATTATTCATTTGTTTAATTTCATGAAAAATTGAAGAAAGTTATGACATTTATACTATTTTTATTATAGACTTCATCTTATTCTTCTTTAACTATTTTATTTTTATTTTTATTTGGATTAATTTGAAAAGCATTTGAGCTTTTTTAGTTCATCTAAACTTTTCGGATATTTGATGAACTTTCATCATTTCCAATCTACCTCTAAATGGTCCTTTGATTATTCAAGGTACTTGGGATTGATGATAAGTTTGTCATAATGTATCTTCCTTGACTTTGTCTTGATTCCCCGTGTTTGTTAATTATACTACATGTATAAGAGAATGAACTTCAAAGTGTCATTTCTCTAACATGTATTGGTACATACATTCTATGCTCCATATGAAGTTACACTTATCCCAAATCAGATTATTAACTTTATATTGTACTAACTTTACTTTAATATCATTTATATTTCCGCACATTATGTTTTCTTCTCCTTACTTTTCCGCACTTTGAGATTCTTATTTTCTTTTGCTTGTTATAAGCCACTGAATAAAGAAAAAACCTAAAACTAGTTCTTTAATCCTTGGACTATGGTTACTATCCATTTTTATCTGATGCATGGTTCTTGTCTGGTCTTCATCTTATTTTTATCTTTGTGTTTGAATCCATGGGAAAGAGTCGTCTCTTTGACTTTATGTTATTGTGTGTCTTTATATTTTGTCTCTCGTATTTGTTTCCCATTAGGTAAAACCTTATTTTCAAATTTATACCCTTTTAAGCCAAAACCTCGACATTAGGTTGTTGCATTTTCAAAATTTCTCATCTCCTCGATCCTTTTTGCAAAAAACTTTTTAACCAAAAATACAAATATTTTAAAAGGTATAGGATACTATAGATACATAGGTTGCTAGTACCTTCCCTTTGTATAACTAACCCCCGAACCTTCGATCCTTTCAAATGCATTGTATTTTTCTTTACTTTTAGTATTGCACTTACTTTGCATATTTATGGATTTTATTTCGCAATTTTCCCTTTTCCCTTGGAAATAATAAAGCGCGGTGGCGACTCTTGCTTATTTGCGAGTCAAGTTAATTAATAGCTTGATCTCCTATTTTCACTGTTACACCCTAGTAGGCCCCTTAGCGGATAAGGAAGTTTGATCATTTCCCTAGCATATGGTAGAAACTTCCTCGGCGCAGCCTGTGAAATCTTGATCCCCATCAGAGATTATCTCCTCAACACAGTTTACAGGAATTCTCTTCTCCAGCGGGATTTATTTCCCCAACGGGGTTTATTTCTCCAATAGTGCGATTCCCCGACAGAATTCTTTTCCCGGACCAGATGTCACTCAACTTTGTCCTCCCCAAAAGAGTTGACATCCATATCCGAAACTCGGTCAGACTGCACATCAGAGGATCATCCATCTCTTTTGTCCCCAGTCAGGTTACAAAAGAATCAAATCCTACAAAAGAACGATGAACAACCGACTTTCCTGGAATTCTTCTATCCCCAAGCAAAAGTCGAACGTCCCTAGCGGAGTATCCTCAAACAGAAAGCGGGAATTCCCAACAACAACAAAATTGTTCCTAGCAGGAAATTTAAGATTCATATTCTTCATTCCCCAGCAACAGTCAGGGATTTATTTTCCCCGATCAAATATGTCATACGAAACTACCGCTGTCGTCGGTAACGCCTTACATCCATACATCATTTATAGAATATCATAGCATATGCATATGAAACGCATATAGTATTCTCATCTATTTTGAGAGTATCATTACGCAATGCATTACATACATCATGACATTGCATAAAACTAACCTTTTTTTCAAGTTAGTTCACGAACAGATAAGTATTGTCAACAGTTTATCGTCCTGCAGATGTAATCAGTTAACAATTCATTCTGATACTATTTTAGATACAGTCAGGAGTAAACTCATTCCAATACTTTGTATAGATACAGTTCAGATACAATCGAGATATAGATTCATTCTGATACTCATTCCAATACATTTTCCAGATACAGTTCAGATATGATCAAAATATAGGTCCATTATGATATTCATTTCTATACATATCTCAAATACAGTTGGACGAAGACTCATTTTGATCCACTTCTAGATACAGTCAGGCGTAGACTCATTCTAATACAGATCTCAGATACAGTCGGGTGAAGACTCATTCTGATCCTCTTATATATACAGTCATGACATAGGCTCATTCTAGAATATCATTCAGATACAATCAAGACATAAGATTCATTCTAACACTCCCTAGCACATCTTCTAGATATAGTCGGGCACAGACTCATTCTAGTATACTTCTTAGATACCGTCGAACGTAGAGTCATTCTGATACTCCGATCAATAGGTACTTTGGATGGCATCTATAAGCCCATCTCCAACGAAACTCCGTCACCTCTCTGAATGGCATATTTAACCTATTCAAGCAATACTATCAACCAACAATGTTACTTCGTGCACATGTGAGTGCAAATTTTTGGGCACTTAGGTGTTCAATCCTCTTCCACCTTCAGATCACGAATGGCGAGCATGCCAATCTAACTCTTCAGGTTTAAGAATATTGAACAGGGGAAACTGTTGTACCCCAAAATTTGCACTCCCACTATTCAAGACATTCTCTTAGGGTTCTCAATTGCTCAAGACTACTCAAGGATTGATCAGACAAGTCCTTCTCCTAAGAAATTGACCTACAACTAGGGTTTTGCTTTCTCCAAATAAACTTTAGCTTATAATTCCTCAAGGGGGTTTCATGGGTCCTTATATGTCTCAAAGTACCCTCATGTCAAGTTTCAAGCCTTACATCATAAATTTACTCAGTCAATTGCTCAGATTATTGAAAATAAATTATATTGGATAAAAGGCCAACATTGGTCAACCTACAGTCAAACTTCAAGATTTTTGGTCAACATCAATATTGTAAAGTCACATTCATCATTTAATCAAGGGTTAATAATGATTCATCAAGAAAACTCAAGATTCATCGAAAGTCAAAAGTTACCAAATTAGGATTTTCTTAAAGAGAAGTCAAATGAACTTTGACCAAACATAACTTTCACATACATCATCATATTTTTCTCAACCGAGGATTATTTTTAAGGAAATTCAATTATTTACAACTTTGTCTCTCTAAGCTCAAGTCTAAAAATGCTTCATTTGAGAGATATGGGCCAAAACATTATAGGTCATTTTAAAAGTCAACAAAAAGACACTTTTTATCAAAGCAATTTACATCAAGATAAATTCTCCAAACAGAAAAATTAACAACGTGAAGATTGTAGGGGGCATCTTGAGGTTTCTAAAAAGTCCAAGATCACCTTCATATGATAAAAATTGAATGAGATGTGATTTGTGCAAGTTAGGCAATTTTGAGAAAATACATGAAACCCAAATTGAGCAAACTTGAATTTTTGGGCTAATGGGCTTATCTTTCAAGGTCCAAACATGTTCTTGACCTCATAATTGATCGCTAAGTCCATTCAAGCACCACATTAATTTTTATTTCATTTATTTTGGTTTTTTATCCATTTAAATTCAAAATTAAATCAAAAAAATATTAAGTGGAGGTGTGAGGCATAAAGGGCTTTTGTTTCAAATATTTTGGAGGCCCAAAGACATGCTGTAAACCGTATGAACTTATTCTCAAAACAAATCTTCATGTTTTGTCTTATTCCCATCTTCTTTTCAAACAAAATCAAAGATTTGTTTACATGAGGTCCAAGCCCATGTGTTGACCTAATATTTTCTCTTATAAATACTCTTAACATTCAGACAACAAGGACCACGAAAAAAACCCTGCAAGAGTACTCTCTCAAAAATATTAACTTTTGTCAAAATTAGGGCAAACTTGCAATCTTGTTTTCAGCCCTTCTATAAGCAAACCAGCTATCCAAATCGACTCCTGAGGTGTTATAGAGTAATTCTTGATCGTTCTTGATGATTAAAGGTGCCTGAAATATGCCCTACATGCATCGTCGGTCTCATGTTTTATTCAAATTTGTATTTTAATTTTTGCTATGTTTTGATTGAAACTAATCATTCTAACATGTTCCTGAGATCAAACAATGCAGGTTTGACCCCTTGCATGAGTCCCATAACGTCTGGATAGCTTAGCATCATGTTTAAACTGATTTACATCGTTTTCTTCATATCTTATTATGCGGGATGATTTATCCAAAACTAAGGTCACCAATGGATTCGCAAGGGATGATTTAGGGGGGAATGGTCTTCTTTAATCACTAACATGCTTTATTTTAGAGTTTGAAGAATTTCTCTCGTCGGAGAAGACGATCGGAGCTAGGGCTCCGGCTCCTCTTCGGTCCATCCATTTGTTTTATTATATTTAATTGTTTGTGTTATAGTATCGGATGAAACAGCCACCCTAGTGGCAGGAATGCGCGTGATAAGGCTTTGGTCTCTAAGGGCAAGGGTTCAACCCCTTGCTTTTGCATCTTTTTTGTTATTTTCCTATTCATGCAGGTTTTAAACATATGGTGTAGCACCTGTTTTCAAACACAAACTAACGCTTGGTGCAGTGGCAAGCAAGGCAGTAAGAAGGCTAGAGGGTGTGAGTTTAACACTCACCCCATGCATTTTTCCCTTTTTTTTATTTATACCTTTTCATTGATTTTTCTTTCTCTAACCCTATTTTTTAATAAACCATTAACCTAATTATTTTTTACTACTCACAAATTAGGTTTAGATTTTTAATTAACATTTAACTTTCTTGTTTTTAATTAATTAATTAATTAATTAACTCTTTTTTAATACTAAAATTAATTAGAATTTTAGGTTAATTATTAACCTAAACTTTTTTTCACAAAATCACAAAAAAACATTTTTACTTTCAATTTTCTATTTTCTTTTTCTTATTTCTGTTTTTCTAGATCAAGTATATAGGGCACGTTCTAATGTAATAGCTTAGATTTACTTTTTCGCATTTTGTCCTAGTTTTTGTAACTGCTCAGAGGATGTAATATCGTAGGTTTTATTTCCCGCATTTTCATACTTACGTAACTGCCCCAAAGCCCTGTAATAGCTTAGGTCTATACATTCCGCACTTTATTTTTCCTGCTATATTTTATATTGCTAGTAACTATGGTTTGTATAGCAAGATTAAAAACAAGCATAACAAAACCCTAATTTTCAAGATAAATATAACTGAATTGAACACACTTTTCACACTTGCACCTCTAGGATAACCTCTATTCGTTGCCTTTGAATAATTGGTCACGTCCCTCGAAAATAGGGATACTTTAGCAAAAGACCCTCGATCAAATCATCATCATACAAAAGATCATAGTCCCTCAATGTCCCTCGATTTTCCTATGGAAAAATGATCTAGTCCCTCGAGTTTCCTACGAATAACATGATGACAGTCCCTTCGAATTGCTAAAGTATCCTTACATGTTGCCTTCCATGACCATACGATGACCCTACGTCTGTCCCTTCACATCCAATAGATAAGACTACCTACCAACTAATGGTATGTATAGTACTATCTCTAAAGGAGAAGGAAAATAATAGGAACGACCTTTAGTGGATAAGAACTCTTAAATGGTTGCTCACAAAAAAAAAACATTTTCTCACATCACACTTTCAAAACAAATATTTTCAAACAAACACTCTGTAGACATTCTTAAGGACTGATACAAGAATTATTACAGAGTCAGTCTTACATTGGTATTTCAAAATATTTTCAAACGAATCACATACACAAAGTAAGTTTTTCAAAAGTGAGTTAAGTAATTAAGAGTCCGTAGATAACTACGGATGAAAAGGGTGCTAACACCTTCCCTTTTCATATCTTACCCCCCCCCCCCCCCCCCCCCCGAACTCAAAATCTATCAAGGTCTTTCTTGTTCTTTTTACCCTTTCATAAATATTGAATAAAATAAAAGTCGGTGGCAACTCTAACTATCCACACATTTGGATAAAACCAAAAAAAAAGTCAATTCTCCCACCGTATTACACTTTCACAAAACAAGAAAGTGAATTTGAAGCTTCGTCTATGCCTTACCACGAAGATCTTCTAAGGATCCTTTTCTTTGGACTTCTTGGTATTTCATATTTCTTCTTAGCTTCGCTAATTTTACCGTTTCTCTTGGTCTATCTCTGTCTCGCATACATGATTTACTGAAACCAAGTCATATTTCTTTGTATGCTTATCTTGCAGAGTCATTTTATCTACCTGAATAATGAATGTGAGACTCGAAGAAACTCGTTTTTACATGGCTTGCATTGATGTGAAGATTTTGTATTACGTAGTTCATAAATGTATATACAACAAAGTGTGAAACCGCGGGAAGATTCTGGCCTATCATACACGATTCAATGATATTTTCTCTAGTTCTTATGCAACTCATTGCAGTGGGAAGTTTTGCTTTGAAAAAACTTTCTCCAGCTCTGACTTGGACGTGTCCTCTACCAGTACTCACTCTTATCTTCAATTATTACTTCCAAAGACGATTCTTGCCTATATTTACTGCATACTCAGCAGAGGTAAAGTCTCTTGTAACTAGGATTGTCTTAAAGTTGTTAAAAATATGCTTCTGCTATTAAATACCTTGGTGCTGATTTGACTTTATTTGTGTCTGTAGAGTTTAATAAAGAAAGAATAGGGAAGACAAAAATGATACCGCAATGACTAAATTTTACAATGAATTGTTATTTGTATATAAAGATCCTGCTTTGTTTCCAATTCAACACTCATCAAGTACTGGTAGTCTTGTAGTCTACTTTGTTTACATGCATGTTATGATATGATGTTAGTAAGATATAGCAGCCAACAAGTTTTTGTGGATAACTCCACTTTTAAACTTAGAAAACAATAAAGCTATCCCACAGTTGCTCTCAGAACGTCAAGTCCAACCACTCATACTTTTTTGTTGTTCTACGAAGTTGTTAGACTGAATGTTTAATTGTCTTAATGATTATTTTTTTGGTTAAAGATATTAATGTTGGATAGGCATGTATTAGGGCAATTTGAATATTAGAATGTGATAGAATAATGTCTCCTATTGGATAGGTTTATGGAAAGAGGAAGCATAAAAAGAGTTGGGATAAGGAGGGGGTTATTGAAATTACCTCAAAGATGGTAGTATAAATTTTCTCATCTAACACATATAATTTCAACCTTATAGGAGTGTATCAATACATAGTCGCATATTATCAATCTTTCAAATGATCTTTGAAATCGCAAACAATTAATCAAGTTTATTCATCCCTCTTGACATGTTTTCTATTTTGAATGATGTGGCAGGTATCACGTTCGAAGGTCCTGGCTAAAGTTAACAAAGAACTTGATAGTAGTGTTTGAAGAATTAGACAGAAATCCTTGAGAAATATTTTTGCAAAAGAGAATAGTACATACTATTGCAGTTTGTTAACAGTGAATCCAATTGTATGTTACTATCTGCAATAGTTCTTTAATATTTAACTTGTTATGAATTTTGATGCATTCTTTAGTTAAGTTATGAATTTTGAATGTTATGTATGCTAAGTTATATTTGATCTAAAGAAATTTTTAATGTTTGTCTTTGTTTATTGAATTTTGTAGATCGCATGTTTTAGTTAAATAAGTTCATATATTAACTGCAATAGTAACGAGTTTTGATTTACTCTCCTTTTTAAATAAAAAAATTATTTTCGCCCCTTAACAAATATAGATTCCAAAATAGAAAATCTTACCGTCTAAGATTCCCTTTTAATTTTTGAGGTGGCCTGTGACACTTTTGCTGACTGTATAATTAAATGTCACCATGGCTTTTTTTAATATTTTTATTTAAGAGAATTAGATCCTAAATTAAATTAATTATCAAAATATATTATTTAGACTTAAGCCCATTTTTTATTTACTTGATTAAAGACCCATTTACCCATAGCCGTCTATTTTCAATTCATTTAGAGTTGTGTTTCTTTGTTATATAAACATTATTTCTATTTCTATTACAAGCAATGTGAGATTCTTAAAATGTAGAATAACACTGGATGTCAATTCCTTGATGTTTGTATTCCAAATTGGTGCATGCAGAGAACATGGCAAGATACCTGTAAAATTAGCATCAAGATCTGGATTTAAATTTGTGTTTAATTATGCAATTGATGAATAGTGAGAATAGAAAAGATGCATTGATGAAAGTACTTACACTTTGGGTTGTATTTCCAATTTAATTAGTTATTTAAATTATTTTCAATTGAGTTGTATTGATTGTTTATTTAGACATTTTATCGTATTACCAATTCGAATCATCCTCATTCGTAAACTTGTACCCCCATTCCCATATGGTTTATAATAGTTTAGAATTTTATTTTCTTTGTTATTTCCTTTATATGCTTAAATTGCTATCATGTATATTTGTTTAAATTAGAATGCATGGCCTCCTCTTGGGCTCATCATCAATGAAAAGATATCCACCTACAAATGCACACTTGCACACATTTTATAGTTTGATCATGGGTTTTTCTACAGCGACAACTATTCGATCAATTGTTCCAATTGGTCGTTTAGAATACTAGTGTCACACTAGTCCCACTTTATAGGAGCATGCATATAGTCACCTTGTATGGGCTTTAGATTTTTTATCTTATGCATTGAAGTAACTCTCTTCTCTCCCCTTGGTCCACATACCAAGCATCTTCATAAAGGGTCTCATAGTTGAGTTTTGGCATGGCCATTCTCACGAGGTTAATCAAGTTTTGCCCTTGGTTAACCATAACCCGAATCAACCACTTTGGTCCATATACCAAGTGTTTCCATGCATAAAGGGTCTCATGGTTGAGGGTAGGAGCACCTACTCTCACGATATTAATCAAGTATGCCCCTTAGTTAATCATAACCCGATTCAACTCCCATACCCTAAGCACTCTCCTTATCTTGTGGACATTCGTGTTATGACCTTTTGATTGATCGTTGATGCAACCCGGGTATGCCTAATTAATGGTTGATTAAGGAGATTCAAGGAGTCGTTCTGTAGAGTGGTATTATCTCATGAGCTTCTAAGAGGCAACAGGCCTACTCCGTTAGGTATCATTGTGACCTCATTCTTATCTCTGCATTTCAATGCTTTCTAGAGATCATATTAAGCATGAATAGAGATGCATGAAAGGGACCTCTGTTACTGATATATGCCAGGAGTCCCTCTGGTTTATTTAAAGACCTGTTTAAGACAATCCCGCATATGTTCCTTGCTTTCTACTCATGTTTGTTCGCTTTTGCCAAAGCACTTGTTTACTCGCTTGTTTGATATTCACCAAGCTCCCTTAGGACCACTCGATTAGAGTAGCTTTCGAGCTAGACCCTAGGATAGGAATCCATGTATGCTAACATAGGATAGAAACTCCCCTCTCTCGTCCTCAACCTTAGGTTCAATCATTGTATGATAACATTAGGAGAAGTATTAGGCTAGTCTCCCTTAGTTATTTTGTTTCTTTTTTCCTTTCTTTGCATTCTTACATCTTAAAACTAAAACTTTTTCTTGGAAAATCATAAAACATCTCTAATAAACTTAAATCCTTCTTCAAGGTAAAAAATACAAACCAATCTTAATTGCTTGTACGCCTTCCTGTTTTGTTTTAAACTTTGTCAGATTGATGTTTTGCCATCCTTACCATGACATGTTATTATGTTATCTTCCAGCCGATGTTTCGCTATTTCATATTTGTTTGAAGCCGATGTTTCGTCATCGCACATGTTTGTTATCCTACTTTGATTCTCAATATCATTGATAAGTGTGATGTTTTATCATCTGGTTTATTGATGTTTCGCCATCTTTTCCATGTTGTCTTCCCATCTCTTAGCCGATGTTTCACCATCGTGTATTTGTTTAAAGTCGATGTCTCGCCATCGCACATGTTTGTTATCCTACTTTGACTCTCAATATCATTGTTAAGTGTGATGTTTTATCATCTGAATTGTGATGTCTCGCCATCTTTGCCATGACACCTCGTTATCTTTTGGCCGATGCTTTGCCATCACATATTTGTTTGAAGCTGATGTTTCTCCATCGCACATGTTTGTTATCCTACTTTGATTCTCAATATGATTGTTAGGTGTGATGTTTTATCATCTGGTTTATTGGTGTTTCGCCATCTTTTCCATTTTATCTTCCCATCTCTTAGCCGATGTTTCTCCATCGTATATTTGTTTGAAGCTGATGTTTCGCCATCGCACATGGTTGTTATCCTACTTTGATTCTCAATATCATTGTTAGGTGTGATGTTTTATCATTTGGTTTATTGGTGTTTCGCCATCTTTGCCATGTTATCTTACTATCTCTTAGCCGATGTTTCACCATCGCATATTCTTTTAGCCGGTGTTTCACCATCGCACATGTTTGTTATCCTACTTTGATTTTCAATATCATTGTTTGGTGTAATGTTTCATCATCTTGTATGATATTTCGCTATCATGTTGGCGTTTTACCGCCTTATCTGAGTTTGTGTTTCCATGCGATGTCTTGTTATCTCTTTTTGATATTCTATCATCATTGTTGACATTTTGTTGTTCTATCTGATGTTTTGCCATTTTGTTTGTTGCTTTTATCTTTTTAACTAAAAAACACAAACCAACCAAAATATACGAGCCGAACTACGGCTGCTCTGATTCCTTAAAAGGGATACGTAGGCACTGCGGTAGGGCCCAAGTGAGCACAACTTTTATTTTCTCTACATTATTTTCTCTTTTCTTTTTGCATGCATTCCCTCCTTGCATCTTTATTTTTCCTTGTACAGCCTAGATATAGATTTTTACACACCCTTAGATTAGAACAAACAAGAGTGGATACCGTAGAGTACTACAGGCATGTAGGGTGCTAATACCTTCCCCTCGCGTAACAGACTCCCTTACCCGATCTCTCGGTCGCAAGACCGTGATTTCACCCTCTCCAGGTTTTCTCGATGTTTACCTTTCCCTTCTTGCGGGATAAAATACGTTCGGTGGCGACTTCATTGATTTTATATCAGATGACGATTCGGCCGGTTGTTTCAACAAGCACCAAGCCTATGGAGCTTGATGGTTCTTGGGTGGATCTTAAGAAGTGGATGTCTGTTGAATTTGAGAAGATCTTATGTTTTGCTGAAGGATCAAGAATTTTTGGAGTTCATATAGTTGCTGAAAGGGAAAAAGAGAAAAATAGAATCAGACGCTTTAAACTTTTGGCTGCTAAATAAAAAGAAGTATAAGAAAAGGCTGCTGAAGCTGGAAGACTTCGGGAAGAAGAAGAAAATGCCAAGATAAGATAAGAAGAAGAAGAAGAAGAAGAAGAAGAAGAAGAAGAAGAGGAAAGAAGATGAGTTAAATAAGCCAGATTTGATGCAGAACCTGAAAAGGCAGAAGCGTCTACTCAAGCTTCTTTGGTTGTGTCTTCATATAATTCTGTTATTTTACGTCTGGATAATGAAATCGATAAAATTATAAAAGAACAACAGGTGTTTCGAGAAAACTTTGAAGAACAGAAGATTATCAACACCAATGTTCAAAGCATGCTTGAGCAAATTCTGAAGAAGATTTCTAGACCTGAACCCTCTTCATCAGGCACTTAGACTCTTAGGACTTCTCTTACCTTTTTCTTTTGGAACCTTAGAATCTTATTTTGTTTTTCTTATTTAAAGTTTTTTTTGAATGTTTTTTTTAAATCAATGAAATTGAATCTTCGTTTCCCATTTTGTCTTCTTTAATGTCTTATTTGTTTTTCACATTCTAGATTTTTGATTATGACAAAAGGGGGAGTAATACTGAAAGTAATTTTGATACTAATAATTAAACTTCTAAGAAAGATCTCTTAAAAAGAGAAACTAGTTACATTCTAACCCATATAAACTTTTGTTTTTCGTAGATAACAAAAGAGTATGTTTGTATGAACAATTTTGATACTATAATGTTTGTTATTTATGAAGAATTAACAAACAGGTTATGCTTCTGATGAATGGCATGGCCAAAACATTAGTAGAGAAGATGTTCTGCTACAAAGCTATAAAAGTTCTGATGAACAGTAGCAAGATGCTTCAGAAGGATATGAAGTGTAGACTCTGATACATTGTCTAGATAGACTAGTTAGGAGATTTGAAGACAAAAGTTCTACTGAAGTTCAGATGCTAAAGACTCATGTTTCTGAAGACTGTGGGTTCTTAAAACCTAGTTCTAAACACTCTAAAGACGAAGTTCTAGAGACTCTGAAGACATGAAGTTCTGGTGACCCAAATTTCTAGAAAGAATTATGAAGCCCAAGTGCTGAAGACTCTGTTCTGAAGACTCTGAAGACTTGAAGTTATGAAGATCCAAGGTTCTACAAAAGGTTTTCAAGACCAAGTGCCGAAAGACTCTGAAGACGATATTCTAAAGACTTTGAAGACTTGAAGTGTTGATTACCTAGAAGTTATGTTCTCTCTTCTTACTCACGCTCGCAGAAACCCCTAAAGTACATAAGGTTAGAAGATAACATTAACATGGTACATAGTACATGGTACAAACAAATCGTTTCATTCCACTACCATGAAGGACGGACGCTGCATATGATCTTGTCCCCTACGCTCTCTCAAGCCACCATAATTCTTAATACTCCAGATGTACCCTTCAACAGTCACATCTCCTGCATGGATATACAAAAGGCTCAAAGACTTGAAGAAAAAAAAGCTAATTCACTATTCATTCACGTGAAAAAGGCTTATTGTTTATAGCTACTATTTTCTTTAAGTCATTGTTCATAAAAATAGTTTACATATTCAGCTTGTGTAGAAGCGATATTATTGTAAACAAAACTTGTATTCAAACAATTGTTTGATTTCCTTAAGAGACCAATTGGGCCAGTATTCTTGAGAAGTCTAGGACTAGTGTGTCTTAGAGATTGATAGTTAGTCACATACAATTAGTTTGTGCAAGTGTAATAATATTGTTTTGATTATTGGATTAAGACCTTGTTTGAGAGAGGCGAAATCACCTTGGCGGGTGGACTAGATTAGCTTGATTGGTTTCAAGTGAACTAGTATAAACATACCTTGTTCTACTTCATGTTATTCATTTTTGTGTATCAAGTGCTAAGATCTTGTTAAAGCCAAAGGCAGTTTTTATTCTTAAAAGAAAACATTTTGTTTTTCAAAACACAATTCAAACCCCCCTTTCTTGTGTTTTTCACACCTTCAGAAAGATCATCTGATTCTGGATCTGACTTCAAAGGCCAAATAACAAGATATCTAAAAACTAATTTGAAGAGTCCAAAGCATGAAGTTAGAAATGCTTAGGGATGTGTCCTCTCAATTATCTGGAATTTAATGGTAGTTCTCAGTATTGTTGAGTTTTTATTTGTTGATAAGATCACCTCCAAACTTGTTGGATGAGCTTTTTTTATGATGTTTGGATGTATTCATGTTAAGGATCTTCTGTATGAAAGATTGTTTGATTTTATGATATAATTATCTTTATTTCTCCAATTATCTTGTTTATTGTTACTTTATCTTGTCACTACTTGATGTTTAATGAAAATTTCCAGGATTCCTAGAAATGGTAAAACATTGCATGCACAATAATGAATTCATTCATATCATATCATGACAGGTTATTCCAGAAGGTCTTCTTACTTCTAGTCTGGTTCTTTTCAGAGATTGCTACTTCTTACTCTCTCAGATACAACACCAGAAGTAATTCAAGAAGATAAATGGAACAGATCCAGGCCGATGTTACTGCTATGGGTGTCAAGATGGACACTCAGGTTGAATAGTTGATGGACATTATTCAGAATATGGCACATTAGCAGGAAGAGTTGAGATCCTTAATTGTAAGGCCTGTTGCGATTGAAGATGAAAGGGTTGAAACAGTGAACTTCCTAAAGGTTATGTTGCAAACCTTGTGGGGGTGGCTTCTAATAATTTTGTTGGTAATCCAAGTTGTGTGAATATTATTGGTATTGCTGCTGTTAATCGTCCTGCTGGATGCCTTGGTGTTGTTACTGGTAACAATCAGGTTATCCATGTGCATCGTGTTGTGGGAATTGTTCCCCCACACACTCCTACACGTTAGAATAATGAACAAGCTTTCCTTCAGCCACGGCCGATTCACATACATGTTCAGTAGCTTGAAGAGGATAATTATGAGGACTGGATTTCTAAGGCTGAAGAACCTACAAAAGTGAATAAGAAGCTACACATACTCGAGGAGCGTATGCAAGCCTTTGATAATCAGGGTGCCATGGGCCTTGATATGTCTGACTTGGGGCTCGTTCCCGGAGTGAAGATTCCTCCAAAATTCAAAGTTCCGGACTTTGTGAAGTACAAAGGCACCTCCTGTCCAAGGAAACATGTTAAATCTTACTACAGGAGGATGACAGCATACTTCGAGGATGAGAAGTTACTCATGCACTTCTTTCAGTATAGTTTAACTGCAGGGACGTTAGAGTGGTACATGCAACTTGAGAGCACTCGCATTCGTACTTGGAGAGAGCTAGATGAAGCTTTTATCCATTATTACTTCTATAAAAGTGACATGGTGCCTACAAGGAGTCAATCATAGAACCTGACTCAGAGCCAAAATGAATCATTCAAAGAATATGTGCAAAAAATGGCGGCCAGCGTCCAGCCTCCTATGATAGACAGAGAATATGGTCGACATGTTCATCAACAAACTACTGGGCAGTGTTACACAAGATGTAGTACTATCGATACATTCGTTGAAGTGGTGACATACAAGGAAAGGATTGAAATCAGTATCAAGCTAGGAAAGATTCAAAATGTTATTGCTGGAAGTAATGCCAATGTTGGTGGTGCTAAGAAGTCTTTTGGAGGTTTCCAAAAGAAGAAATAAGGTGAAGCTAGCGTGTTGTATACGCGAAAAGAGAAAGGTAGATATCAGGGGTCTGATCATCAGGTTGCCGCTGTGACTATTCTAACTACTGCTGAACCTCAGAAGCAAGCATATGCTCCTAGACAAGGAAATCAGCTATAGAGGCAACCTCCGCGGATATTTGATGCAGTGCCCATAACTTACGCTGACTTGTTACCTCACCTACTTCAGTTAAAGTTGATTAAGTTGTGTACTTGGAAGATTGACCCAGAAAAATTACCAAGGAACTTTGATGCAAATGCCTGTTATGATTTCCATTCTGGAGGACATGGGAATACTATTGAGAATTGTATGGCTTTCAAGCATAAAGTACAAGACTTGCTTGATATTGAAGATATTAATTTTGGACTAGCGTCGACTCCAAATATCCTCTAACACCCGTTGCTAACTCATGGTGGTGCTACTGTTAATGCAATTTTTGAAGACGAAGGTTTAAACCTTGTGATGGGTGTTAATTTGTTGACTACTCATTTATCATTCGTGAAGGACCAGTTGTTGAAAAAGGGTGATTTCCCATGTTTTCATTTTGATTGTGAAGAATGTTTGGTCAAACCCAAAGGTTGTAAATGCCTGAAAGATGAGATTCAGAGATTGATCATTAAAGGGACCTTACAATTTGACCGAGTGGTTGTTAATGCCCAAGTTGAAGAAGATGAGATGGATGTGGTTACTATCCTCGTCACATCTAGAAGGGTTCCTGTGACAATCCCAGTTCCAGCTATAAAGTTTCCACTGACCATCACTTTGCCTGGTCCAGTTCCATATACTAGTGAGAAAGAAATTATGTGGAATTATGATGCTGAGTGCTATTATGAAGGAAATAAACATGTTCCTGATACTCCGAAGGAGGAGGATAAACCGGAAGTGCATGATATTGTTGGTGAAATTAGGATTACCCAAAACTGGTGGATTTTCTCCCCACCAGAAAGCAGTGCATATGCCTCGGCTAAGTCTAAAGGAAATTAGATTGTGGTTAATGGTGCAAAACTGGGGCAGGACGTTCTTGTACCTACTTTGAATGTTGAGATATTCAAAGATGTGTCTGAAATGATGAAATATATAAAGAAGAGCGATTACAAGATGATTGATCAGCTTAGTCAAACACCGTCGAAAATTTCAATTCTTGCTCTATTGAGGGATTCTGAACCTCATCGCAACGCTCTGATGAAGTTGCTAGACACTTCCTTTTTTCCTCAGGAAATTTCTTTCAATCAATTTGAGGGGATTGTAAATAGTATCTCAGCAAGTAACGGTCTTGGCACTAGCGAGTTAGCAACGGGTGTTGTCCGTGTGCTGATTGACACTAGATCGTCTCACAATTTGTTGCCCAAGTCTTATTTGCTTAATTTAGACTATGAAGGGGTGGTGTTGAGGCCTAGCGAGTTGGCGGTTAAGGCATTCGATGGATCAAAAAGAACTGTATTTGGTGAAGTTGATTTGGCTATAAAGATGTCTCCTTATATACTCAATGCAATGTTCTTTATCATGGATATTAATCCTTCATATTGCTATTTGCTTGGACGCCTGTGGATTCATGGGGTTGGGGATGTAACGTCTACCTTGCATCAGAAGATAAAATTATTGGTTAATGGGAAAGTGGTCACCATTTATGGTGAAGAGGATTATATTGTCAGCCATTTGAGCACTTTTTGATATATTGAGGTTGAATGGGTGGTTCATGAGACTCCATTTCAGGCATTCGAGTTTGTACAAGTAGTCAAGACCCTTCGTCTAGAGATTAAGAAGCTAGAGGTCTCTATGAAATCCTATCAACAAGCCCATAAAGTTGTAGAACCTGGTCATCTTGAAGGTTGGGGCATAATTTTGGAAGCCCCACATAGAAAGATAAGAAGGGTCTAGGCTTTGTGGCAGGTCGAAGTGCACCAGAATCTATTCCCATAGGCCAACACCCATCAAGTTCATTAGTGTTGGCATTGAGAAGGGTGATATCAGTGCAATTGATGATGAAGATGACAATGATTGTGATATGGACAGTTGGACTCGTCTAATTGTGCCCGGACAAGAGCCTGCAAACTGGTTTACTGAAGATGTCATCATGGTTACCCGTTATAAAGAGTAATTTTTTTTGTTTAAATCATGCAATAATTCCTATGTTATGCCCAAGACATAGTGATCATATTGTAGGGCCACAATATTTTCATTTTCAAAATTATCATCAATAAATGACATTTTTTGCATTCAAATATTTCGCTCCTTGTCTTTCTTTTCATTTTTTCAAAAAAATTGGCAAAAATCAAAAAATAAAATCAAAAATAAAATCAATCACGCAGATATAGTCCCTCATTAATCTAGGATTCCATTGGTAATGAATCTACTAAGGCTAATTATGACTTTGAAAATCCCATTTATCAAGCTGAGGAAGATTGTGAATTACCGGAAAAGTTACTCAGATTGTTGAGGCAAGATGAAAAGACCATTCAACCGCACCAAGAGACTTTATAAGGGATCAACTTGGGTACCGAGGAGATCCAAAAAAAAAAGTCAACATTGGGGCAGTATTAGAGGATGGTGTCAAGTAAACAATGATTGGAATACTCCTAGAGTATTTGGACATCTTTGTTTGGTCTTACGAAGACCTGCTTAGGCTGGACACATATATTATTGTGCATGAGCTTCCTCTTAGAGAAGGTTTCCCACCGGTTAAGCAGAAACTTCGCAGAACACATCCAGATATGTCTAAGAAGATTAAGGAGGAGGTTTAAAAGCAACTGAATGCTAGTTTCCTGAAAGTTGTTTCATATCCTCCTTTGGGTTGAGAATATTGTATCGGTGCATAAGAAAGATGGCAAAGTGAGAACGTGTGTAGATTATAGGGACTTGAATAGATCAAGCCCTGAGGATGATTTTCTTCTCCCTCATATTGATATTTTGGTTGACAATACTGCTCAAGCTAAAGTGTTTTTCTTCATGGATGGTTTTTCTGGCTACAATCACATTAAAATGGCGCCAGAAGACTACTTTTATTACACATTGGAGAAAATTTTATTACAAAGTGATGCCCTTTGGTTTGAAAAATGCAAGGGCAACATATAATTATTCCATGGTCACTCTCTTTCATGATATGATGCATAAAGAGATTGAAGTTGATGTTGACAATATGATTGCCAAATCTTAGACAGAAGAGGAAAATATCGTTCATCTGTTGAAATTGTTTGAAAGGTTAAATAAATTTAGACTGAGGCTAAACCCTAACAAGTGCATCTCCGGGGTGAGATCAGGGAAATTATTGGGCTTCATAGTAAGCAAAAAAATAATTGAGGTTGATCCTGCCAAAATAAAAGCGATACAAGAAATGCCTGAGCTGAGAACAGGAAAAGAAGTTCGTGGTTTCTTGGGTAGGTTGAACTACATTGCTAGGTTCATCTCTCATCTTACATCCACTTGTGAACCAATATTCAAATTGTTAATAAAGGATCAGACGGCCAGGTGGAATGACAATTGTCAAGCGACATTTGATAAAATAAAAGAATATTTGTAGGAACCTCTAATTCTATCATCTCTGGTGGAAGGTAGACCCTTGATAATGTATCTGACTGTGTTGGAAAACTCCATGGGCTGCGTACTCGGTTAACATGACGAGACGGGTAGATAAGAGCATTTCATCTACTATCTGAGCAATAATTTTATTGATTGTGAGTCAAGGTACTCAGTGTTGGAAAAGACTTGTTGTGCACTCGCGTGGGAAGCAAAGCTTCTTTGACAGTACATGTTGACTCATACTACTCTCTTGATATCCAAGACGGGTCCTATCAAGTACATTTTTTAAAATCCAACTCTCACGAGAAGAGTAACCCATTGGCAGATAATTCTAACCGAATATGATATTAGTATACTACCCAGAAATCCATCAAAGGTAGTGTATTGGCAGATTATCTTGCTCAGCCTTTGGAAGATGACTATCAGCTAATAAAGTTTGAGTTTCCGGATGAGGATATAATGTATATTAGGGATTATAACATTCCTGGCCTAGAGGAAGGACCCAAACCCGGACCGCGATGGATGATGGTGTTCGATGGTGCCTCAAATGCATTGGGTAATGGCGTTTGTGCTGTTATTACTTCCCCATAGGGTTTTCATACTCCTTTCACTGCCAGAATTTGCTTTGATTGCACCAACAATATGGCCGAGTATGAAGCCTGCATTTTTGGGATTGAAGCTGCAATTGATCTGAGAATCAAGATCTTAGCAGTATATGGGGATTCTACTCTTGTAATTATCTAGATCAATGGAGATTAGGAGACTCGTCACCCGAATTTGATTTTGTATTGAGAGTGCGTTATGAAGTTGATATCGTATTTTGATGAGTTTACTTTCAATCACATCCCAAGAGAAGAGAATAAGTTGGCAAACGCTTTGGCTACTCTGTCATCCATGTTTAAAGTAAGATGGGTGAATCAGGCCCCCGCTATCATTATTACGAGGTTGATTGAGCCATCATTTTTGTTATAAAATTGAAGAAGAAGCTGATGAGAAACCTTGGTTTTATGATACCAAAAAGTTTCTCGAAACGAAAGAATATCCAGAGGATGCTTCTATCACTAATAAGAAGACTCTGTAGAAGTATTCAGCCAAGTTTTTCCTCAATGGAGTTGTTTTGTACAAGAGGAACTATGACTCTATTTTGCTCAGATGTGGGGACAGACACGAAGCAAATAAGATCATAGAGGAAATTCATGAAGGTTCCTTCAGGACACATTACAGTGGGCACACTATGGCCAAGAAAATCTTGAGAGCATTTTATTATTGGTCTACCCGGGAAAATGATTATTACAATCATTCCAGAATCTGTTACAAGTGTCAAATTTGTGCCGACAAAATGCATGTGTCGCCTTCTCTACTGAATGTCTTAACTTATCCTTGGCCCTTAGTAATGTGGGGCATTAATATGATCGAACGGATTGAACTGACTGCTTCCAACGGACATTGTTTCATCTTAGTTGCCATTGATTACTTCACCAAGTGGGTTGAAGCGGCGTCTTATGCCAACATCACCAAACAAGTGGTTGCTCATTTCATCAAGCAGGATATCATTTTTCGTTATGGGATTCTCGAGAAGATCATTACTAATAATGGATAAAATCTCAATAGTATGATGATGAAAGAGTTGTGTGACAGTTTCAAGATAAAGCATCATAATTCTTCTCCATATCGTCCAAAGATGAATGGTGTTTTAAGGCAGCAAATAAAAACATCAAGAAGATTGTGCAGAAAATGGTTGTTACCTACAAAGATTGGCATGAGATACTGCCATTTATCCTTCATGGCTATTGCACTTTGGTGCATACTTCGATTGGGGAAACTCCCTTTTCTATGGTATACGGTATGGAAGCAGTCCTGCCCGTGGAAGTAGAGATTCCTTCTTTGAAGCTTATGACATATATATAGCTGGATGAAACTGGATGGGTTCAGAATATACTTGATCAATTGAATCTCATTGACGAGAAGATATTTACGGTTATTTTCCACAGGCAGTTATACCATAGACGGATGAAGAAAGCTTTTGATAAAAGGATACGTCCTCGGAATTTCTAGGCTGGTGATCTTGTGCTGAAGAGGATCTTGTCTCCCAATAATACATATGTTATGGGCAAATGGGCTCTAAAATATGAAGGACCATATGTTGTGAACAAAGTCTTCTCAAGAGGAGCCATGATGCTCTCGACTATGGATGGAGAGGATTTCCTTCATCACGTTAATGCAAACGTAGTTAAAAAATACTTCGCATAAAAAGACTCATTGAGTCAATGACTCGGGCAAAAAAAGGGCATCCCGACGAACCACAAAAAATGAATAAAAGATTCAGGCAAAAATTAGGGATGTAAAAGAAAAGAATGAAAAGGATTTGATTACATCTGCTAAGTCGAAAATCAGCAAAGGCGACTTAGGAAAAAATGGGCATCTCGGTGGATTGAAAACCCAAAAAGGGCGATCCAGGAAAAAGTTAGGGATTTAAAGCGAATGACTACAATCTGTATTGCATATGTCATACCATTCTCTATTGCATTTGGTAATTTAGAAGGATAAGGAATCAGTCCAATCAGTTTCTTTGAAAATCAAGATATTAATGAGCTTTGAGGTCATAAAAGTCATAGCAGAGTTGGATCCAGATTAAAATTTGTCTTCACATTGCCATTTATTTTTTTTCTCCTTTGTTATGATGTGTGTGCAATTTCCTCTTTTTAAGAATTGCTTCTTGAATGTAGATGCCTATTTACAGGCCAATCAATCAATAAAATTCTCTTTTTATCCAATTTGTGCTTCCTTGTTTTTATTTTTACTGTTTTGTTTGGAAAAAATGTCCGACAATTTTTATAAACTTTGCATTTAAAAATAATTGAATTTTCTACAGCGCATGTTATAAACATTTGAAAATATTTGAAATTTTGGGTGTCTGTGTCGATGGCTAACGTTGTCACTCCATGTGTGGAGATGTTGTTGTAATTGGCATTTTTTGCAGATATTTGAGGTCCATTCACAATTGAAAGTGTTTGAACAAAGGAACAAAAAATAGACTGCATTTTTGTTTAAGAGTTTATCTCTAGTAAAGTTGATCTTATTAGAAGATTATCTCCAATGAATTCAACTTCTGAAGGATGGATTCATCCCTAGAGAGATATTTCTCAGTAAATTTATACACTTGTGTATTCCCCAGCACAGTCTTCCTCTTTTGAAGATTCTTGAAATAGTTCTTTATTCTTACTGGCGGGAGATTTATAATACATCCCCACGAAGTTGTCTATTTTCCCCAGTAGAGCGGGTTCATATCCCCGGTAAAGTAGTCTGTTGATGAGGATCTTGCTGATTCTTTTTCCAGTGAGATTTCTCCGGTGAGGTTTCCCCGATGAGGTTTCCCCAGTGTGGTTTATACCAACAAGATTGTTGATAAGATACCTTTTATCCCTAGGGGCAGAAGGTTGTCGTGCTCTCTCTAGTGGAATTTGAGCCGTGAGATTTATTTTCTCCCCAAGGGAAGTTTTATACTTCCCTAGTGTGGTATGATGGTGGGTTTTCTTTTGTTCAATAATTATCATTATCCCCAGTAGAAGTTATCTTCACCAAGAGACTCTACAGAAGAAGATATTTGTTCCCCAACAAAGCTTTCCAGTTGGAAGATTTTGGATCTTTTTCCCAAGAAGTTAAGATTTGGTTGGAACCAGCTTATTTCCTCCCCAAGTGAAGAATATTTTCTCTCTATGAAACTGTAATTTATTGTTGCATATTTTTCTCCCTAAAGTCCGCTTCTCTCCCCGAGAGTTGTCTTTTCAGACTTACAATTTCCCCATTGAAGTTTAGATCATTCATCCTTTACAAAAGATTGTTTTGTTCAAGGATAACTTTTCAGATGTTCCCGAGTATTCTGGGCCCCCTTCAACAGCTTTCTTATTGTTGTTGATATTCTCTAGGGAAACATTTAAGCATGCATCATTACATTTCACTTACCGAAATGTGTAGCATCCCATTGATCTGGAGCATTATGCCACAGAAAAATTCAAGCATGCATTTAAGTGTTTTCCAATTATGTTATTAACTAGAAAAAACCATATTGTATATACTCAGAAAAAGTGAATAATCTTTGAAGTTTATCCATAGGGTTTTCCCAATACTTGTTTGCCCCATATTGTCACTTTGTATCAAGTGTTTTGTGGAAATCCATATTCTTTTCCCATTGGAGCTCTTTGTGATTTATACTCCCCAATCGGGTTAGATCGTGTGTCTTTTTCCCCAATGAGTCGTATACTTTCCTTGCCCATGTAAGCCCTCGATTATTTTACCTATGTTTGCTTGGTCGTTAGAGTGAGAGTAAGAGTCAGTGTACAACCTTTCTTGCTTCGTAAGTATTTGAGTATCCATACTTGGCGTGTGGTGATTCAGATGATTGCCACTCTAGAAGAATTACACGCTTCTTGTGACCCGAGGGATCTTGTAGTTCTTACCCATTTACAACCTCTTGAAAGTCCAACGTGTTTTGGCAATTCTTGTTAGAGACCATTCGGCTGGTCTCTTTCTTTGTGTAAATTCACCCTCATTTGGCATTCTGTTAGGATCTATTTTGGTCAGAATCCTCATCTAGAATCCCCTTCGGCTGGTTTCTTTTCTTTGTCACTTGCAAGTTCGCTTGTGATTGGCGGCCTAGTCAAAATTCAATATATTTTCATCCCTAGTAAGTGTGCCTTATATGGGCATTATGTGTTTAGGTTCTGTTTTGACCAGTTCCTTTACTCTGGTTTACCTCTTTAGATCAGGTTCTCCATCTGTTAGCTTAGCTAACATCCTTGGTTAGGTTATATTTTGTTCATCTCCTTTCCTTATTTAGGTTCTATTTTGAGCAGATCCTTTGCTCTGGTTACATTTTTAGATCAGGTTCTTCATTTGTTATCTTAGCTAACATTCTTGTTTAGGTACTATTTTGATCAGTTCCTTTACTATGGTTTACCTGTTTAGATCAGGTTCTCCGTCCATTAGCTTAGCTAACACTTATATTTACGTCCTATTTTGATCAGTTCCTTTACTCTGGCTTACCTATTTAGATCAGGTTCCTCATCTGTTAGCTTAGCTAACATCCTTGTTTAGGTCCTGTTTTGATCAATTCTTTTTCTTTAGTTTATCCGTGTTGATCAGGTTCTCCCTCAGTTAGCTTAGTTAACATATCTTGTTAAGTTATGTTTTGATCATCTTCTTTTCGAGTTTAAGTCATGTTTTGATCAGTTCCTTTTCTCTAATTTATCCATGTTGACCGAGTTCTCCCTCCATTAGCTTAGCTAACATTTTAGGTTAGGTTATTATGTTTTGATCATCTCTTTTCCGTGTCTAGGTTGTGTTTTGATCAGTTCCTTTTCTTTGGTTTATCTTTGTTGATCGGGTTCTCCATTCTATCAGCTTAGCTAACATTTCTATTTAGAGGTCTGCCTTGATCAGTTCCTTTATTCTTGTTTACCTGTTAGGATCAGGTTCTTCACCCGTTAGCTTAGCTAACATTGTCGAGTTAGATTTTGTTACGATCTTTATCTCCCTCTGATTCTTCCTTGGTAGATTCGTTTTGATCGGTCTCTTTCTCGTATATCCATCCTTGTTAGAGTCGTTTTGATTGTTCTCTTTCTTGTTGTGTGCCCAAGATCTTTACCGGGCGCATTTATTCGATCTTTGTTATTTTGTGTCTCTAACCCTCACCTGGCATACATCTATGAGAAAATCCCATTCCAGATAACCACTTTTTACAAAAAATAAAACATTATAATAATACCCGACTGTATTCAGAGTGTGAATTTCATGGTTCTATTAAGTATTCAATCATCTTCTACTTTGATTGTTCGAAAGGCTACCGCAAAAATTCAACCTCTTCATTTTAATACTAATTGTCTTATACTTCATCATCATATACATACTATGATACGGTGGGAAAACTGACTTAAGGGTTTTTCGTTTTATTGCAAATGTTGCGGTTAGCAAGAGTCACCATCGACTTTTCTTTTATCCAAAAGGAAAGGTGAAAAAGCACAGGAAAGACCTTTGAGATGTTTTCTTGAGTTCGGGGGGTAGATTATGAAAAGGGAAGTTGTTAGCACCCTTTTCATCCATGGTTTTCCATGGGCTCTTAGTTACTTGCTAGATCACTTGCTTTTTGTTTCGAAATTGTGCTTTGTGTGGTTTTTGAAAATATTTTGTAAAAGCGGCCATTCGTTTAGGCAATCTTTGTAATGATTCTCGTTCGTAAGAATGTATACAAAGATGTTTGTCTTTTTGGAAATGTTTTCAAGTTTGTAAAATGTTTTGGAAATGTGCGTATTTGTTTTGAAAATAGCAAGGATATTTGTTTGGAAATGGAGCAAGTAACTAGAAGTAATCTACCTACTCAATTGTCTTTCTTGTGTATTTCCTATTCCTTTGATATTGTTGTCTTACCATTACTTTGGTAATCAACCCTATCTTTGGATGTAAACGGGACGAGCGTGGGTCATCGTATAACCATGATTAGCAATGTTGCAAAGTATCTTTTGCATTTTTGAGGGACCAAGATCATTTTGTAAGGCAACTTTGAATAGCGTCATCGAGGGACTATGATCTTATATTTGTTTGTTTTACCAAGATACTTCGCATGCGTAATATGGCTATTTTTTTGTATAATGCAACCAAGTGGAGAAACCCTAAGGGTGTTTGTGTGTGTTGTACCCCAAAATTTGCCCTCTTATTTTATCAAGATTTCCCCTTACAAGACTCCTTGGACTCCAGAAAGAATTAGGGTTTGCTTTGCTCAAGACATCTCCTTGCACTGTTGACCTGAAATTAGGGTTTGAGTTTACACAGGGATTTTTGGGCTTCCAATGCTCAAAGTGAATTTCATACTTCATTTTGGACTTATCATATTTCCCTTACCAAGTTTCAAGCTCTGAATTAAATTTTTTCCCAATCAATTCGACAGTTGACCTAGAAATCAGCTGTATTGGGGAAAAAGTCAATTGTGGCCAATTTACAGTCAAATCTCATGATTTTTTATCCACATCAACATTATAGGCTCATATGAACCATTTGATCAAGTTTGGACCACAACTCCTCAAGAAATTTGATCAGATCATCAAAAGGGCAAAATGGTCATTTTCAGGGTTTTGACTGTATAAGGGAAATTTCTGATTTTTCACCTAGCCAATGGATAATTGGGTTCAAACATGGACTCAATGACTCAATGGAATCATCTTTACCTATTCACGAGATTTAAAAGATCTCAAAAGCATTGGATTGACAGATGAATTTTCCAGTCAACTGATCAAAAATCAACTGTACACTAAAAAGTCAAACTTTGACTTTTTGATCAAAATCAAGTGCCAAGGGTCATTTTTCATCAAGATGTGTCAAAACATGAAACTTGTTCATCAAGAAACCTAATTTTGCAAATTAGGGTTTAAGATTGAAAATTTTCATAACTTAGAAATTTTCTAAGTTATGAAATTTTCTTATTTTTTCCTAACTTTGCCCAACATTTTCACCATGATTAAATTGGATTCAAACAAAACTTCTAACATGAAAGTTGTAGTCCTCCACAAAATATAAAACTTTGATTCACAAAGTTTTCCAAAAGGATTCTTGGATCTCAAGTTATGATTTTTGGAATAAGGGTCCATGAAACTTTTAACTTAGTGAAATTTTGCCTTAGGCTGGATTTTGACCTATCTTCATGCCAACTTTTCACATAGTTCCACTTGGAATATCAAAATGAATTTCAAATATGGATTTTATATAATGTTACAAGCTTTCCAAAATGTCCAAGAACTCTCCAAAATCATTTGTGGTTAGGGAGAATCGAAGGTTTGAATTTGGCAAAAAAATCACTTTGGTCCATGGCATTTTTCACTATGCTACAAATTGCAATTTCTATCCAGCTTTGCTTGTACTTGCTTACAGGTATCTAAACCCTTCCATACTCAAAAATTGAATGCAAACTCAATGGTTTAAGGCATTATTCTGATCAAGGGAAGATTACACATTGAATTAATCTAAAAATGGCAAAAAGGTAGCATTACCACTTTGGTAAAGTTGGCTTTATATCAACTTGTTTCTCTTGAGTATTGCACCAAGCTTTCTGCAGCATACCAACTCCACAAACTCAGTGAAAAGTATAACAACTTTGTGCAGATAGGAAGGAGGCTTGTACAGGCTCTTTGCTTGATCACTTCACACTTTTCTTCAAAACCAAGAAACCTTGCAAAAATCACATAACTCTTGTATCTGTTATAACCAAGCTTGGTAACCATTCAAAACAGCTTTTGCATATCACATTGAGCCAAAAACACGAGCTATCCAGTCCTCAAACACCCTTGAACATCAAAACACCAAAAACTTGCAAAACAGGGCAGCTTCTGCAGTTGCACCTCCATCTCACAAACCACTCGTGCGTTTTGTCCCAAACCTCTTCCAACACACTCCATATAACCCATCTAAGCTCTCCCAACCATTGGCCAGTGACTGTAACTCCATTTACAAGCTTCACCATTTTTAAATTCTGCTTGTGCAGGTTGACTTCTACAGGCTTATTCAAGCAAACTCAAAGCAAACTAAGCATTGGGGAAGGTCAAAGGAAGTTCAAGCAAGCTCCCAAGCATCTCAGGCCTCATTGAAAACCTCCACATTTCCATACTCGAGTTCAACTGAAGCAGGTATTTTCCAACTTTCTATCTCTCTATTTAGGAATCATTAGGCTTAGATTTGTGAATAAAAAATGTAGTACTCATTGCCCTTAAGTTGTACATATGCATAGATTTCATTTAAGTTAATTGTGTTGAGAGAATTTAATTGATGAACTTTCTGAAAAAGTTAGGTTAGAAATTAGAGCCAGAGAAATTATCTATGGTCTTTGAGAGTTAGATTAAGTTCTTTACATGGTTGGAATCGTGTTGGAAAATGCTATAATTTTTGTGTTGTGAGTTTTTGCTTTAGAGCACGTATGCAGGAGTTAGCCATTTGTACAGGAGGCGCGCGTTTTTTTCAACAGAGGTTGAAGATGAAGGCCAGCTGGGCTGGGCCTGGCTATTTCTCACTTTTGCACCCCTGATTTGCTTCTCACACCCCCTTGGCCCATTTAATCTATTTTTGTATATTTTTCATTTCTTTTTTAAATTTCTGACTTTATTTTATTTTTCTAAACTTTAAAAATTACCAAAAATATTTTATTTAATTTTCACATTTTATTTTATTATTTTTATTATTTTTTGGATATAGAAACAATTATTAAATAATATATACATTTATTTTCTTAATAAATAAAAAACTTGTAAATACTACAATAAAAAAAATTATTTTTTATTATTTATATACTTAAATAATATTTTTTCTAACATATTTTTATTTCTTAACATTTGTATATATTTTTATTTTATTGTACATAAATAAATAATACATAATATATATATACTTTCTTAAAACAAATTAGGGTTTCCACCTTAATAAAAATAATATTTTTTTCTTATTTTTGATACATTAAATATTTTATTTTTACATACATAAAAATAATACAAAAAAAACATTTTTGCATATTTATAATATATTGCATATTTATTTAATTGTCCATTTAAATATTTGCTTATTTATTATTTGAACAAAGAATTCAATTTGGTTGTAATAATCTTAGGGTTTTAATTTCTTGCAAACAATCCCATATTCAAAATTGTATCCCCCTCCCCATATCAATGTTGTAATAGCTTAGATTACTTTTACGTATTTACTGCTTTCAAATATGCCATGATAGAGATTAGGATTTGTATGCAATATCTAAAATTAAAACAAATAACTAGACCTAATACAAGACATAAAAGTATGTAAATTAACAACACAATGCACACATGCACCCCTAGGGTTTCATCCACTTTTTTCCTTTAAAATGGCCATGGTATGCATGTTGAGTATCTTGGCAAAACAAAAACAAAACAAAAGATCATAGTCCCTCGATGACGCTATCTTGGTTGCCTATACAAAATGATCTAGTCCCTCAAACAAAAAAACTTGCTAAGATATTTAGCATTATTGTTATCATGGTCAATACGATGACCCGCGTTTGTCCCGTTTAACATCCAAATACAAGGTTGTTTACCAAATGCAATGGTAAAACAACACTGTCAAAAGGGTTAAAAATGTGTAGGAAAGATCTTTGAGTAAATAGGGTAGATGCTCTTAGTTACTTGAACAAAACTTGCAAACGTCCTTGCTATTTTCAAACACACATCACAACACAATTTTAAAACATTTCCCAAAACAAACTTTCAAACATTGAAACATTTTTCAAAAGACAAACACCTTTGTATACATTCAAACAAGAATCGTTACAAAGGTTTCCTAGACAAAAGGCCCTTTTTCAAAATACTTTCAAAACCACACATAAATCACCATTTCAAACAATTGAAAAGCAAAAGTAAGTGATCTAAACAAGTAACTTAGAGCCCATGGATAACCATGGATGAAAAGGGTGCTTGCACCTTCTCTTTTCATAATCTACCCCTCGAACCCAAGAAAACATCTCAAAGGTCTTTCCTGTGATTTTTGACCTTTCCTTTGGATAAAATAAAAAGTCGGTGGCGACTCTTACTAAACCGAAACATTTGCGAACACAAATGCAAAACCTCAAGTCAGTTCTCCTACCGTATCACAGAACTGGCAACTCTGCTGGGGAAATACCTAAAAGTGGGGTTACCTTAGGGTTTTAGATCACCTTTACATGCTTATCTTGTTTGCCTTGATTTCTTTACATTTGGTTCTATTGTTTGGGTTTGAAATCCTCTACCCGGATTTAGGAAACATTCACAGGTAAATAGCAATACATTGTGGAAACTGTGCGGGGTATACCGACATGGTTGAAGCAATATCTATATTAGTGCGACCTATTTGTGAGTACCGGTAGCCTTTGAGTTAATCAAAGAGAATACAGGGCCGCTGAGTGATGTCATGAAGCACTAATAGACTTTTAGAACCTTTACTTGACCATCTTGGCCTTTTTAGGGGTAGTGAGATGACCGGCTTTGGTGCAGTCCGAAGTTGGTAGATACTCGATACTACACTCATTGAGGGTTGTTTTCTTGGAATACTTAGGTCGCCAGTAAAGTGGCTAAACTGAAACAATGAACACAGAAAATAATCAAGTGATATTGAGCTCTTTAGAACCCGGTTACTATTTATAGGACAGGTTGAGACAACTAACTTCAAGAGGGTACTTACCCATGAAAACCCATGCAAGTCTGAAACTAGGAACTTATGATTTGCTTGTACATATACTTGTGCATACATCATGAAGCATCATATGCATCCACTAACCATTTCAAGGGTTTGGATTTTTATCTTTGTTCCTGTTTTATAGGTTATGGAATCACTTCGCAGGAAAACAATCCAGGTCAACCTTATGAGAATTGCTCCTCAACTCAAGGAGCTTACTTCCAAGATTCCAGAGAATTCTCCCTTCACTGAAAGACATGGTAGACTTCTTAACTTGGTCAACTCCAACATAGAGGAAGATATGGTGAAAGTTCTCTTCCAGTTCTTTGACCCCCTACACCACTGCTTCACATTTACTGATTACCAGTTAATACCTACTTTGGAGGAATTTTCTCAACTCCTGAGGATTCCTATTCTCCATCAACTACCCTACAACGGTGCGGAAAGAGAGCCAAAGCCTGGAGATGTTGCTCAAGCCTTACACTTGCAACCATCTGATATCAAAGGTCATTGGGAAACCAGAAGTGGTGTCAAGGGTTTCTTGGCAAAGTTTCTATTTGAGAAGGCACAAGAATGTTGGAATTCTCTAGACCTGCAAGCTTTTAAGGAGATCGTGGTTCTTCTCATCAATGGTTTGGTCTTGTTCCCAAACCCTGATCAGCTTATAGATGTGAATGATGTCAAGATTTTCATGTCTCGGAATCCTGTGCCTACATTGCTTGGGGACATCCTCCACTCATTTCACACATGAACAATGAGGAAAAGAGGTGTTCTCGTGTGCTGTACTCCTCTTCTAGCAAGGTGGTTTATTTCTCACCTTCCCCGGTCAGTCTTGAAGAATGAACAAGGCTTGAGGTGGTCACAACGGTTGATGACTCTTACACATTCTGATGTTCATTGGTGTTCTCGATCCAGAGAAAATGTTATCATCATTGATCATTGTGGAAAATTCCCTAATGTCCTTTTACTTGGCATTAGGGGAGGCATTACCTACAACTCATGATTGGCTCTGAGACAGTTTGGGTGCCCGAAGGGATGGCCCTCATGACATGCTGATTCCAGACTTGGTTTTTGACTTCGACAATGACGCTCAAGGACTTAGACAAAGGTTTATCTGAGCTTGGAGGATGCCCAACAAGGTAGACAGTAAGACACTAGGACACAAGAATTCCATCCCCCTTGAGCCTTACCTCAAGTGGGTACGAACCCACGCCCAGAGTATTATGATGCCTTACCCCTACATTCTCCCGGTGATCAAAGAGCCTGTTATGGAAGGAGAGGTTCCATACACCCTCCTACATCCTGACATGCCAACATCATTGGAAGATTTGAAAAAGAGTTGGATACAGCTCAAGGAAGAATAGAAAACTTTTGAAGCCAGCTTCTACGCCAGTGAGAAGAAGGTTTTGGAACTTACTCGTCGACTCCACGAAGAGCAGAATCTCAACACCTACATTGCGCCAAAGAGGATGTGCAACGTCTTTTTACATTAAAATTTTGTATTATTTTTGTCCATGGGGCATTTATGTACTAACAAATTCTATCTTTATTAATATGACGTGTGTTCTTTTTGTTTGAAACAAATATGAATTTCTGAATCCTTGAATGCATTACATGAATACATATCATTCACCATATGCATAAACAGGTCTTCACACCAGGTTTCCTTATCTCTCTGCTGTTTATTTCAACGAGATGGATATAGAGCAGACGGTCAAAGACTTACAAGCGCAGAATTCACAGTTCCAACAACTCCTCATGACCTTGGAAAAAGGTCAGGAGGATCTTAAAGCACTGTTAGAGAAGGAAAAGGAGAAAAAGAAAAAGAAAAGAGTTGGTGTGGCTACTTTGGGTAGAAGATTTGAAGGTCAAGCTAGAAGGGTCCTGGATTTCCCCTCAACATCTGATGAAGGGGTAGGTAAAGGAAAAGGAGTTGTAGTACCATCTGAGTCTGAGGCTGAAGAGGAAGAAGAAGAAGAGGATGAAGACTATTCTGAATAGCAGTACCCTCCTACAGATGACAAGTATAAGAATCTGGAAGAACGTCTGGTAGCTATAGAGGTGCAAAGGGTGCCTGGGCTGGATTTCGAAGAGTTAGGGTTGGTTTATAGGATTGTCATCCCCCCCCCCCAAGTTTAAAGCTCCTCTGTTTGCTAAATACGATGGGGTGTCTTGCCCAAAGATGCACCTACAGTCTTGCGTCAAAAAAATTCAACCTCATTCTTCTGACAAGGACCTGTGGGTCCACTTTTTTCAGGATAGTTTGTCGGGTACGCAATTGGATTGGTTCTACCATCTTGAGAGGTCTGATGTGCACAATTGGAAGGATTTGGCTGATGCCTTCTACAGACAATATCAATATAATGCGGACTTAGCGCCTACTCGTACTCAATTACAGAGTATGGGTGTGGTCTCTAATGAAGGCTTTAAGGAGTATGCCGAGAAATAGAGGGACTTGGCTGGAAGGGTGCATCCACCATTGTCTGAGAGAGAGCTTGTGGATATGTTTTTGGGGACCCTGTCAGGTCCATTCTTTAATAACTTGATCGGGAGTTCGTCTGCGGGGTTCACCGAGTTAATTCTGACTGGTGAAAGAGTTTTAGCCGAAATCAAGAGCGGTAAAATTCAAAAAGATGCATCTACTTCCGCTGCCGTCAAGAAGACTTTTCCAGCAAAGAAGGAAGTTTCAGCTGTTTACTCCCAAAGAGGTCAGGGAAGGGTTGAGCGCCGGCCAGCGGTGGGTGCCGTAATGATTCAGAAGTCCGCATCTGATCAGCCCAGAAACAATCAACCTAGAACCAACCAGCAAAGGGTGGAAAGACCGCAACGGCAATATACCCAGATAAACATGACACCTGCACAGGTTCTACCCCATCTCTTGAAGTTAAACCTTACAACCTTAAAAGAGGCGCCAAAGAATCTGAATACCTCTTCTCCCTACTACCATTCAAATGCGAAGTGTGCTTATCATTCAGATAGCATAGGGCACGACACCAACAATTGTTGGGCCCTCAAGAATAAGATCCAAGATTTAATAGATGCCAAAGAGGTGGAATTCGACGCCCCTGAAAAACCTAATGTGATCTCTGTCCCAATGTCAAAACATGGTCATAATGTCCATGTTGTTGAAGAAGATCTTTATGTTGCTACTGTTGATGACTTAATGACTCCATTACCGATAATCAAAATGAATCTGTTGAAATCCAGGATTTTCCCAGGCTGTGAAAAAGATTGCTACCTTTGTTCGTCCTTACAATCTGACTGTCCGTTGTTGAAGTTAGGCATCCAACGCCTAATGGATAATCAAGAAATCCTCTTTGAGAAAACTCCTGTTACTCCGACTCCTATCAACGATGTTGCTATAATTACCATTTCCGCCAATCTTTCCAAGGTCTCCAAAAGACCTGTTAAGATTACATCCGATCCAAATATTGTACCTATGAAGATAACTATGTCGGGGCCTATCCCATACAAGTCCAACAAATCAATACCGTGGAATTATGGAGGAGAGATCTTCTACCACGGTGTTAAGCAGATTGAATCAATTGAAGAAAGTTCCGATGAAGAGACTCTTGACATTGGAAATATTGTTGGGACGAGTAAAATCACCCGCAGCGGAAGAATTTTCTCTCCGGAGATTGCTCCTCCAAAGGCAATCTTCGGACCCTCAAGTTCTCCTAAGGGTACTCTTGTGTCGGTCAACATATCTGTGCGAACACAGGTTATTGATGAAATTGTTACTCTTGTAGTTGTACCCTCTGATGTTGCTGCTGATAAAGGTAAGGGGATCCAAGAAGCGCCCGTCAGGACGAGGGCTTAGCCTTTAGTCATCCCCGAGACCACCCAAAAGGAAATGGAGGAGATTTTAAAAATAATTAAGAAAAGCGACTATAATGTTGTAGAACAACTGGGGCAAACCCCTTCAAAAATCTCCATGCTGGCCCTGTTGCTCTGTTCCGAATCTCATGCCAAAGCTTTGATCAAATTCTTGAAGACGGCCCACGTGCCTCAGGAAACCTCCGCGGACCAGTTTCAAGAATGAATAGCTAGCCTAACAGCCGACAACGGTATTGGCTTCTCCGATGCCGATTTAACATCTAAGGGGAGAAAGCATAATGATGTGATGCATGTCTCAGTGGAATGCATAGGGACTACTTTAGCTCACGTTCTGGTTGATACTGGGTCGTCTTTAAATGTCTTGCTGAAGAAAGCATTGGACAGATTGAACTGTGAAGGTTTGACCCTGAAACCCAGCAATATCATTGTCAGAGCCTTTGATGGTTCTAAACGGATGGTCCACGGGGAGGTGGACATCCTGATTAAAGTGGGAACAGAAAGTTTCAACTCCATATTTTATGTGATGGACATCCGTCCTTCCTACTCTTGCTTGTTAGGAAGACCCTGGATCCACGATGTTGGGGCCGTCACTTCTTCTCTACACCAAATGCTCAAGTACCCAGTTCAGGGGAAAATTATAACAGTTCATGGCGAGGAGGAGTTTATGATAAGCCATCTAAATTCATTTTGCTATGTTGAATTAGATGGTGAATTCATCGAGACCCCCTTTCAGCACTTTGAAGAGGTTTCTCCTGAAGTTGCGGTAGCCAAGATAATGACTTATGTACCCACCATTACCAAACCTGTGTCCCGGATGTCATCCCTTAAAGATGCGAAGGCTGTGATTAAGGAAGGAGGAAGCACAGTATGGGGTCAGCTGCCAGATTTTCCTTACAAGACAGATAAGTTCGGCTTGGGTTTCACTGCTTCTGCTCAAAAGGCTGTGCGCCGCTCCCGGGCTGGAGGGCCATCATTAAAGATCACTCATCATGGAGTTCATGCTTTGGAGGATGGTGAAGATGAGAGCAACTTTGAAGACTGGATTTTCCCGACTATTGAAGGAGGACTGAACAACTGGGAGGCAAAGGACTTTGTTCCCATTACTTTCATAAATCAGTAATTTATCTTTCGAACATTTCTGTTGGTCTGTAATAATTCTTGAACAATTCGTACACTTTTTGCCTTATGCCTTAATCGAGGCATATAGGTCCATTTGTAAGGGCTTGATTTTTCATCTTCATGTACCATTTTTAATGAATCATGGACGTTTTCACATATAAACTTTTGTGTTCATTTTCTTTCTTTTGCATTTTATTTATTTAAAGGTGGCTATCCCTTACACACACCCACACTCATAAAATGCAGGTACCCATCCACTCCGGATTCCATGGGTAACAATTCTGCTATGGCCTTCAGTGACTCTGAAGATCTGGTCAATCATGCCGAATACGAAGGTGATGAAGACTGTGAAGTGCCTGGAGAGTTGGCTAGGCTGCTGCAATAGGAGGAAAGGGCTATTTTACCTCACGAGGAGTTGTTAGAGACTATCAATTTAGGAACATAGGAAGACAGAAAAGAAGTTAAAGTGGGTGCCAACCTGAATCCAAATGTCAAAGAAAGCTTAGTTCAGCTATTGAATGAATATGTTGAGATCTTCGCCTGGTCCTACGAAGACATGTCGGGACTGGATACAGATATTGTGGTTCACCGTCTCCCTACAAGAGAAGATTGCCCACCAATTAAACAGAAAGTTCATCGCATGAGGCCCGACATGTCTGAAAAGATCAAAGCTGAAGTGATGAAGCAGTTCAATGATGGCTTCCTTGCTGTTACTTCCTATCCACAATGGGTTGCTAACATTGTGCCCGTGCCTAAGAAGAACGGCAAAGTGAGAATGTGCGTGGATTACAGAGACTTAAACAGGGCTAGCCCCAAAGATGACTTTCCACTACCGCACATTGACATCTTGGTTGACAATACAACTCAGCACAAGGTATTTTCTTTCATGGATGGATTTTCAGGGTACAACCAGATCAAAATGGCCCCTGAAGACATGGAGAAAACTACTTTTGTTACACAGTGGGTTACCTTCTACTATAAAGTGATGCCATTCGGACTGAAGAATGTCGGGGCAACCTATCAATGCGCCATGGTGGCTTTATTTCATGATATGATACATCATGAGATAGAAGTCTACGTAGACAACATGATATCCCGTTCACAAACTGAAGAAGAACACCTCGACCATCTGCAAAAGTTGTTTGTCAGATTGAAAGAGTACAAGCTCAGACTGAAACCTAACAAGTGCACTTACGGAGTCAGGTCCGGTAAACTTTTGGGATTCATCGTCAGTAACAAAGGCATCGAGGTTGATCCTGCCAAAGTCAAAGCTATACAAGAAATGTCTTCCCCTCACACTGAGAAGGAGGTCAGAGGTTTCTAAGGACGCCTAAACTACATTGCAAGGTTCATTTCTCACCTAACATCTACCTGTGAACCAATCTTCAAGTTATTGAAGAAAGATCAGGTGGTTAAATGGAATGATGACTGTCAAGTTGCTTTCGATAAAATCAAGGAGTATTTGCTGGAACCTCCTATCTTGATGCCACCTGTCGAAGGAAGGCCATTAATCATGTACCTGACCGTTCTGGAGAATTCAATGGGGTGCGTACTGGGCCAACATGACGAGTCTGGCCGAAAAGAGCATGCCATTTATTACCTTAGCAAAAAGTTTACCGATTGTGAGACTTGCTACTCACTACTTGAGAAAACTTGTTGCGCTTTGGTATGGGCTGCTCGCCGGCTAAGGCAGTATATGTTGACTCATACCACTCTACTGATTTCTAAAATGGATCTGATCAAGTACATCTTTGAAAAGCCTGCTTTATCTGGAAGAATAGCTAGATGGAAAATGATCCTGACTGAGTATGATATCCAGTACACGACCCAAAAAGCTATAAAGGGGAGTGTGCTAGCCGATCATCTGGCCCATCAAGCTGTCGAAGATTACCAATCCATGAGGTTCGACTTCCCCGATGAGGATATCATGACTTTGAGCAACATTGAAGAAAATAGACTGTATGACAGACCTGAATAAGGATCCCGATGGACTCTATACTTTGATGGTGCCTCCAACGCACTTGGAAACAGTATCAGCGCGGTACTTATCTCTCCAGAAGGTTGCCATACACCTTTCACTTCCAGACTCTGCTTCAGCTGCACCAACAACATGGCCGAGTATGAAGCTTGTATCTTTGGTCTCAAGGCTGCTATTGACTTGAGAATCAAATCTTTGATTGTATTTGGGGACTCAGCTTTGGTTATCAGTCAAATCAAAGGAGAGTGGGATACTAAACATCCGAACCTCATCCCTTACAAAGTACATGTCCTGACATTGTTACCACATTTCGAGCAGATCACCTTCGAGCACTTTCCGCGAGAAGAGAACCAGCTAGCAGATGCTCTAGCTACAATGCCATCCATGTTTAAACTTAACTAGGATAATGAGTGTGATACGGTGGGAGAACTGACTTGGGATTTTGCGTTTGTGTTCGCAAATGTTTCGGTTTAGCAAGAGTCGCCACCGACTTTTTATTTTATCCTAAGGAAAGGTCAAAAAGCACAGGAAAGACCTTTGAGATGTTTTCTTGGGTTCGGGGAGTAGATTATAGAAAGGGAAGGTATTAGCACCCTTTCTATCCATGGTTATCCATGGGCTCTTAGTTACTTGCTTAGATCACTTGCTTTGCATTTTCAATTGTTTGAAATGGTGCTTTTCAATTGTTTGAAATGGTGCATTGTGTGTGATTTTGGAAAATGTTTTGAAAAGAGGCCATCGTTGTGGCAACCTTTGTAATGATTCTTGTTTGAATGTATACAAAGGTGTTTTTTTATTTTGAAAAGTTTTCAATGTTTGAAAGTAGGGTTTTGAAATTGTGTTGTGGAGTGTGTTTTAAAAAGTAGCAAGGATGTTTTTGCAAGCTTGATCAAGTAACTAAGAGCTATCTACCCTATTTTACTCAAAGATCTTTCTTATGTTTTTAACCCTTTTAACAGTGTTGTTTCACCATTGTATTTGGTGAATAACCTTGTGTTAGGATGTTTTTGGGACAGGCGCGGGTCATCGTATAGACCATGATAGCAATAGTGTCAAGTATCTTTGGCAATTTTCTTGAGGGACTTGATCATATTTGTTTAGGCGACTCAGATAGCGTCATCGAGGGACTATGATCTTTTTGTTTGTTTTTGTTTTGCCAAAGTACTTGACATGCAACCATGGCCCATTTTTTGAAGGCAACAAGTGGATGAAACCCTAGGGGTGCAAGTGTGCATTGTGTTTGTTTTTCATGCATGTTTATCTTTGGATTAGGTCAAACTACTTGTTGGTTTTATTTTGCATACAAACCCTAGGTCTAGGCATGGTATAATTGAAAGCTTTTAAATGTGCGAGAATTTAAATGATACACTATTACAACATGATATAGGGAGGGGGTACAAATTTGAATTGGGGATACTTGACAAGGAAATAAATTCTAAGTTATTACAACCATATCGAATATACAAGGCAATATTTAACATTTAAATAAATACAATTAAGTAAATGTCAAATAAAATGTATTATGCAAAAAAAAGATTTTTTATGTATGTGAAAAAGATATTTTTTAATGTGAAACATAAACAAATAAAAAAAGTCAAATTTTAATTATTTTGGTTATTTAGGGCAAAACCCTAATTTTCAAATAAATAGCAATATTTATTAATTATATACAATAATTATATTAATTTATACAAAAATCAAAGTATATTGTAAAAAAAATATTTTTAGTGTCAAATATTAATAAAAATAAAAGTGTATTATTTTTGTATTTTTTGTCCTAATTATCTAATAAAATAAAGTATATAAGTATATATATATATATATTAAACATATCAAATATATAAAAATAAAATTAATTATTTACAAAAAAGTGTATATTCAAGAAAATGTTTTTAAATATAAATGAATGAAAATAAATATATCTTTTGTATTATTTTTTTGAGTTTTTTTTTAAAAATAAAATAGTTTATTTATATATATATATATATATATATATATATATATATATATATATATATATATATATATATATATATATATATATATATATATATATATATATATATATATATATATATATATATATATATATATATATACTTAATAAAATAAAATAAATATCAAATAAATATAAAAATTATAGAAAATTATTTTTTATATTTCATATAAAAAATAATAAAGTCAGAATAAAAATGAAAATGTCAAAAATGATAAATATCAAATAAATGGGCCAGGGGGTGTAGACTGAATATGGGGGGTGCCAAAAGCAAGCCTGTACAGGCCCAGCCCAAGCCAGCTTCTTCTTCAACCTCTGAACAAAATATGCGCGCGCCTAGTTCGAATGCTACATCCTAGAAACGTGACTTTTTGCCAAAACTTACAACATCAAACTTGTAGAGAATTTAAACATGAATCCAACCATATAAAGCATTAAATCTAACTCTCAAAGACCGGAGAGAATTTCTCTGGCCCTAAAATTTGACCTAGCTTTTTTCACATGTTCATGGATGAAATTCTCCTAGCACAATTAATATAAATGAAAGTTGAGCATATGTATGGCTTCATGACATTGAATACTACATTTTTCATTCACAAACCTAAAGCTAAATGTTCCTAGATAGAGAGATAGGAAGTGATAAAATACCTATTTTTGTTGGATTCGAGTAGGGCAATGCAGCAACCTTCAATGGTGTTTGAGCTTCTGTTGAGCTTGTCTGAGGTCCAAGGAAGCTTCTCCAATGCTTGGCTTGCTTTGAAACACCTTGAATCGTGCTGTAGAACTCAACTTGCAGAGCTTTAAAATGAAAATGGCAAAGTGTGTTAGAGGTGTTACAGCTTGCAATGGATGATCTGGATAGCTCAGGTGGATTGATTGGAAGGTGTTTGAAACTCTTTTGGACAAAGCGCACGATAGGAATTGGTTATGGCTTGAAGTTTGCAGAACTTGCCCTGTTTTGCAGCAAAACAGGGATTCTGAGTATGAGAAGGTTTCAGGGGTAGAAGGGTCGTGCTTCAGGCTTGTTTTAATGTATGGAACTGGTTCACAAAGTTTGTTTTAGCTTGTGTTAACAGATATGTGAAGTTGGTTGTGTTTTTGCAAGTTTTCTCTACTTGATGCCCCCTTGTGAAAGTGAAGTTACAGGCCTCTATATGTTGTCAAACATGCTTGAATATCTTGCTCTAGGCCCCTCTGATTTGTGGATTTGTTTTGCTGCAAGAAATCTTGGACCAATGCTCAAGGATTTAGTTTTTGACATAAAGTGACATTAGGCAAAAATGGCAATTTGCCTTTTTCTACTTAAGGCTTAAACTTGCATGTAATGTCCATATGAATAAGATAATACCTTAACACAATGGTTAGGCATTAAATTATGAAGTGTAAGTTGGTTTTGAGGCCTGCAAGCTAGCACCAAACATGCTGATTTGAAAATGCAAGTTGCTATGAACATGTATTGGCCATGAACAAAAGTGAGTTTTTGCCAACTTTAAGAATTCGATTCTCTCTAACCACAAGGGTGTTTGAGGAATTCTTGGACAATTTGGAAAGCTTGGAACATGTACTACAATCCATCTTTGTAATGCAACTTGAAACTCCAAGTGGAACTATTTGAAAAATGGCCAAGAAGATGGGTCAAAATCCTGCCTAGATTAGGGCAAATTTTCTCTAAGTTAAAAGTTTTAGGTACCCTTGTTCCAAAAATCATAACTTAAGATACAAGCTTCCTTTTAGAAAACTTTGTGAATAAAAGTTGTAGACTTTGTGATGGACTACAACTTTCATGTTGCAAGCTTTGTTTGAATCCCATTGCATCTTGGTGAAAAAATGGGACAAAGTTAGGAAAAAATAATAAAATTTCATAACTTAGAAAATTTCTAAGTTATGAAATTTTTTCATTTTAAACCCTAATTTGCATTTTTGGGTTTCTTGATGAACAAGTTTCATAATTTGACATGTTTTGATGAAAAATAACTCTTGGCACTTGATTTTGACCAAAAAGTCAAAGTTTGACTTTTCAGTATACAGTCAAATTTTGATCAGTTGACTGAAAAATTCATTTGTCAACCCTATGCATTTGAGATATTTTGAACTTGTTGAATAGGTCAAGACAATGTAATTGAGTTATTGAATCCATATGTGAGCTTGGTTTGCCATTGGTTAGGTCAAACAGTCAAAAATTGCCTTTGTGCAGTCAAAACCCTAAAAATGACCATTTTGCCCTTTTGGTGATCTGATCAAATTTCTTGTGGAATTGTGATCCAAACTTGATCAAATGGTTCATATGAGTTCATAATGTTGATGTGGGTCAAATTTCATGAGGTTTGACTGTCAATTGGCCACAGTTGACTTTTTCCCCAATACAGCTGATTTCTAGGTCAACTGTCCAATTGACTGGGCAAAGATTTGAATCAAGGCTTGAAACTTGATATGGGCAAACTTGTGAACCCAACATGAAGTATGAAAGTCACTTTGGGCATTGTAGGTCAAAACATCCTTGTGCAAACTCATACCCTAATTTAGGTCAACAATGCAAGGAGGTGTCTTGAGCAGAGCAAACCCTAGCTTGATCTTGAGTACCAAGGGTCTTGTGATGAGAAAATGTTGATGAAATGAGAGGGAAAATTTTGGGGTACACAGTTGCCCCTGTTCAATCTTCTTGAACCTGAAGAGTTAGATTGGCAAGTTTGCCTTTCGCGACTCGAAGGTAGAAGAGGATTGGACACTAGAGTGCCCGTAAATTTGCACTCGTCAAAACATAGGTGCGTGAATGGGCTTAAAGATGCCATTTGGAGATGGCAGAATCTTGCTAGAGATGGGCTTAAAGATGCCATCCAAGAATATTTGTTGAATTGCAATGTTGTTAGTTAGAAGAATGAGCCTCAAAATGGTATACGTGTCTGGAATGCACTTGAACTGTATCTGGAGGCTGAGTTTGTATGAGCAAAAGAATGGCGTCCGTGTCTGGCGCGTATCTGAGTTGTAACTGTATTTGAATGTTGAATGAATATCAGAATGACTGTCGTGTCTGGAGTGTATCTATATTGTATCTGGGTAAAAGAGAAATATTTGTGTTCAGAGCAACTGTGTGTTAAGGGTAAATTTTGAATGAGTGACAGAATGGAAATCGTGTCTGGAGGGTATCTGGACTGTATCTGAAGTTGAGATCTGTATGAGTAGTAGAATAACCGCCGTGTCTGGGGGTGTATCTGTACTGTAAATGGGATCTGAGTGAATGACAGGATGACTTCCGAGGCGACTGCACTGAAGGGAATCAAATTGTTGATGTAAGGGTCAGAATGGTATCCGTGTCTAGAATGCATTTGAACTTGAGTTTGATAATTGAATCTGAATGAGAGATAGAATAACCGTCGTGTCTGGAGTGTATCTAGTCTATATCGGATTGTTGAAGTCTGGATGAGTAGTAGAATGACTGTCGTGTCTGGGGTGTATTTGTACTGTATTTGACTTGAGGTTTTGAATGAGTAATAGAATGACCGCCGTGTCTGGGGTGTATCCATACTGTATCTGAATAATTGTTAATGATAGCCTTTTGATCTTATCCTGAAAAGGATAAAATGTTAGCTAAACACAAAGTTATGTTGCATGATATGTATGATGTAATGAACTGTATTTCATCAATGTTTATGATATATGAATGTAATGGTTATGCATGTAAGCTGAGTAGCCGTCTTGTTGAGGAAGATAAATCCTGGTAGCTGGAGATAACGGAATCTTTGACTGCTACCGGGGAAAATAAATCCATGACCGAAGTTGGGGATTCCAAACATCTTTGATTGCTGAAGATGAGAAATCCTTCCTGACTGCTGACTGCTTGGGGAGTAAGGAAAACTTTGAAAATCTCTACTGGGAATTTAAAACCTGGGAGACTTCTGCTGGAGAAATGAGACTGAGAATCTTCAATCTACTGGGAAATATCTCTGTGGGGAGAATGTTCACTATTCTGGTTCCGCTGGGTATAGGATTTTCAGGATTTTTTGGGGGTCCACTGGGGATCTTGAAGCTTAATTTTGATGGGAATTTCGAAACTTAGCTCAGCTGGGGAATCAAGTTTTGGAATGCACTGACTCCCCTAAGGATCTTGAAGCTTAACTCCGCTGGGGAAATATACTCCAAATTTAGCCTTGTTGAGGGTCTGAATGATGTATCGCGGGGATTTCTCCTGAGGTGGCACAAAAATATCTTCCTACACCTTCAACCTATCAGTAACTATCCCTTTTTTTAATGTCGTTTCACTTGTAAGCCGTGATTATATTCAAATGCATATGCCTATTTAACAAAACATTAGACGTTTTCAAAATAAACATAAGTGTAAAAAGAAAAGAAAGGCAAGCAAATTTCTGCACTTGGAAGTGTATTTGTATTAACTTTTGTGAGTATCTTTGTACAAAGGAGACAGACATCCTAGTAAGAGAATGTTGTCGTAAAATTTGAAAAATTTTATACAAAAGAAAGATAGTTATGTGTAATAATTCCATGGGATTCCCATTCTGTTATGGCCTTCACAACTCTGAATATCTTGTCCATTTATTGCTTTGGCCGCCGATGACTAGGTTGATCAGAAGCTCGGAGCTTGTTGATGAAGAGATTGTTCTTGAAGTGATCCGACGAGACACAGTCATACGCTTTAATTCCCTAACTTTTGCCTGAACCGCCCTTTCAGGTTTTCGATCCACCGGGAAACCCTTTTTTTCCCAAGTCGCCCTTTCGGGTTTTCAACTTGCCGGGTGTACAGATTTTTTTGTTTTATCCCTAATTTTTGCCTGAACCGCCTTTTAGGGTTTTCGGTTCACCAGGATGCCCATTTTTGCCCAAGTCGCCCTTTCGGGTTTTCAACTTGTTGGGTTGTTTTATGCGTAGTATCTTTTGACTATGTCTGCGTTCGCAGGGTGTGGAAAATCGTCGCTGTCCATGGTGGTCAGAATCATTGCCCCACCATAAAAGATGCTCTTAAACACAAATGGTCTTTCATAAGTAGGAGTCCATTTTCCCCTGGGATCACTTTGCGGTAATATGATCTGCTTGATTACAAGATCTCCGACTTGATATATTTGACGCCTGACTTTCTTGTTGAAAGCCTTGATCATCCGTTTTTGATACGTCTGACCATGGCAAACAGCAGTAAGTCGCTTCTCGTCGATCAAATTAAGTTGATCAAGCCGGGTCTGAATCCAATCGTCTTCACTCAAACAGGCGTCCTTCATAATCCTTAAGGAAGGAATCTGAACCTCCATGGGAAAAACAGCCTCCATGCCATATACTAAAGAAAATGGGGTTGCCCCTGTTGAAGTACGTGCCGTGGTACGATATCCATGCAGAGCAAACGGTAACATCTCATGCCAGTCCTTGTAGGTAACTTTCATTTTTTGAATGATCTTCTTGATATTTTTGTTCGCGACTTCAACAGCACCGTTCATCTTCGGCCGATAGGGAGATGAATTATGATGATAAATCTTGAACTGTTCGCATAGAGCGGTGATCATAGTATTGTTCAAATTTGTACCGTTGTTTGTGATGATCCTGTCGGGGACACCATACCGGCATATGAGATTCTGCTTGATGAAGCGGGCAACCACATTCTTTGTAACTGAGGCATAGGAAGCTGCTTCGACCCACTTGGTAAAATAATCAATAGCGACCAAGATGAAGCGATGTCCATTAGATGTCGTGGGCTTGATCTCTCCAATCATGTCAATGCCCCACATTGCAAACGGCCAAGGAGCTGTTAGAACGTTGAGAGGAACAGGAGGAATATGTACTTTGTCGGTGTAGACTTGGTATTTATGGCAGGTACGGGAATATTGGTGACAATCAGCTTCCATGGTAGACCAGTAGTAGCCTGCTCTTAGAATCTTCTTTGCCATTGTATGCCCGTTCAAATGGGTGCCAAATGTGCCACTGTGTATCTCAGTCATGATCAACTCTGCTTCAGATTTGTCCATACATCGAAGTAAAACACAATCATGGCTGCGTTTATAAAGGATGCCATTGCTTAGGAAGAACTTTGCAGCAAATCTCCTTAAGAACTTTTTGTCATTGACGGAAGCTCCTTCGGGGTATTCTCTAGTCTGGAGATACCTTTTGATCTCATTAAACCAGGGTTGTTCCACTACTGCTTCGGTATTAATCTCATGACAGTGCGCAGGTTCGTCCATTCGCTCGATGGTGATTTGGGGAGCCTCGTTATCCCAGTTGAGTTTAAACATGGAAGACATTGTAGCCAGAGCATCTACTAGCTGATTTTCTTCTCGCGGGAAATGCTCGAAAGTAATCTGCTCGAAATGAGGCAACAAAGTCAGGACATGTTCTTTGTATGGGATGAGATTAGGATGTTTGGTGTCCCACTCTCCTTTGACTTGACTGATAACCAAAGTCGAGTCCCCAAATACGACCAAAGATCTGATTCCCAAGTCTATAGCAGCCTTGAGACCAAAGATGCAAGCTTCATATTCAGCCATATTGTTGGTACAGCTGAAGCAAAGTCGGGCAGTGAAAGGTGTATGGCAATCTTCTGGGGAAATGAGTACTGCACCGATACCGTTGCCAAGTGCATTTGAAGCACCATCAAAGTATAGGGTCCATCGGGATCCTTGTTCAGGTCCGTCATACGGTCCGTTACTTTCAATGTTGTCCAAAGTCATGATGTCCTCATCAGGGAAGTCGAATCTCATAGATTGATAATCTTCGACGGCTTGATGAGCTAGATGGTCATCTAGTACACTCCCTTTTATAGCTTTTTGGGTAGTATACTGGATGTCATACTCAGTCAGGATCATCTGCCATCTAGCGATTCTTCCAGATAAAGCAGGCTTCTCGAAGATATACTTGATCGGGTCCATCTTGGAGATCAACAAATTGGTATGAGTCAACATATACTGCCTTAGCCGGCGAGCAGCCCATACCAAAGCGCAGCAAGTTTTCTCGAGCAGTGAGTAGCGAGTCTCACATTCGGTAAACTTTTTGCTAAGGTAATAAATGGAATGCTCTTTTCGACCAGACTCGTCATGTTGGCCCAGTACGCACCCCATTGAGTTGTCCAAAACAGTCAGATACATGATCAACGGCCTTCCTTCGACGGGTGGCATCAGGATAGGAGGTTCTAGCAAATACTCCTTGATCTTATCAAAAGCAATTTGACAATCATTGTTCCATTCAACTACCTGATCTTTCTTCAACAGTTTGAAAATTGGCTCACAGGTAGATGTTAGGTGAGAGATGAACCTTGCAATATAGTTTAAGCGTCCCAAGAATCCTCTAACCTCCTTTTCAGTGCAGGGGGGCAGGCATTTCTTGTATAGCTCTTACTTTGGCTGGATCAACCTCAATGCCCTTGTTGCTGACAATAAATCCCAGAAGTTTACCAGACTTTACTCCAAAAGTGCACTTGCTTGGGTTCAGTCTGAGCTTGTACTCCTTCAACCTGGCAAACAACTTTTGCAAATGTTCAAGGTGTTCTTCTTCTGTCTGTGATCGAGCTATCATGTCGTATACGTAAACCTCGATCTCATGATGTATCATATCATGAAACAAAGCTACCATGGCACGTTGATAGGTTGCCCTTGCGTTCTTCAGTCCGAACAGCATCACTTTGTAGCAGAAGGTACCCCATTGTGTAACAAAGGTTGTTTTCTCCATGTCCTCGGGGGGCATTTTGATTTGGTTGTATCCCGAGAATCCATCCATGAAAGAAAAAACCTTGTGTTGAGTTGTGTTGTCGACCAGGATGTCAATATGTGGCAGCGGAAAATCATCTTTAGGGCTAGCCTTGTCCAAATCCCGATAGTCTACACACATTCTGACTTTGCCGTCCTTTTTGGGTACGGGCACGATGTTAGAAACCCATTGTGGATAAGAGGTAACAGCCAGAAAGCCAGTGTTGAATTGCTTCATTACTTCAGCCTTAATCTTCTCGGACATGTCAGGTCTCATTCGGTGAACCTTTTGCTTGATCGGTGGACAATCTTCTCTGGTAGGGAGAAGGTGAACCATAATATCGGTGTCTAGCCCTGGAATGTCTTCATAAGGCCAGGCAACGATTTCAACATATTCGTTCAACAACTGTACTAGACGCTCCTTGACACTCGGTTCCAGGTTGGCACCCACTTTCACTTCTTTCCTATCTTCCTTTGTCCCTAAGTTGATGGTTTCTAACAGCTCTTCATGAGGCAGAATGGCCCTCTCTTCCTGTTATAGAAGTCTGGCTAACTCTCTCGACACTTCACAATCTTCGTCAACTTTGTACTCAGCATGATTGACCAAATCTTCAGAGTTATCGAAGGCTAAAACAGAATAGTCACCCATGGAATATGGAGTGGATGGGTACCTGCATTTGTGAGTGTGGGTGTGTGTAAGGGATAGCCATCCTTAAACAAACAAAAATGCAAAAGGAAAGAAAATGAACAGTTTATAGATGAAAAACCTCCAATGACTCATTAAACATGGCATATGATTATGAAGAAAATCAAGCCCTTACAAATGGACCTACATGCCCCGGGCAAGGCATGAGGTGAAAATAGTGTGCGATTTGTTTTAGTTATTACAGACCATAAAAATGGGAAATTGTTCAAAGATAAAATTACTGGTTGATAAAGGTGATAGGAACAAAATCCATTGCTTCCCAATTGCTCAAACCCCCTTCGACAGTCGGAAAGATCCAGTCTTCAAAGTGGCTCTCCTCCTCTTCATCTTCTACGGCATTGATTCCGTGGTGTGAGATCTTGATGGGTGATCTTCCAATCTTAGAGCAGCGCATAGCCTTTTGTCCTGCAGCAGTAAACCCTAAACCAAACTTGTTTGTCTTATGGGGAAAGTCAGGCAATTGTCCCCATATTGTGCTCTTCCCCTCCTTAATCACAGCCTCTGCGTCCTTGAGAGATGCGATTCTAGCCATATGCTTGGGAATGATAGGTACCTCAACCGCTGTCTTCGCAACTGCTACCTCAGGAGAAACTTCCTCGAAATGTTGAAAAGGCGTTTCAATGAATTCGCCATCTAACTCCATATATCGAAAGGAATTGAGATGACTAATCATGTACTCTTCCTCGCCATGCACAGTTATGATTTTACCCTTAACAGGATACTTCAGCATCTGGTGCAAAGAGGATGTAACTGCCCTGGCATAATGGATCCACGGTCTTCCCAGCAAGCATGAGTATGACGGACGGATGTCCATCACGTAGAAGGTGGAGTTGAACACTTTGGTTCCTACCTTGATGGGAATATCAACCTCTCCATGAACCATTCTTTTGGAGCCATCGAAAACTCTGACGACCATATTACTAGGTTTGAGGGTCAAACCTTCGCAATCCAAACGGTCTAAGGCCTTCTTTGGCAGCACATTCAGGGAAGAACCAGTATCAACCAAGACATGGGCGAGGGTGGTCCCTCGGCATTCAACTGAAACATGTAACGCATCATTGTGTTTCCTTCCTTTGGGAGTTAGGTCAGCGTCGGAAAAACCCATGCCATTGTCAGCAGTAAGACTGGCCACACAATCCTGAAATTGGTCAGCCGAAGTCTCTTGGGGTACATGTGTCGTCTTCAATAATTTAATCAGGGCTTTAGCATGGGCCTCTGAACAGAGCAGGAGGGCTAACATTGAAATTTTAGAAGGGGTTTGCCCTAATTGTTCCACAACGTCGTAGTCACTTTTTCTGATTATTTTCAGGATTTCATCCATCTCCTTCTGAGGGGTTTTGGGGATAACCACAGCATGAGCCTTCGTCCTGACAGGCATTTCCAGTATCCCCTTACCTTTGTCGGTATTATCAGCAGATGGTCTTTCTTCAGGAGTGTTTAACTCTTCAATCACAGGGCCTTGCACAGAGGGTCCAACAGGTGCAGAAGCTTTTAAGGGTCCGAAAACTGCTCGGGGGGGAGAAATTTCCGGAGAAAAGATCCGGCCATTGCGGGTTATCTTGCTTGTACCCGCGATGTTCCCTATATCAGGGTCTTCTTCAGAAATTTCTTGGACTGTTTCGATTTGTTTGATGTCGTGGTAGAAGATTTCTCCCCCATAGTTCCACGGTATCATTTTGCTTGATTGGTACGGGATAGGTCCCGGCATAGTGATCTTTAAAGGTACAGATTCAGAGTTGGGTGTAATCCTGACAGGCCTTTTGCAAGCCTTGGGAGGATTGTCGGAAATGGTTATGATGGCAACATCATTGGTTGAGGTATCACAAGCATCAGGAGTGATCGGATTGAAAGTGTTAACGGGGGTTTTCTGGAAAAGTATTTCTTGAGTATCCATCAGGCGTTGGACACCCGATTTCAATATTGGACAATCATCTTGAATGTTCAAACAAAAATAGCAGTCTTCATCACAACCAGGAAAAATCCCGGCTCTTAACAAATTTTCTTTTATCACTAACAATGGAGTTAACAGATCGGCAACATCAGTAACATGGAGATTTTCCAAAATAGCATGCACATTGTGGCCGTGCTTGGGCATCGGTGCAGTTATAACATTGGGCTTCTCAGGAGCGTCAAATTCAACCTCTTTAGCGTCAATTAAGTCCTGAATTTTGTTCTTGAGTGCCCAGCAATTATTGGTATCGTGCCCAATACTGTCGGAATGGGAAGCACACTTGGCTTTTGAGTTGTAGGATGGAGAGGTGGTATTTACATTTTTTGGCGCCTCTTTTAAATTAGCAAGATTCAACTTCAGGAGATGTGGAAGGATTTGAGCAGGGGTCATGTTTACTGGGGTAAACTACTGTGGTGGCCTTTGCTGATAAGTTTTGGGCTGATCATTCCTCGGTTGACTGTTTCTAAGCTGGTATGATGCGGACTTCTGTATTAATACGGCCCCCACTATTGGCCGACGTTCCTCTCTTTCCCGATTTTTCTGGGTGTATACAGCAGATGCTTCCTTCTTGGCTGGGAAAGGTTTTCTAGCAGCTGTGGATGCGGAAGCATCCTTTTGAATCTTTCCACTTTTGATACCGGCCTCCACCCTTTCGCCGGTCAGGATCAGTTCAGTAAATCCCACAGAAGAGCTTCCGATTAGATGGTTGAAGAAAGGGCCAGACAGGGTCCCCAAAAACATGTCAACTAATTCTCTATCTGATAGTGGTGGCTGCACCCTTCCAGCCAGGTCGCTCCACTTCTGGGCGTACTCCTTAAAACCTTCATTTGAAGCCATCCCCATACTTTGTAGCTGAGTATGGGTAGGCGCCAAATCAGCATTGTACGGATACTGGTGATAGAAAGCGGTTGCCAAGTCTTCCCAATTGTGGACCTCTGACCTTTCGAGCTAATAAAACCAATCTAACTGAGTGCCAGACAAGCTGTCTTGGAAAAAGTGCACCCACAGGTCTTTATCAGATGAATGTGGCTGGATCTTTCTAACATACGACCTCAAGTGCATCTTAGGGCAAGATAGACCGTCGTACTTGGCAACTGTCGGCACCTTGAACTTGGGAGGGATTACAATCCTGACTACCAACCCCAGTTCCTCAAAATCCAATCCGGGCACCCTCTGCAACTCCATAGCTGCCAATTTGTCTTCAAGGTTCTTATACTTGTCATCCGCTGGTGGATACTGTTGTTTTGAATAGTCTTCGTCTGCTTCCTCTTCCTCCTCTTCTACCTCAGAATCAGAAGGTACAGTAACTCCTTTCCCCTTGCCAATCCCTTCGTTAGACGTTGAAGGAAACTCAAGAGTTCTTCTAGCATCGCCCTCAAATCTTCTTCCGAAAGTAGCTACCCCCGGTCTCTTTTTCTTTTTCTTCTCTTTATTCTTCTCTAGCAAAACTTTGAGATCCTCTTGACCCTTTGCCAAGTTCATGAGGAGTTGCTGAAATTATGAATTTTTTGCTTGTAGGTCCTTCACTGTTTGCTCCAAATCCATCTTGCAGAAATAAACAGCAGAAAGATAAGGAAACCTAGCTTGATGACCTGCTTATGCATATGATGAATGATATGTTATTCATGTAATGCATTCAAGGGTTCAAAACTTCAAATTTGTTGTAAACAAAAAGAACACACGTCATATTAAGAAGATCTTGTTAGTACATAAGTGCCCCATGGGCGAAATATTACAAAATTCTTAATATAAAAAGACGTTGCGCATCCTCTTTGGTGCGATGTAGGTGTTGAGAGTTTCCTCCTCGTGAAGTCGGCGGGTGAGCTCTAAAACCTTCTTCTCACTGGCATAGAAGTTGGCTTCAAAAGTATCCCGTTCTTCTTTGAGTTGGATCCAACTCTTTTGCATTTCCTCCCATGATGTTGGCATGTCAGGATGTAGGATGGCGTATGGAACCTCTCCTTCTATAACAGGCTCTTTAATCAAGGGGAGAATGTGAGGATATGGCATCATAAGATTCTGAGAGCGGGTTCGTACCCACTTGAGGTAAGGCTCAAGGGGGATGGAATTCTTGTGCCCCAGTGTCTTACTGTCCACCTTGTTAGGCATCCTCCAAGCTCTGATGAACCTTTGTCGAATTCCTTGCACATCGTTGTCGAAGTCAAAAACTAGGTCAGGAATCAGCATGTCATGAGGGCCATCCCTCCGAGCATATCCAAATTGTCTCAAAGATAGACATGGGTTGTAGGTAATGCCTCCCCTAATTCCAAGTAATGGGACATTAGGGAATTCACCATAATGATCAATGATGATGACATTTTCTCTGGACCGAGAACACCAATGTACATCAGAATGTGTGAGGGTCATCAACCATTGCGACCACCTTAAACCCTGCTCATTCTTCAAAACTGATTGTGGAAGGTGAGAAATAAACCACCTTGCTAGGAGAGGAGTACAGCACATGAGAACACCTCTTTTCCTCATTGTTCGTGTGTAAAATGAGTGTAGGATGTCCCCAAGCAATGTAGGTATGGGATTCTTGGACATGAAAATCTTGACAGCATTCACATCTATAAGTTGATCAGGGTTTGGGAACAAGAACAACCCATAGATGAGGAGTGCCATAATCTCTTCAAAGGCTTGTAGATCAAGAGAATTCCAGCAGTCTTGTGCCTTCTCAAACAAGAATTTTTCCAAGAAGCCCTTGACACCACTTCTGGTTTCCCAATGCCCCTTGATGTCAGATGGTTGCAAGTGTAATGCTTGAGCAACATATTCAGGCTTTGGTTCTTTTTCCGTACCGTTGTAGGGTAGTTGATTAAGAATAGGAATTCTCAAGAGTTGAGAAAATTCCTCCAAAGTAGGCACAAATTGATAATCAGGGAATGTGAAACAGTGGTGTAGGGGGTCAAAGAACTGGAAAAGTACTTTCACCATGTCTTCTTCAATGCTGGTGTTGACTAAGTTGAGGAGTCTACCATGTCTTTCACTGAAGAGAGAATTCTCTGGAATCTTGGAAGTAAGTTCTTTGAGTTGAGGAGGGATCCTCACAAGGTTGGCTTAAATTGTTTTCCTGCGAAGAGATTCCATGACCTATAAAACAAGAACAAAGATGAAGATCCAAACCCTTGAAATGGTTAGTGGATGCATATGATGCTTTATGATGTTCATGATGTATGCACAAACACATGTACAAGCAAGTCACACAAAACTCTAGTTTCAGGCTTGCATGAAGTTTCATAGGTAAGTACCCTCTTGAGTTTAGTTGGCTCAAAACTTGTCCTATAAATAGTAACCGGGTTCTAAGGAACTCAATATCATTGGATTGTTTTCTATGTTCACTGTTTTGGATTAGCCACTTAACTAGCGACCAAAATATTCCAAGAAAATAACCCTCAATGAGTGTAGTATCGAGTATCTACCAACTTCGGACTGCACCAAAGCCGATCATCTCACTACCCCTAATAAAAGGCCAAGATGGTCAAGTAAGGTTCTAGTTCATTAGTGCTTAATGACATCACTCAGCGGCCCCGTATTCTCTTTGATTGACTCAAAGGCTACCGATACTCACAAATATGTCGCACTAATATAGCTATTGCTTCAACCGTGTCGGTATACCCCGCATAGTTTCCACAACGTATTGCTATCTATGAATGTTTCCCAAATCCGGGTGGAGGATTTCAAGCCCAAACAAGAGAACCAAAATGTAAAGCAATCAAAGCAAACAATAATTATGCAAGGGGTGATCTAAGCCCTAAGGTTACTCCACTTTCAATTTATCCCCAACAGAGTCGCCAGTTCTGTGATACGGTGGGAGAACTGACTTGGGATTTTGCGTTTGTGTTTGCAAAAGTTTCGGTTTAGCAAGAGTCGCCATCGACTTTTTATTTTATCCTAAGGAAAGGTCAAAAAGCACTGGAAAGACCTTTGAGATGTTTTCTTGGGTTCGGGGAGTAGATTATAGAAAGGGAAGGTATTAGCACCCTTTCTATCCATGGTTATCCATGGGCTCTTAGTTACTTGCTTAGATCACTTGCTTTTCATTTTCAATTGTTTGAAATGGTGCTTTTCAATTGTTTGAAATGGTGTATTGTGTGTGATTTTGGAAAATGTTTTGAAAAGAGGCCATCGTTGTGACAACCTTTGTAATGATTCTTGTTTGAATGTATACAAAGGTGTTTTTGTCTTTTGAAAAGTTTTCAATGTTTGAAAATAGGGTTTTGAAATTGTGTTGTGGAGTGTGTTTTAAAAAGTAGCAAGGATGTTTTTGCAAGCTTGATCAAGTAACTAAGAGCTATCTACCCTATTTTACTCAAAGATCTTTCTTATGTTTTTAACCCTTTTAATAGTGTTGTTTCACCATTGTATTTGGTGAATAACCTTGTGTTAGGATGTTTTCGGGACAGGCGCCGGTCATCGTATAGACCATGATAGCAATAGTGTCAAATATCTTTGGCAATTTTCTTGAGGGACTTGATCATTTTTGTTTAGGCGACTCAGATAGCGTCATCGAGGGACTATGATCTTTTTGTTTGTTTTTGTTTTGCCAAAGTGCTTGACATGCAACCATGGCCCATTTTTTGAAGGCAACAAGTGGATGAAACCCTAGGGGTGCAAGTGTGCATTGTGTTTGTTTTTCATGCATGTTTATATTTGGATTAGGTCAAACTACTTGTTGGTTTTATTTTGCATACAAACCCTAGGTCTAGGCATGGTATAATTGAAAGCTTTTAAATGTGCGAGAATTTAAATGCTACACTATTACAACATGATATAGGGAGGGGGTACAAATTTGAATTGGGGATACTTGACAAGGAAATAAATTCTAAGTTATTACAACCATATCGAATATACAAGGCAATATTTAACATTTAAATAAATACAATTAAGTAAATGTCAAATAAAATGTATTATGCAAAAAAAAGATTTTTTATGTATGTGAAAAAGGTATTTTTTAATGTGAAACATAAACAAATAAAAAAAGTCAAATTTTAATTATTTTGGTTATTTAGGGCAAAACCCTAATTTTCAAATAAATAGCAATATTTATTAATTATATACAATTATTATATTAATTTATACAAAAATCAAAGTATATTGTAAAAAAAAGTATTTTTAGTGTCAAATATTAATAAAAATAAAAGTGTATTATTTTTGTATTTTTTGTCCTAATTATCTAATAAAATAAAGTATATATGTATATATATATATATATATATATATATATATATATATATATATATATATATATATATATATATATATATATATATATATATATATATATATATATATATATATATATATATATATATATATATATATATATATATATATATATATCAAAAAAGTGTATATTCAAGAAAATGTTTTTAAATATAAATGAATGAAAATAAATATATCTTTTGTATTATTTTTTTGAGTTTTTTTTTTAAAAGAAAATAGTTTATTTATATATATATATATATATATATATATATATATATATATATATATATATATATATATATATATATATATATATATATATATATATATATATATATATATATATATATATATATATATATATATATATATATATATATATATATATATATATATATATATATATATATATATATATATATATATATATATATATATATATATATATATATATATATATATATATATATATATATATATATATATATATATATATATATATATATATATATATGTACTTAATAAAATAAAATAAATATCAAATAAAAAATATAGAAAATTATTTTTTGATATTTTTTATATTTCATATAAAAAATAATAAAGTCAGAATAAAAATGAAAAATGTCAAAAATGATAAATATCAAATAAATGGGCCAGGGAGGTGTAGACTGAATATGGGGGGTGCCAAAAGCAAGCCTGTACAGGCCCAGCCCAAGCCAGCTTCTTCTTCAACCTCTGAACAAAATATGTGCGCGCCTGGTTCAAATGCTACATCCTAGAAACGTGACTTTTTGCCAAAACTTACAACATCAAACTTGTAGAGAATTTAAACACGAATCCAACCATATAAAGCATTAAATCTAACTCTCAAAGACCAGAGAGAATTTCTCTAGCCCTAAAATTTGACCTAGCTTTTTTCACATGTTCATGGATGAAATTCTCCTAGCACACTTAATATAAATGAAAGCTGAGCATATGTATGGCTTCATGACATTGAATACTAAATTTTTCATTCACAAACCTAAACTAAATGTTCCTAGATAGAGAGATAGGAAGTGATAAAAAACCTGTTTTTGTTGGATTCGAGTAGGGCAATGCAGCAACCTTCAATGGTGTTTGAGCTTCTGTTGAGCTTGCCTGAGGAACAAGGAAGCTTCTCCAATGCTTGGCTTGCTTTGAAACACCTTGAATCGTGCTGTAGAACTCAACCTGCAGAGCTTTGAAATGAAAATGGCAAAGTGTGTTAGAGGTGTTACAGCTTGCAATGGAGGATCTGGATAGCTCAGGTGGATTGATTGGAAGGTTTCGAAACTCTTTTGGACAAAACGCACGATAGGAATTGGTTATGGCTTGAAGTTTGCAGAACTTGCCCTGTTTTGTAGCAAAACAGGGATTCTGAGTATGAGAAGGATTCAGGGGTAGAAGGGTCGTGCTTCAGGCTTGTTTTGATGTATGGAACTGGTTCACAAAGTTTGTTTTAGCTTGTGTTAACAGATATGTGAAGTTGGTTGTGTTTTTGCAAGTTTTCTCTACTTGATGCCCCCTTGTGAAAGTGAAGTTACAGGCCTCTATATGTTGTCAAACATGCTTGCATACCTTGCTCTAGGCCCCTCTGATTTTTGGATTTGTTTTGCTGCAAGAAATCTTGGACCAATGCTCAAGGGTTTAGTTTTTGACATAAAGTGACATTAGGCAAAAATGGCAATTTGCCTTTTTGTACTTAAGGCTTAAACTTGCATGTAATGTCCATATGAATAAGATAATACCTTAACACAATGGTTAGGCATTAAATTATGAAGTGTAAGTTGTTTTTGAGGCCTGCAAGCTAGCACCAAACATGCTGATTTGAAAATGCAAGTTGCTATGAACATGTATTGGCCATGAACAAAAGTGAGTTTTTGCCAACTTTAAGAATTCGAGTCTCTCTAACCACAAGGGTGTTTGAGGAGTTCTTGGACAATTTGGAAATCTTGGAACATGTACTACAATCCATCTTTGTAATGCCACTTGAAACTCCAAGTGGAACTATGTGAAAAATGGCCAAGAAGATGGGTCAAAATCCTGCCTAGATTAGGGCAAATTTTCTCTTAGTTAAAAGTTTTAGGTACCCTTGTTCCAAAAATCATAACTTGAGATACAAGATTCCTTTGAGAAAACTTTGTGAATCAAAGTTGTAGACTTTTTGATGGACTACAACTTTCATGTTTCAAGATTTGTTTGAATCCCATTGCATCTTGGTGAAATAATGGGACAAAGTTAGGAAAAAATAATAAAATTTCATAACTTAGAAAATTTCGAAGTTATGAATTTTTTTCATTTTAAACCCTAATTTGCATTTTTGGGTTTCTTGATGAAAAAGTTTCATAATTTGACATGTTTTGATGAAAAATAACTCTTGGCACTTGATTTTGACCAAAAAGTCAAAGTTTGACTTTTCAGTATACAGTCAAATTTTGATCAATTGACTGAAAAATTCATTTGTCAACCCTATGCATTTGAGATCTTTTGAACTTGTTGAATGGGTCAAGAAAATTTCATTGAGTTCTTGAATCCATATGTGAGCTTGGTTTGCCATTGGTTAGGTCAAACAGTCAAAAATTGCCTTTGTGCAGTCAAAACTTTAAAAATGACCATTTTGCCCTTTTAGTGATCTGATCAAATTTCTTGTGGAATTGTGATCCAAACTTGATCAAATGGTTCATATGAGTTAATAATGTTGATGTGGGTCAAATTTCATGAGGTTTGACTGTCAATTGGCCACAGTTGACTTTTTCCCCAATACAGCTGATTTCTAGGTCAACTGTCCAATTGACTGGGCAAAGATTTGAATCAAGGCTTGAAACTTGATATGGGCAAACTTGTGAACCCAACATGAAGTATGAAAGTAACTTTGGGGATTGTAGTTCAAAACATCCTTGTGCAAACTCAAACCCTAATTTAGGTCAACAGTGCAAGGAAGTGTCTTGAGCAGAGCAAACCCTAGCTTGATCTTGAGTTCCAAGGGTCTTGTGATGAGAAAATGTTGATGAAATGAGAGGGAAAATTTTGGGGTACAACAATGAGGCTCCTCAAATCACCATTGAAAGAATGGACGAAACTGCACATTGTCACGAGATTAATACCGAAGAAGTAGTGGACCGACCTTGGTTTCATGACATCAAAAGGTATCTCGAAACACAAGAATACCCTGAAGGAGCTTCAGTCAACAAAAAGAAGTTCTTGAGGAGATTCTCCGCCAAGTTCTTCCTGAGCAATGGTATCCTATACAAGCACAATCATGATTGCATTCTGCTTCGTTGTGTGGACAAGGTTAAAGCTGAGAAGATCATGACTGAACTGCACAATGGTACATTTGGCACCCACTCGAGCGGTCATACAATGGCTAAGAAGATTCTACGAGCAGGCTATTACTGGTCTACCATGGAAGTTGATTGTCATCAACCTTCCCGTACTTGTCACAAATTCCAAATCTATGCGAACAAGGTACATATTCCTCCAGTTCCTCTCAATGTCCTAACAGCTCCTTGGCCATTCGCGATGTGGGGAATCGACATGGTTGGAGAGATCAAGCTTACAACATCCAATGGACACCGTTTCATCCTGGTGGCCATTGACTACTTTACCAAGTGGGTCGAAGCAGCTTCCTTCGCCTCCGTTACAAAGAATGTGGTTGCCCGCTTCATCAAACAGAACCTCATTTGCCGGTATGGTATCCCTGACAGGATCATCACGGACAACGGTACAAATTTGAACAATACTATGATCACCGCTCTATGCGAGCAGTTCAAGATTAAACATCACAATTCATCTCCCTATCGGCCTAAGATGAACGGTGTTGTCGAAGCTGCGAACAAAAATATTAAGAAGATCATTCAAAAGATGACAGTCACCTACAAGGACTGGCATGAGATGTTACTGTTTGCTCTACACGGGTACCGTACCACGACGCGTACTTCAATTGGGGTAACACCCTATTCTTTGGTATACGGCATGGAAGTTGTCTTACCCATCGAGGTTCAGATTCCCTCCTTGAGAATCATGAAGGATGCTGGTTTGAGTGAAGACGATTGGATTCAGACCCGACTTGATTAACTTAACTTGATTGACGAAAAGCGACTTACTGCTGTTTGCCATGGTCAGGCATATCAGAAACGTATGATCAAGGCCTTCAACAAGAAATTCAGGTGCCAGGTATATCAAGTCGGGGACCTTGCAATCAAGCGGATCATCTTGCTGCAAAGTGATCCCAGGGGAAATGGACTCCTACCTACGAAGGACCATTTGTGATCAAAAACATCTTTTCTGGCGGGGCAATGATCCTGACCACCATGGACGGCGACGACCTGCCGCACCCTGTGAATGCAGACATAGTCAAAAGATACTACATATAAATGACCCGACAAGTTGAAAACCCGAAAGGGCGACTTGGACAAAAATGGGCATCCTGGTGAATTGAAAACCCGAAAGGGCGGTTCAGGCAAAAATTAGGGATAAATAAAAAAATCTGTACACCCGGCAAGTTGAAAACCCGAAAGGGCGACTTGGGCAAAAAAGGGTTTCCCGATGGACCTAAAACCCGGAAGGGCGGTCCAGGCAAAAGTTAGGGAATTAAAGCGTATGACTATGTCTCGTCGGATCACTTTAAGGACAATCTCTTCACAGAAAAACTCCGGGCTTCTGATCAATCTAACCATCGTCGGACGAAGCAACGATTGGACAAAATATCCAGAGTTACGAAGGCTATAACAGAATGGGAACCCCATGGAGTTTTACACATAGCCATCTTTCTTTGTATAAATTTATCTCAATTTTATGACAACATTCTCTTACTAGAATGTTTGTCTCCTTTGTACAAAATACTCACACAAAGTTAATACAAAGATACTTCAAAGTGCAGAAAATTATTTGCCTTTCCTTTTCTTTACACTTGTGTTTTATTTGAAAACGTCCAATGATTTATTAAATGAGCATATACATTTGAATATAATCACCATTTACAAATAAACGAAATGTGAAAGAATAATTACTGACAGGGTGAAAGTATAGGGAAACGTCTTTAGGCTATTCCGAGAGAAATCTCCTTCAGTACATCATCTGGATACCCAGCGGAGCAAACACTTTGGGTCATGGATCCCCAACGAAGATGAAACCTTCTTCCCCAGCGAAGTCAATTTCCAACTACCAATCCGCAGCGGAAACCACTCAGTTTTCCCTAGATTCCCCAACAAGTTGTCTTTTAGTCTGAGAATCAACCAAATAACAGTTAACTTTTGTCCCCAACCTCCGGATAATTCCCCAGTAAATTGGCATACAACCCAAGCTCTTGAACTATTTCCAAACAGGAATAAGCTCTTCCCCCAGAGTCCTGATCTCCCCAGAAGAGTAGCTACTCTCCAGCAGTATAGATATTCCCCACAGAGTTCTTCATCCCCAACAGAATGAAGATTCTCATTCTTAACTCTCCAGTTTGAAATTCCCAAGGATTTATTTTCCCTAGAAGATTGAGGATTCTCAGTCTGGATTCCCTAGTGAAATTTCCAGAGTCTTCATCACTCCCCAGCTTGAGTTTACCAGAATTTTTAATCCCCTGCAGATCGAAGATTCTCACTCTCGCTTCTCCAGTGAAGTCCCCAAGGTTTCAACTTCCCCAGAAGAGTGAAGATTCTCATTCTTAAATCTCCACAGAAGCCATCAAAGTCTTCCTTATTCTCCAGCAGATCAAGGTTTTCTTTCATCTAATCCCCAGTAGAGATTCATCAGAGTTTCCCTATTTCCCTAGCCGAGTAAGGATTCCCATTGATGTACTCCCCATCTACAGTCGTCAAAGATCTCTGGATTCCCCAAACAGGTTTCTCAAAGTAGACTTGAAGGATCCCTCTCACTAGGAAAGTCATGAAGGATTCTCACATCCCTACAAAAGTTATCAAAGTTCTTATTAATCCCCACAAGTTGCCAAGGATTTTCTATCCCCAACAGTGGTCCAAGGATTTCTCATCTTCAGCAATCAAAGATTTTGAATCTCCAACAGCGGTCATGAATTTATTTTCCCCGGCAGCAGTCAAGGATTTTTATTATCCCCAGTTATCAAGGACTTATTCTCCTCAGCAAGACAGCTAATCAGCTTACATGCGCATACATTACATTCATATATCATAAAAATTGATAAAAACACATTTTATTGCATCATACATGTCATGTAACATAACTTTGTGTTTCAGCTAAAATTTTACCCTTTTCAGGATAAGATTAAAAGTTACCTTTAACGAATATTCAAAGATTTCAGATACAGTACGGATACACTCCAGGCGCGGAATTCATTATGTTACTCATTCAGATCTCTTATTAAGACACAGTACGGATACACCCCATACACGAAGGTCATTCTATTACTCATTCGGAATTCAAAGTCAAGATACAGTACGGATACACTCCAGACACGGAAGTCATTCTGCTACTCATAAAGATCTCAACTTCAGATACAGTCCAGATACGCTCCAGACACGGTAGCCATTCTGTCACTCATTCAAACATTTCCCCAGCCCAGAGATGCTCCATACATGGATGTCCTTCTGTCGCTTATTCAGATTTCAGATTCAGATACAATACAGATATACTCCAGACACGGAAGTCATTCTGATATTCATTCAAGAATCAAATACAGTTACAGCTCGGATACGCTCCAGACACGGACGCCATTCTTTTGCCCATACAGATCCAATCTCCAGATAGAACTCAGATACGTTCCAGATACGGATACCATTCTGATGTTCATTCTCCTGATTTTCAACAAATAGTCTTGAATGGCATCTCTAATCCCGTCTCCAGCAAGATTCTACCATCTCCAAATGGCATCTTTAAGCCCATTTCCTCAGCTACATTTTTTACGAGTGCAAATTTACGGGCACTCTAGTGTCCAATCCTCTTTTACCTTCGAGTCACGAAAGGCAAACTTGCCAATCTAACTCTTCAGGTTCAATAAGATTGAACAGGGGAAGCTGTTGTACCCCAAATTTTTCCCTCTCATTTTATCAAGATTTCCCCTCACAAGACTCCTTGGACTCCAAACAGAATTAGAGTTTGCTCTGCTCAAGACATCTTCTTGCACTGTTGACCTGAAATTAGGGTTTGAGTTTGCACATGGATTTTTGGACTTCCAATGTTCAAAGTGACTTTCATACTTCATGTTGGACTTATAAGATTTCCCCTACCAAGTTTCAAGCTCTGAATTAAATCTTTGCCCAGTCAATTGGACAGTTGACCTAGAAATCAACTATATGGGGGGAAAAGTCAATTATGGCCAATTTACAGTCAAACATCGTGATTTTTGATCCACATCAACATTATAGGATAATATGAACCATTTGATCAAGTTTGGACCACAACTCCTCAAGAAATTTGATCAGATCATCAAAAGGGCAAAATTGTCATTTTTAGGGTTTTGACTGTATAAGGGCAATTTCTGATTTTTCACCTAGCCAATGGCAAATTGGGTTCAAACATGGACTCAAGGACTCAATGGAATCATCTTGACCTATTCACAAGGTTCAAAAGATCTCAAAAGCATTGGATTGACAGATGAATTTTCCAGTCAACTGATCAAAAATCAACTGTACACTGAAAAGTCAAACTTTGACTTTTTGATCAAAATCAAGTGCCAAGGGTCATTTTTCATCAAGATGTGTCAAAACATGAAACTTGTTCATCAAGAAACCTAATTTTGCAAATTAGAGTTTAAGATTGAAAATTTTCATAACTTAGAAATTTTCTAAGTTATGAAATTTTCTTATTTTTTCCTAACTTTTCCCAACATTTTCACCATGATGCAATTGGATTCAAACAAAACATCCAACATGAAAGTTGTATTCCTCCACAAAATCTACAACTTTGATTCACAAAGTTTTCCTAAAAGATGCTTGGATCTCAAGTTATGAATTTTGGAATAAGGGTCCATGAAACTTTTAACTTAGTGAAATTTTGCCCTAGTTTAGGCAGGATTTTGACCTATCTTCATGGCAACTTATACATAGTTCCACTTGGAATCTAAAAATGTATTTCAAAGATGGATTGTAGAGAATGTTACAAGCTTTCCAAAATGTCTAAGAAATCTCCAAAATCATTTGTGGTTAGGGAGAATCGAAGGTTTGATATCCAAAATCACTTTGGTCCATGGCATTTTTCACTATGCTACAAATTGCAATTTCTATCCAGCTTTGCTTGTACTTGCTTACAGGTATCTAAACCCTTCCACACTCAAAAATTGAATGCAAACTCAATGGTTTAAGGCATTATTCTTATCAAGGGAAGATTACACATTGAATTAATCTAAAAATGGCAAAAAGGTAGCATTGCCACTTTGGTAAAGTTGGCTTTATGTCAACTTGTTTCTCTTGAGCATTGCACCAAGATTTCTGCAGCATACCAACTCCACAAACTTAGGTCAAAGTACAACAACTTTGTGCAGCTAGGAAGGAGGCTTGTACAAGCTCTTTGCTTGATCACTTCACACTTTTCTTCAAAACCAAGAAACCTTGCAAAAATCACATAACTCTTGTATCTGTTATAACCAAGCTTGGTAACCATTCAAAACAGCTTTTGCATATCACATTGAGCCAAAAAAACGAGCTATCTAGTCCTCAAACACCCTTGAACATAAAAACACCAAAAACTTGCAAAACAGGGCAACTTCTGCAGTTGCACCTCCATCTCACAAACCACTCGTGTGTTTTGTCCCAAACCTCTTCCAACACACTCCATACAACCCATCTAAGCTCTCCCAACCATTGGCCAGTGACTGTAACTCCATTTACAAGCTTCACCATTTTTAAATTCTGCTTGTGCAGGTTGACTTCTACGGGCTTATTCAAGCAAACTCAAAGCAAGCTAAGCATTGGGGAAGGTCAAAGGAAGTTCAAGCAAGCTCCCAAGCATCTCATGCCTCATTGAAAACCTTCACATTGCCATACTCGAGTTCAACTGAAGCAGGTATTTTCCAACTTTTTATCTCTCTATTTAGGAATCATTAGGCTTAGATTTGTGAATAAAAAATGTAGTACTCATTGCCCTTAAGTTGTACATATGCATAGATTTCATTTAAGTTAATTGTGTTGAGAGAATTTGATTGATGAACTTTCTGAAAAAGTTAGGTTAGAAATTAGGGCCAGAGAAATTATCTCTGGTCTTTGAGAGTTAGATTAAGTTCTTTACATGGTTGGAATCGTGTTGGAAAATGTTATAACTTTTGTGTTGTGAGTTTTTGCTTTAGAGCACGTATGCAGGAGTTAGCCATTTGTACAGGAGGCGCGCGTTTTTTTGAACAGAGGTTGAAGATGAAGGCCAGTTGGGCTGGGCCTGGCTATTTCTCACTTTTTGCACCCCTGATTTGCTTCTCACACCCCCTTGGCCCATTTAATCTATTTTTGTATATTTTTCATTTCTTTTTTAAATTTCTGACTTCATTTTATTTTTCTAAACTTTAAAAATTACCAAAAATATTTTATTTAATTTTCACATTTTATTTTATTATTTTTATTATTTTTTGGACATAGAAACAATTATTAAATAATATATACATTTATTTTCTTAATAAAAAAAACTTGTAAATACTATAATAAAAAAATTTATTTTTTTATTTATTATTATTTATATACTTAAATAATATTTTTTCTAACATATTTTTATTTCTTAACATTTGTATATATTTTTATTTTATTGTACATTAATAAATAATACATAATACATATATACTTTCTTAAAACAAATTAGGGTTTCCACCTTAATAAAAATAATATTTTTTTCTTATTTTTGATACATTAAATATTTTATTTTTACATACATAAAAATAATACAAAAAAAACATTTTTGCATATTTATAATATATTGCATATTAATTTAATTGTCCATTTAAATATTTGCTTATTTATTATTTGAACAAAGAATTCAATTTGGTTGTAATAATCTTAGGGTTTTAATTTCTTGCAAATAATCCCCTATTCAAAATTGTATCCCCCTCCCCATATCAATTTTGTAATAGCTTAGATTACTTTTACGCGTTTATTGCTTTCAAATATGCCATAATAGAGATTAGGGTTTGTATGCAATATCCAAAATCAATACAAATAGCTAGACCTAATACAAGACATAAAAGCATGTAAATTGACAACACAATGCACACATGCACCCCTAGGGTTTCATCCACTTTTTGCCTTTAAAATGGCCATGGTATATATGTTGAGTATCTTGGCAAAACAAAAACAAAACAAAAGATCATAGTCCCTCGATGACGCTATCTTGGTTGCCTATACAAAATGATCTAGTCCCTCAAACAAAAAAAACTTGCTAAGATATTTAGCACTATTGCTATCATGGTCAATATGATGACCCGCGCTTGTCTCGTTTAACATCCAAATACAAGGTTGTTTACCAAATGCAATGGTAAAACAACACTGTCAAAAGGGTTAAAAATATGTAGGAAAGATCTTTGAGTAAATAGAGTAGATGCTCTTAGTTACTTGAACAAAACTTGCAAACATCCTTGCTATTTTCAAACACACATCACAACACAATTTTAAAACATTTCCCAAAACAAACTTTCAAACATTGAAACATTTTTCAAAAGACAAACACCTTTGTATACATTCAAACAAGAATCATTACAAAGGTTGCCTAGACAAAAAGCCTCTTTTTCAAAATACTTTCAAAACCACACACAAAGCACCATTTTAAATAATTGAAAAGCAAAAGCAAGTGATCTAAACAAGTAACTAAGAACCCATGGATAACCATGGATGAAAAGGGTGCTTGCACCTTCCCTTTTCATAATCTACCCCCTGAACCCAAAAAAACATCTCAAAGGTCTTTCCTGTGCTTTTTGACCTTTCCTTTGGATAAAATAAAAAGTCGGTGGCGATACTTGCTAAATCGAAACATTTGCGAACACAAACGCAAAACCTCAAGTCAGTTCTCCCACCGTATCACAGTGTGCAAGTGTGTTATTTCCATGCTTGATTTTATCTTGAATTATGGTTTTCTATTTGACTGATCTTTATCTTTCCATACACTTCCTATTTACTAGCATTTACATTTGAAAGCGATAAATCGCAGAAATGTAAAGTCTTATGTTATTACAATATTTAGGGGGTGGGGGTACAAATTTATGAATGGGGATTGCAAATGAAAATAAAGCCCTAAATTACTATTACAACCATATTGAAATACATACAAGAAAATATTAAATGAACTTGTTTTGTTTTAAGAAAATATTTTTTGTCTTTTGTTTTAAGAAATAAAATAAAGTGTGAAAGAAATATTTTTGATGTTTGCTGATTAATGAAATGGATAGTGACAGCAAAAAAAATAACAAGGGGAAGAAAAAAGGGGATCAGCGTGTTGCTAAAAAGAAGTCAGAGGTTCTGACCTGGCATACTGCAGAACAGAAACCTGTTAGTGAAAATGTACAGGTCAGAGGTTCTGACCTTGGCACGCTGCAAAATAGAAACCTGTTAGTGAAAATGTATAAGGTCAGAGGTTCTAACTCTGTTGGGAACACAATAATTTTCAGAAGTTTTGATATTACTGATAACAAAACAGGCTCCAGAAGCGCTGGTGCCAATGACAGAACTTGGTCTCTCGCTCTCTCTCTATGCTAGTCAGAACATCTGCAATTTGGTTATTTCTCCATAAAAAAGAAGACATGCCTAGGACAGTTACAGCAGGTGTCATAGTGTTTCAGAAATAAGGAAAATCAGAACCATAAATCAGAGGCAAGTATGCCTTTGCTAATCCTAACTCTAAGTTTTTGTTTCTTCAAGAAAGTTCTGAACTGATTCATTCTCTACTTAAGCATACAGATGCATGAAAATCTCAGAATATGTATAACATCAGAAATATGATATCTACATTGTGTTTTTGAGCATGCAAATCTGGTGATGCTTAAGCAATATGGTGAGCGTCAGCAGATGCTTACCTTGCAGCTGGAAGAAGTTCTGTGAACTGGAGTTAGCCTTAACTCTGATGACGTTCTGAACAGCTTCTTTGCGTACTCAGTAAGCTGACAGTCTCCAACTTCTGGGGAAGGCAAGGGGATGATGTTCTGACTTCTTTGAATGGATGGATGGAGAGTATATAGTAGTATGAATACAGAAGTTATGGCAGTTTCCAACGTGTGGGTCAGAAACTATGGATGGTTTTTTAGTCAAGAAATATTTTGAGAACAAATGGAGTTTGAAAGCAGGGGATCCAAAGTTAATGGGTTTTTGTGTGTTGTGTTTACAGTTTTTGAAACTCTAGGAATTTTGGCAGAGATTCAAGGTTTTTTCCTTTGCTCAAACTTTTGACCTCTTTTCAGCAATTTTTTTCTGGACCCTTTCTCAATTACCAATGGAATTCTATTTATACGCAAAGCTTTTTGGGTTTTAAAATGTCAAGTGGCGCCAACATCATGCACTAGATGCTGACTTGCTCTTGAAGAAAGTTCAAAAAAGTTGTGGTAGTTGACAGTTTTTAGCCTAGGCTGGATTAGTAAGCAGGGATTAAGGAAAAGTGACACCCATAAGCGAAAAGTTGCGCATGGACCCATACATAAATCTGTACAAAGGTATTCCTATGCTACACGTGGAGAGACCCTTTGGACAAAAGACTCAAAATTGGTTGTGAGCATTAATGAGAATTAAATGGTGATGAGATTTGTCAAAATCAGAAATCCTGTAATGGGGGATTTTGCACCATTGCCTAAATCTAGGCCAGAAGTTCCATTTCAACGTAGTCTAGAACAAAGTACCCAAGTTCTGATCTTGGTATCATGTTGCCTTAGCAAGTTCTGAGGGATCCTTAGGCTTTCCAGCATGTTCTAAAAGAGGATTCAGATTTTTTATCACGTTTTATAATCTTCTATTTTTAACCTGGAAAACTCTGACTGAGCTTGCGTAGATGCTGAAGAGCCACATTCTGACTGAAGGTTATGTGCTGAGCTAAGTTTGCAACTTCTGACTGCTCTTGCCTGGAGGTTGGTTCAGAAGTTCTGAAGTGTCATTTTTTCTTAAATACTTAGAAAGATCCCAAGTATTTAGAAATTTGGCTTTTCCATAGTAAATTTGACTTTTGAACTTTAGATGGAACAAACTTCTTATTTCAACATGTTTTGATGAAATATGATATTTTTTTTTAGATTTGATTTTGATCAAGAGGTCAAAGTTTGGCCTTTCAGCGTGCAAATGACCATTTTTCCCTTGTGAGTGATCTTCATGAAAAATTTGTAATTCAAAGCTTGGGATTAGATGGAAGTAAACCTGAGGATCCAGGGTGATTTCTTGAGAAAAATGAGAGGGCAAATTTTGGGGTACAACAACTACCCCTGTTCAATCTTCTTAGACTTGAAAAGCGAGATTGACAGGTTTGTCGTTCGTGGCTTGAGAGTGGAAGATGATTGAATACTAGAGTGCCCAGAAATTTGCACTCGATGGCGCGCTGGTTGATTGTGTAGGGAATGGGCTTAAAGATGCCATTTGGAAAGGTGATAGAGTCTTGTTGGAGATGGGCTTGTAGATGCCATCCAAGAATGCTTATTGAGATGTAGTTTATGTGTTAAACATCAGAATGGCGTTTGTATTTAGAGCGTATCTGTATTGTATCAAAAGGTTGGATCTGCATGAGTATCAGAATGGCTTCCGTGTCTGGAGCATATCTGAACTGTATCGGGATGTGTCTTTGAATGAGTACCAGAATGGCTTCCCTATCTGGAGCGTATCTGGACTGTATCAAGAGGTTGAATCTAAATGAGTATCAGAATGGCTTACGTGTCTGGAGCGTATCTGAACTGTATCAGGTAGTGTCTTTGAATGAGTATCAGAATGGCTTTCGTGTCTGGAGCGTATCTGAACTGTATCAGGAATATCTTTGAATAAGTTCCAGAATGGCTTACGTGTCTGAAGCGTATCTGGACTGTATCAAGAGGTTGAATATGAATGAGTATCAGAATGGCTTCCGTGTCTGGAGCGTATCTGAACTGTATTAGGTAGTGTCTTTGAATGAGTATCAGAATGGCTTCCATGTCTGGAGCGTATCTGAACTGTATCAGGAGTGTCTTTGAATGAGTGCCAGAATGGCTTCCATGTCTGGAGCATATATGGACTGTATCAAGAGGTTGAATCTAAATGAGTATCAGAATGGCTTCCGTGTCTGGAGCGTATCTGAACTGTATTAGGTAGTGTCTTTGAATGAGTATCAGAGTGGCTTTCGTGTCTGGAGCGTATCTGAACTGTATCAGGAGTTTGCATATTGTCAAAGGTAACTGTTAATCTTATCCTGAAAAGGGTAAAACGGTAGCTAAAATACCAGGTCATATTGCATAAAATGTATGATGCAATGTGTGATACGGTGGGAGAACTGACTTGAGGTTTTGCGTTTGTATTCGCAAATGTTGCGGTTAGCAAGAGTCGCCACCGACTTTTATTTTATCCTAAGGAAAGGTTAAAAAGCACAGCAAAAACCTTTTGAGATGTTTTCTTGGGTTCGGGGAGTAGATTATAGAAAGGGAAGGTATTAGCACCCTTTCTATCCATGGTTATCCATGGGCTCTTAGTTACTTGCTTAGATCACTTGCCTTTTGTTTTCAATTGTTTTAAATGGTGCTTTGTGTGTGTGGGTTTTGAAAATGTTTTGAAAAGATGCCAATGTGGTGGCAACCTTTGTAATGATCCATGTGGGGATGTATACAAAGATGTATGTCTTTTGAAAAGGTTTTCATTTGTTTTTTGAAAGTTGTTTTGAAAGTGTAGTGAGGTGTGGTTTTGAAATTAGGCAAGTGTTTTGTTTTGCAAGTTTGATTCAAGTAACTAAGAGGTTATCTACTCCTAAATTTCTCAAAAGATTATTGATATGTTTTAACCCTTTTAACAAGTTTGTTCCACCATTGTATTTGGTGGACAATCTTGTGTTAGGATGTGAGAGGGACAGGCGCGGGTCATCGTTTAGACCATAATTGCAACGGCGTTAAATGTCTTTGGGCAATTTTCTTTAAGGGACTTGATCATTTGTTTTTGCTTGTTTTGAAAAGTTTTGTCGAGGGACTATGATCATTCAAACTGTTTGCTTTGCCCAAAGAAGTTCAACGTACAATATGGCCCATTTATTTGAAGGCAACAAGTGGAATACCCTAGGGGGTGCAAGTGTGATTTGTGTGTCCATTTTCATGCTTGTTTATCTTGTATTAGGTCAAACTACTTTTTATCGTTTTTTCGCATTCAAACCCTAATTCTAACATGTTATCATTAGAAAGCAATAAAGTGCGAAATTAAAATTACTAAGCTATTACAAAACCAAATATGGGAAGGGGGGTACAAATGTTCAAATGGGGATATTGACAAGAATTTAAATCTAAATTATTACATCATTTTGAATATTTGCAATGTAAATAATGTTCAAAAATTAAATAAGAATGCAAGATGCAAAAGAAATGTTTTGTATATGTATGAAAAAATATTATTTATGTAAAAGAGAAAAGAAAATGAAAATATATTGTTTTTTGGAGTATTTTGAATTTAGGGCAAAAACCCTAATTTTAAAAGAAAAATGCATTATTATCTAATTTAATACAATTATTTATTTATTATTTATAAAAATAAAATAAAATGAAGTATATTATGGAAAAAGTATTTTTGTATCCAATATTAATAAAAATAAAAATTCAAGTATTTCTATATTTTTAACTTAAATATATTGATAAACATATATATATATATATATATATATATATATATATATATATATTAAATCTTAAATATGTATTATACACAAAACAAATATTTATTTAATATTTTAATAAAATAAGTAAAAAGAGTATTTTTTATGTGAAATATTTTCAGAAGGTAAATAAAAATAAAAAATGTATTTACACTATTTTTCTATTTATTCTAATAATAGTATATATATATATTTTATGTATAAACAAAGAAACAAATCAAATAAATATGCCATAAATTCAAAAAAGGATGGAAAAAATATTTTTATGTTTTTTATATCATGAGAAAAAATAAAAAAAGTCAACCAAAAAAGAAAAAGTCAAAAAGAGTCAAAAATGAAGCAAATGGGCTCAGGGGGTGTGAATCAAAATAAATGGTGTGAATAGGAAAAAATTTCAGGCCCAGCCCAGAAGACATGTCTTCTTCAACCTCTGAACAACATCCTTCAAGCAAAACACGCGTTTTTTATCTCTGGATTCCTGGACTTTCAAGCAAAACTCATAACATGAAAAGTGTAGAGCATTAAGAGACGGTTTCAACCATATAAAGAACTTGACCTATCTCTCTAAGATGAGGGAGAATTTCTCCTCACCTAATTTCTGACCTAACTTTTCATCAATGTTCAGACATGAAATTCTCTAAGCACACGAAATATAAATGAAATCTAATCATATGAGCATGTTCAGGGCTATGATTGTGACATGTTTTCTTCAAAAATCTAAAGCTAACAATGCCTAATAAGGGAGATAGAACTCCATGAATGTACCTGTTCAGTTGGAATCGAGCTTTGCAATGGAGGATGTTTCAGAGTGAAATGATGACTTGTATAGCTTCCTTGAAGTGTAAGGATGCTTTTCCAAGTCCTACTTTGTCTTGAAACTCCCTGAATCGAGCTAGTGAACTCCAACTGCAAAACAGAAAATTAAAAATGGTGAAGTGGCTTGGAGGTGTTACAGGTCTGATTTTAGGCCATGGTTAGCTTGCATATGTTGTAAGGAAGGTAGAGGAACAAGTTTGGACAAGAATGCTCGAAGGGATTGAGAGATAGCACTCAATCTGCAGGGGTTCCCCTGTTTGTGCAGTTTTGTGGTGTTTCTGAGATGGAGAGTGCTTGAGAGGCAAATGGCTCGTGCAAAAGCTTGGTTGGGTAGTTTGGAATGTGTTTGATAGCTTTTGTGTTGTGTTTCTATGCTGAAGAGAGAGTTGTGATAAGTTATGGACTTTTCTTCTATGTTAAGCAACAAAATGCCACTTGATGTTTCTAGCCTGTACAGGCCCTCCCACTATGCTGCTATCCCTTGCCTTGATCAGTGCAATTTGCTCACAAACTTGTGCCAAGAAGATCTTGATTGTACCACTTGGATTGCAAACTTGACATAAAGTTCTTCTTTTCAAGAATGGAAATAGTGCTTTTTCTAGTTTAGGCTTAATTCCTTGTGTAATGACCAAAGGCTTAGAATAACAACTTGGTTCAATGGTTTTGCATTAAATTTAGGAGTGTCAAAGGGTTTTAGGGCCTGCAATGTAGCACAAACTATGCTGATTTGAAAATGGTCCAAGTTATGAACATGTTCATGAACCATTCAAAAGTGGATTTTTGCCAACTTGTGAAATTCGAATCTCTCAAGTTATGAGGTTGTTTGGTGAGTTCTTGGACATTTTGGAAAGCTTGGAATGTGTACTACAATCCATCTTTGAAATGCAAATCAAAATTCCAAGTGGAAGGGTATGAAAAGTGTCCTTGAAGTGGGGTAGAAAACCTTGTCAAAATAGGTTAAAATTTCACTAAGTTAAAAATGGTTTAGTGCCCTTATTCAAAAAATTGTAACTTGAGATACAAGCTTCAAATGAGAAAACTTTGTGAATCAAAGTTGTAGATTATGCAACAAGCTACAACTTTCATGTTTTGACTTTTGTTTGAATCCAAATGGATCTTGGTGAAAAGATGGGGCAAAGTTGGGAAAAAATTAGGGTTTTTCATAACTTAGAAAAATTCTAAGTTATGAAAAATTCCATTTTCTAACCCTAATTTGCATTTTGTGATTTCTTGGTGAACAAGTTTCATTATTTGGCATGTTTTGATGAAAAATGAATCTTGACTCTTGATTTTGACCAAAAAGTCAAAGTTTGACTTTTCAGTATACAGTCAAAATTGATCAATTGACTGGGAAATTCAACTGTCAATCTTGTGTACTTGGGATCTTTTGAGCTTGATGAATGTGTTAAGACCATTTCATTGAGTCCTTGAGTCCCTATGTGAACTTGGTTTGCCATTGGCTAGGTCAAACAGTCAAAAATTGCCCTTGTGCAGTCAAAACCCTAAAAATGACCATTTTGCCCTTTTGGTGATCTGATCAAATTTCTTGTGGAATTGTGGTCCAAACTTGATAAAATGGTTCATGTGAGTTCATAATGTTGATGTGGATCAAATTTCATGAGGTTTGACTGTCAATTGGCCACAGTTGACTTTTTCCCCAATACAGCTGATTTCTAGGTCAACTGTCCAATTGACTGGGCAAAACTTGGAATCAAGACTTGAAACTTGGTATAGGTAAACTTGGGAGTCCAATATGAAGCATGAAAGTCATCTTAGGTATTTTAGGTCAAAACATCCTTAGGCAAACACAAACCCTAATTTTGAGTCCATAGTGCAAGGAGAAGTCTTGAGCAGAGGAAACCCTAATTGGATCTTGATCTTCAAAGGTCTTGTGATGAGAAAATGTTGAGGAAATGGGAGGGCAAATTTTGGGGTACAACAGTTGCCCCTGTTCAATCTTCTTGAACCTGAAGAGTTAGATTGGCAAGTTTGCCTTTCGTGACTCGAGGGTAAAAGGAGATTGGACACTAGAGTGCCCGGAAATTTGCACTCGCATGCTGGAGTCTCAACAATGTGGTGTCGGGAATGGGCTTATAGATGCCATTTGGAGAGATGGTGGATAGGGAGATGGGCTTATAGATGCCATTTGGAGATGTGACGGAACCTTGTCGGGAATGGGCTTATAGATGCCATTTGGAAGTGTCGATCGCATAAGAGATTCCTTAGCGAGAACTTGTGTATTTGAGAAAGACGGATGTTCTCCTGGCTTGTTACAGGTGTTTGATCTTCAATCTCCTCATGCAGATATGCCCTGGCTAGATACAGGTGTCGAATCTACAATCGGTTGCTCACAGATGTGCCCTGGCTGGATACAGGAGTCGAATCTGGAAATAGTTGTCAATAGATGTGCCCTGGCTGGATACAGGAATCGAATCTTCGAACTCTTCAGACGTGCCCTGGCTAGATACAGGAATCGAGTCTGGAAACTGATCACCCTCAGATGTGCCCTGGCTAGATACAGGTATCGAATCTGTAATTGTGACAGTTGAAGGTAGTTGTCTTTGGGATTGTCTTTTTCCCTGAAAAGGCAAAAACATAAGTTGTATGCAATGTCATGATGTCATGATGTTCAACATGAGACAGTGTTGTATGCACTTTATCATGTATGTAAGCAAGATGTATGAAAATGTGAAATGTTTATGCATGTAACTTCGTCTTAGGAAAATAAATCCTTCACGAACGGCCGGAGAATTGCTCTGTGGATGAGATACTTGGCCGAAGTTTTGCTGAGAGGCCTGTTGAGGACTTTAAAGATGGATTCCGCTGGGGATAATGACGATAAAACTCCGCTGGGGATTGAAGGAACTTTGCCGAGGGCGATCTTCCGTGGTTTTTAGCTGAGGATAACCCAGTTATAAGTCCTTGTGAGGAAATAAATCTAATAAAACTCGGGAGAGACGTCCGTACTCTGCAGGGGATAAGCTTCCAGAATCTACTGGGGATGAGCTTTAAGACCTGCCGGGGAAAGTTGTGTCCTTTCAGGATTGTCGGGGAGTCAACTCCGCTTGGGGAAAGTATTGCTGAATCTTGTTTTACTCTGCGGGGAAATTGAGATGATATGGCTACCTTCTTCAGTTGACCCTACCTTGGTGCCTTGGCGGACAAAACAACCAGACTGCATTAAACAACTTCAATTGCCCCTGTCTCTAATGTCACCTGTAATCAATCTCTTGTTCCATATGCAAATATTTATGAATTAGCAATTTAATGTCAAATGCGTATATCAAAAATGAACATTGGACGTTCTTCGCAAAACAAAACAGAAAAAGGGAAAACAATGGTAATTTGTATGGACAAGTGAATTTGTATTGATTTAAATTTTTGCCTGTGAATAGGCGTTTTCGTACAAGAGGCTGACATCCTAGTAAGAGGACATCGCCAAATAGTATAGAGTTTACAATTTTGAAAAAGGAAACAAAACAGCTATGTGCACAATCCCACTGGGTTCCAACTCTGCTATTGCCTTTATGTCTTCGAACATCTCATCGCTTTGCTGCCTAGTTGAAGATGAAGCTGATTGGTCGATGCCGAAACCTGGAGCCAGATAGTTGATGCCGAATTCCGGATGCGAAATGATCCAATGAGACATAGTGTTACGCTTTTATCCCTAACTTTTGCCTGGACCGCCCTTTCGAGTTTTCAGTCCACCGGGATACCCATTTTTGCCCAAGCCGCCTTTTCAGGTTTTCGACTTGTCGGGTGTACAGATTTTTATTCATTTCATCCCTTATTTTTGCCCGAACCCTTTTGGTTCGCCGGGAAGCCCTTATTTTTGCCTAGGTATGTCAACCTAGCGGGTCTTTTATTTATGCGTAGTATTTTTTTACTATGTCGCATTGGCGGGGTGAGGAAGGTCGTCACCGTCCATGGTGGTTAGGATCATGGCTCCTCCTGAGAACACACGTTTAACCACAAATGGCCCTTCGTATGTAGGGGTCCATTTGCCCCGGGGATCACTTTGAGGAAGGATGATGCGTTTGATTACCAGGTCCCCAACTTGATACTCTTGCGGTCTGACTTTCTTGTTAAATGCCCTGATCATCCGTTTCTGATACGTTTGACCATGACAGATAGCAGTGAGCCTCTTTTCGTCAATTAGATTTAGTTGATCAAGTCGAGTCTGGATCCAATCATCTTCATTCAAGTCTGCATCCTTCATTATCCGGAGAGAGGGTATCTGGATTTCAATTGGCAAGACTGCCTCCATGCCATAGACTAAGGAGAAAGGAGTTGCCCCGGTTGCCGTTCTGGCTGAGGTACGGTACCCATGAAGAGCGAACGGTAACATCTCGTGCCAATCTTTATAGGTCACTGTCATCTTCTGCACAATTTTCTTGATATTTTTATTGGCTGCCTCTACAGCCCCATTCATCTTCGGCCGGTAGGGAGAAGAATTGTGGTGATGTATCTTGAATTGTTCACAGAGCTCAGTGATCATTTTGTTATTGAGATTGGTACCATTATCCGTAATGATTCTTTCCGGGACGCCGTACCGACAGATCAGATTATGCCGGATGAAACGTGCCACGACGCTCTTGGTTACTGTGGCGTAGGAAGCTGCCTCAACCCACTTCGTGAAGTAATCGATCGCCACCAAGATGAAGCGATGCCCATTGGATGCCGTCGGTCGGATCTCACCGATCATATCGATGCCCCACATTGTGAAAGGCCAAGGTGCCGTCAGGACATTCAAAGGAACCGGAGGGATATGCACCTTGTCAGTATAGATCTGGCATTTATGACAAGTTCGGGAGTGTTGGTAACAATCGGCTTCCATTGTGGACCAGAAATATCCTGCCCGAAGGATTTTCTTAGCCATGGTGTGTCCACTGGAATGTGTTCCAAATGTACCTTCATGCAGTTCCATCATGATTTTCTCTGCTTCAGCCTTATCCACACAACGTAGCAGAGTTGAATCATGATTCCGTTTGTAGAGAATGCCGTTGCTGAGGAAGAATTTTGCAGCAAACCTCCTCATGAACTTCTTATCATTGACAGATGCACCTTCAGGGTATTCCTGAGCTTCCAAGTACCTCTTCACCTCGTGATACCAAGGTTTTTCAGTCACCTTCTCAGCCTCGAGCTCGCAGCAGTATGCCGGTTCATCCAACTTCCAAATAATGATTCGGGGAGCTTCATTGTCCCATTTAACTTTGAACATTGAAGACATCGTAGCTAGGGCGTCCGCTAGCTGATTCTCCTCTCTAGGGAAGTGCTCAAAAGTTATCTCTTCAAAGTGGGGAAGCAAGGTCAACACATACTCTTTGTGAGGAATAAGATTCGGGTGTTTCGTATCCCACTCGCCTTTGATCTGATTGATCACGAGAGCGGAATCTCCGAAGACACTTAGAAATTTTATCCTTAAGTCGATTGCAGCTTGTAAACCCATGATGCATGCCTCGTATTCTGCCATATTGTTGGTGCAGCTGAAACATAATCGGGCGGTGAGGGGAGTATGAGTTCCTTTGGGAGATATGATTACAGCGCCGACGCCGTTACCCAAAGCATTGGAGGCTCCATCAAAATGCATAGACCATCGGGATCCTTCCTCAGGTCCTTCATCCGGTCCAGGTACTTCACAGTCAGTTACCACCATGATGTCTTCGTCCGGAAAATCAAAGTTCAATGATTGGTAGTCGTCCACAGGTTGGTGCGCCAAATGATCTGCCAGTACACTTCCCTTAATTGCTTTCTGAGTTGTATACTGGATATCATATTCTGTCAAGATCATTTGCCATCTCGCTATTCTTCCAGACAGAGCGGGCTTTTCAAATATGTACTTGATGGGATCCATTTTTGAAATTAATAAGGTAGTGTGAGTCAGCATATACTGTCTCAGCCGGCGAGCAGCCCATACAAGAGCGCAGCAAGTTTTCTCAAGCAGTGAGTAACGAGACTCACAGTCGGTAAACTTTTTGCTCAAGTAATAAATAGCGTGCTCTTTTCGGCCAGACTCGTCATGCTGCCCCAGCACACACCCCATTGAATTGTCAAGTACTGTCAAGTATAATATCAGAGGTCTTCCTTCCACCGGTGGCATAAGAATGGGTGGCTCTTGGAGATATTCCTTTATCTTTTCAAAGGCGGCCTGACATTCATCATTCCAGCGTACTACTTGATCTTTCTTCAGCAATTTGAAGATTGGCTCACAAGTAGCAGTCAGATGTGAGATGAATCGGGCAATGTAATTCAGTCGTCCTAGGAAACCTCTGACTTCTTTCTCTGTTCTTGGAGTCGGCATCTCTTGTATGGCTTTTACCTTGGCAGGGTCCACCTGAATACCTTTATCACTTACAATGAAACCTAGCAATTTTCCGGATCTTACCCCAAAGGTGCATTTGTTGGGATTCAACCTTAGCTTGTATAACTTGAGTCGGTCAAACAGCTTCCTCAGATGGACAAGGTGCTCCTCCTCAGTTTGAGACCTTGCAATCATGTCATCAACGTATACCTCAATCTCATGATGGATCATATCATGAAATAAAGCAACCATGGCACGTTGATAGGTTGCCCCAGCATTTTTCAATCCGAATGGCATGACCTTATAACAGAAGGTGCCCCACTGAGTCACAAAGGTAGTCTTCTCCATATCCTCTGGAGCCATCTTGATCTGATTATACCCCGAAAAACCATCCATGAAGGAGAACACCTTGTGTTGAGTTGTATTGTCAACAAGGACATCAATGTGAGGTAGGGGGAAGTCATCCTTGGGGCTGGCCCTGTTCAGATCCCTGTAGTCAACACACATTCTGACTTTACCGTCCTTCTTCGGCACTGGTACCACATTAGCAACCCACTGAGGGTAAGAGGTCACTGCAAGGAACCCGGCATCAAACTGTTTCATAACCTCGGCCTTGATCTTTTCAGACATCTCTGGACGCATCCGCCGGACTTTTTGCTTTACCGGAGGGCAATCTTCCTTGGTTGGCAGGTGGTGAACTACAATGTCGGCATCCAAACCAGGCATATCTTCATAGGACCAAGAAAAAATCTCCATGTAGTCTTGTAGCATCTGGATCAATCGTTGCTTCATGCTGAGCTCTAGATTGGCACCAATCTTGACCTCTTTCCTATCTGTCTCAGTACCCAAGTTAATTGTCTCCACCGGCTCTTCATGTGGCTGAATAGCTCTTTCTTCCTGGAGTAGCAGTCTTGCGAGTTCACCAGGCACTTCGCAATCATCTTCACCTTCGTCTTCGGCCAAGTTGATCGGATTTTCGAAGTCATAACTGGCGGTAGCAGAGCTGTTACCAGTGAGATCCAGAGTGGATTGAAACCTGTATAAGTGAGTGTGTGTAAATATAGCTGTTTTGCAATATATATAATACAGAAAGGAAAAGAGCACAAGATTTGAAATGCAACAAACGTCCAATGTTTTGATTGATGATATATGAAAATGTCATACAAAAAGCCCTCACAAATGGAGCTACGATGCCCCGGGTAGGACACCGAGCCAACAAAGTTTTAACATATTGTTTGTTACAAATTGGAAATCAAAAGAAATTAATTACTGCGTGACAAATGTGATAGGGGTAAAATCCTTTGTCGTCCAGTTGCTTGGTCCGTCGCTGGTAGTCGGGTAGATCCAACTGTCAAATTCTACTTCCTCTACATCCTCCTCGATAGCATTCACCCTTGAGCTGGAGATAAACACCGGAGCCTTTCTGATCTTCTCTTTGCGCACAGCCTTCTGAGCCTCTGCAGTAAAGCCCAGCCCAAACTTGTCGTTCTTCTGAGTGAAGTCAGGAAGCTGACCCCAATTTGCACAATTGCCTTTCTGAACCACAGCCCGGGCATCCCTTAGGGAAGCCATCTTCAAGGAAACATTCTCTTCGACTGTTGTCTCTGCAGCTGCTGAAATTGGATGCACCTCCTCGAAATGCTGAAAGGGGGTTTCAATAAACTCCCCATCCATCTCAATGTACCTAAAGGAATTCAAATGGCTCACCATATACTCCTCTTCTCCTTGCACAGTGACGATCTTCCCCCTGACGGGATACTTCAGCTTCTGGTGCAAGGTGGAGGTCACTGCCCCAGCTTTATGGATCCAAGGTCGACCCAGTAGACAAGAGTACGATGGACGTATATCCATCACATAAAAAGTAGAGTCAAACACTTGGGAGCCCACACGAATAGGGATGTTAACCTCTCCATGAACCATCCTTTTGGAACCGTCAAAGGCCCTGACGATGATATTGCTGGGCTTCAATTCCAGGCCTTCATAATCCAGACGGTCTAAAGCCTTTTTCGGTAGGACATTCAAGGAAGAACCAGTATCCACCAATACATGCGCCAGAGTAGTGCCCCTGCATTCGATAGAGACATGCAGGGCGTCGTTGTGGTCTTTTCCCTTCGCAGTCAGGTCAGCATCTGAAAAACCCAAGCCATTGTCTGCTGTCAGATTCGTTATGCAATCAGTGAACTGGACTGCAGACGTCTCCTGCGGCACATGGGCCGTCTTGAGGAATGAGATTAAGGCCTTAGCATGGGCCTCGGAGCATAGCAATAAGGAGAGCAGGGAGATCTTGGAGGGTGTATGCCCCAACTGCTCGACAACATTAAAATCACTCTTCTTTATTATTTTCAGAATCTCCTCCATTTCTTGTCGGGAGGCCTCAGCGTTTATGGGTAATGGTGCCTCCATCCGGGCAGGCTCTTCTTCAATCCCTTTGCCCCGAGCATTTGATGACTCGGCAGCAGGAGAAACAATTTGATCAGCAGCAGGAACAAGTAAACTTGTAGGTTTTATAAGGAGGGGTCTTCGAATAGCGGGCGGTGCAATGTCAGGCGAGAAGAGCCTGCCACTGCGGGTAACTTTGGCTGGACCAGTGATATCGCAGATACTGGCACCAGCGTCGAATTCTTGTTTGATTCCATTCACATACACGTCTGCCCCATAATGCCAGGGGACAGCTTTATCAGACACGTAGGGGAGAGGCCCCGGAACAGTAATAACCACAGGTGCAACAGTCATGATTTGAACAGGCTTCTTCGGGGGAGCCTTGATTGGATTTTTGAAGATGGTAACCACAGAAATTTCTTTTATCGGAACCAACTGAACAGCAGACTTTTTGAATAGAATTTCCTTGCTATCCATTAGGCCTTGGATGCCTAACCTCAGCAAGGGACAATCAGATAGGGAAACAGCACAGAACAGGCAACCTTCACCGCAACCCGGAAATAAACCGGCCCGCAGTAGGTTCTTCTTAACAGTCTTCAGAGGGGTGACAACTTCATTTACCGAAACAGCGTACATTTCTTCTTCGATGGCATTTACTCTATGCTGGGGCATAGGAGCAGTTACAACATTTGGTCTTTCCGGGGCTTCAAACTGAATTTCCTTTGCGTCGATCAGATCTTGTACTTTGTTTCTCAAGGCCCAGCAATCATCAGTAGTGTGCCCGGGACTATCAGAATGATAGGCACACCGGGCATTTGGGTTATACTTAGGAGACGCAGTGTTGACAACCTTAGGAGCTTCTTTGAGGGTCACCAGGTTGGTGGATAATAGTTGGGGTAAAATTTGAGATAAGGTCATACTCAGCCGAGTATACTGCCTCTTGGGCCTTTCGCTTCTTTGTTGATTGTACTGCTGAGGAGCAGCAACAGGTTTTGAGATGACCAAAGCATTGACGGCTTGGCGATTTTCGGGCTTGACTTGTCTTCTAGGACCATAGACGGCACTTGCTTCTTTCTTAAACGGCCTCTTCTCAGCACTTGTGGAGGCAGCCTTCTGTATCTTGCCTGACCTGATGCCAGCTTCAATTCTTTCTCCCGTCAATATCAAATCTGTAAATCCGGCGGAGGAGTTACCAACCAAATGATTGAAAAACGGACCAGACAACGTCCCTAGAAACATATCAACCAGCTCTCGATCAGTCAATGGAGGCTGCACCCTGCCAGCCAAATCTCTCCAGTTCTGAGCGTACTCTTTGAACCCTTCACCCGTTCCTAGGGACATACCCTGAAGTTGGGTACGCGTGGGAGCGAGATCAGAATTGTATTGGTATTGTCTGTAGAACGCGGTTGCCAAATCTTCCCAGTGTCGGATGCTAGCTCCATCCAATTGGTAGAACCATTCAAGCTGTGACCCCGAGAGGCTATCTTGGAAGAAGTGAATCCAAAGGTTTTTATCTGCCGTGTAAGGTTGGATTTTCCTTACGTACGACCTTAGATGCAGCTTTGGGCAGGAGACCCCATCATACTTGGCGAAGGCAGGTGCCTTAAACTTGTGTGGAATTACCACTCCAGAAGATAACCCCAAATCTCCGAAATCCAGTCCCGGCATATTCTGAATTTCCATGGCGCTCAAGCGGTCCTCCAATTGCTTGTATCTGTCAGCAGCAGGTGGGTATTGTTCGTCGTTATAGTCCGTCTCGTTGTCGGAGACTGCGGGACTACGAGCTCCTCCCCCTTGGGGACTGTTTTTCTCAGCAGAAGAAGTGGTTGGATCAGCTTCATTATGGAGTGTGTTCCCAAATCTGCGTCCGGTGTTGAACAATGCAGTCCTCTTTTTCTTCTTCTTCTTCAGGAGTAGAGTCTTCAACTCCTGCTGACCTTGGGCTAGGCTTAGGACCATCTCTTGAAACTGTGCACTTTGAGCCTGAAGGGCCTTAATTGCTTGCTCACTGGAGGAGTCTGGATTCATGATGACTGTTCAAAATAAACAGCGAAGGGGATTAAGCAACCTGTGAAATAGGGTACCTGCTATGCATATGGTGCAATGGAATGCGTATGCTTTATGTTTTCAAAGACAAACAAGATTCAACTTTGTAGACAAAAAGGGAAACACACTTCATTAGATTAAAATTTCAATTGTTCAACAACTTGCCCTTAGGCATTACAGGAATGAAAAATACTGAAAAAGGAAATAAAACTACAAAAGGAAACATCCAAAGCTCATCAATGCTCCCATGGCCTCCTCTTTTCAGTGCTGATGTAGTTGTTCAGGACCCGTTCTTCCTCCAATTGCTTAGTCAGCCTCTGGATCTTCCGTTCCTGCTCGTTGAACTTCTCCCGATAGAAATCCCGTTCTTCTTTTAGCTGCGCCCAAGATCTCTTCATGGTGTCAAAATCAGTAGGTATCTGAGGAGGGAGGACAGTTGGAGGAACCCCATCTTCATCAGGAGATTCAAGAATGAGAGGTCTAACAGCTTCGTAGGGCATGCCTAACTTCTGAGCACGGATGCGGACCCATTTGCAATAGGGTTTCAATGGCAGGGAAGTCTTTGGTCCCAACTCATGTGGGTCAGCTTTGTGAATTCTGTCCCAAGCTTTAATGAATCATTGGCGTAGTTTGTCACTGTCTGCCTGAAACTCAAAATGGAAGTGAGGAACCAGCATTTCATGAGGCCCATCTCCTCTGGCTCTTCCAAACTGTCGGAGAGCTAAGCACGGATTGTAAGAGATTCCTCCTTGGATACCAATCAACGGAACATTCGGGTATTCCCCGCACCGATCAATAACAGCTACCTCATCCAAACCTCTAAGAGTCCAAGTGATGTCATTATCAGAGAGAGACATTAACCTCCGAGCCCACCCTTTTCCTTCTTCATTCTTCAGCACGAACTTAGGAAGGTGCGAAATAAACCACCTTACCAGCAAAGGAGCACAACACCACGGAGTTCCCCGTTTTCGAGCAGTACGAGCATAGAGTTGTTGTAGAGTATCACCCAAAAGAGTGGGTACCGGATTCCGAGACATGAAGATTCTTATGACATGGATACTGATAAAGGTGTCAGGGTTGGGAAACAATACCAGACCATAGATCAAAAGAGCCAGAATATCCTCGTACGCCTTGAAGTCTAAGTCATTCCAGAAATCATTAGCCTTGCCAACCAGAAATTTGACCAAAAAGCCCTTGATCCCATTTCTAGTTTCCCAGTTGGACAATACCTCTTCTTTGGTCAAGGGGAGAATTGCAGCAATCTCTTCAGGCCTAGGAGTCTTTTCCAAACCAGTGAATGGAGTTTGTTCCAAGACAGGGATCCCAAGCAAATAAGAAAATTCTTCCAGGGTAGGAACCAGCTGGAAGTCTTGAAAGGTGAAACAGTGGTACAGAGGCTCATAAAACTGGGTCAAAACACTTATCAGTTGTTGGTCCCATTTTGCAGTGACCAAGCCAAGGAGAGAACCATGTCTGTTGATGAAAGAGGTAGTGTTTGGAATCCTTCCAACCAGATCCTTGAGTAGAACTGGTGGTTGAACAAAGTTGAGCCGGACAGTATTTCTACGCACGGGCATCATGATGTCCTACAAAATAGAGCAAAGATGAAACCTTTTTGTCTTTGAAATGGGTTAGCCCTTTATACAGGATGCATGCAATGGTATGATGGCATGATGCTATGATGAAGCACACCACAAGTATTCACATAGGCAAATAAGGCACACAAGTCACACAAGACACCCTTAGGTTTCAGGCCAGCATGAGTTTTAGGTATTACCCTCTTTTGGTTTTGTTGGTTAAAACATGTCCTATCAGAAGTAATCGGGTTCTAGAGGATCTCAAATCATTGGCTACCCTCAATCGGTCATAACTCCAGCATCGCAATCTTTTCTCGCGGCCAGAACCATCTCGAGAGTTTAGCCTCAATGAGTGTAGCATACTGCTACTGTCCTAATATCCAAGTTGGTCAATTTAGGGTTCTAAGGTTGGTTGGTGTTTAATGACCCCTTAGAAGACCTATATTCTCCCCGTTACAACACAAGGGATATAGGTACAGACCAAGATGCCACACCAACGTAGCCACTGCTTCACCCATGTCGGTCTACGCCGGACAGGTCCCTCACAGATTATGCTACCTAAAAAGGGTATTTCCCAGATCCGGGTTATGATCTATGAAACTCCGATGCAAAGCCCACAAATATAAAAGCAAACAGAGCAAACAATTGAAAACAAAGGTGATCTAAACCCTAAGGTTACTCCACTTTTAAAACTGTCCCCAGCAGAGTCGCCAGTTCTGTGATACGGTGGGAGAACTGACTTGAGGTTTTGCGTTTGTATTCGCAAATGTTGCGGTTAGCAAGAGTCGCCACCGACTTTTATTTTATCCTAAGGAAAGGTTAAAAAGCACAGCAAAAACCTTTTGAGATGTTTTCTTGGGTTCGGGGAGTAGATTATAGAAAGGGAAGGTATTAGCACCCTTTCTATCCATGGTTATCCATGGGCTCTTAGTTACTTGCTTAGATCACTTGCCTTTTGTTTTCAATTGTTTTAAATGGTGCTTTGTGTGTGTGGGTTTTGAAAATGTTTTGAAAAGATGCCAATGTGGTGGCAACCTTTGTAATGATCCATGTGGGGATGTATACAAAGATGTATGTCTTTTCAAAAGGTTTTCATTTGTTTTTTGAAAGTTGTTTTGAAAGTGTAGTGAGGTGTGGTTTTGAAATTAGGCAAGTGTTTTGTTTTGCAAGTTTGATTCAAGTAACTAAGAGGTTATCTACTCCTAAATTTCTCAAAAGATTATTGCTATGTTTTAACCCTTTTAACAAGTTTGTTCCACCATTGTATTTGGTGGACAATCTTGTGTTAGGATGTGAGAGGGACAGGCGCGGGTCATCGTTTAGACCATAATTGCAACGGCGTTAAATGTCTTTGGGCAATTTTCTTTAAGGGACTTGATCATTTGTTTTTGCTTGTTTTGAAAAGTTTTGTCGAGGGACTATGATCATTCAAACTGTTTGCTTTGCCCAAAGAAGTTCAACGTACAATATGGCCCATTTATTTGAAGGCAACAAGTGGAATACCCTAGGGGGTGCAAGTGTGATTTGTGTGTCCATTTTCATGCTTGTTTATCTTGTATTAGGTCAAACTACTTTTTATCGTTTTTTCGCATTCAAACCCTAATTCTAACATGTTATCATTAGAAAGCAATAAAGTGCGAAATTAAAATTACTAAGCTATTACAAAACCAAATATGGGAAGGGGGTACAAATGTTCAAATGGGGATATTGACAAGAATTTAAATCTAAATTATTACATCATTTTGAATATTTGCAATGTAAATAATGTTCAAAAATTAAATAAGAATGCAAGATGCAAAAGAAATGTTTTGTATATGTATGAAAAAATATTATTTATGTAAAAGAGAAAAGAAAATGAAAATATATTGTTTTTTGGAGTATTTTGAATTTAGGGCAAAAACCCTAATTTTAAAAGAAAAATGCATTATTATCTAATTTAATACAATTATTTATTTATTATTTATAAAAATAAAATAAAATGAAGTATATTATGGAAAAAGTATTTTTGTATCCAATATTAATAAAAATAAAAATTCAAGTATTTCTATATTTTTAACTTAAATATATTGATAAATATATATATATATATATATATATATATATATATATATATATATATATATATATATATATATATATATATATATATATATATATATATATATATATATATATATATATATATATATATATATATATATATATATATATATATATATATATATATATATATATATATATATATATATATATATATATATATATATATATATATATATATATATTATATCTTAAATATGTATTATACACAAAACAAATATTTATTTAATATTTTAATAAAATAAGTAAAAAGAGTATTTTTTATGTGAAATATTTTCAGAAGGTAAATAAAAATAAAAAATGTATTTACACTATTTTTCTATTTATTCTAATAATAGTATATATATATATATATATATATATATATATATTTTATGTATAAACAAAGAAACAAATCAAATAAATATGCCATAAATTCAAAAAAGGATGGAAAAAATATTTTTATGTTTTTTATATCATGAGAAAAAATAAACAAAGTCAACCAAAAAAGAAAAAGTCAAAAAGAGTCAAAAATGAAGCAAATGGGCTCAGGGGGTGTGAATCAAAATAAATGGTGTGAATAGGAAAAAATTCCAGGCCCAGCCCAGAAGACCTGTCTTCTTCAACCTCTGAACAACATCCTTCAAGCAAAACACGCGTTTTTTATCTCTGGATTCCTGGACTTTCAAGCAAAACTCATAACATGAAAAGTGTAGAGCATTAAGAGACGGTTTCAACCATATAAAGAACTTGACCTATCTCTCTAAGATGAGGGAGAATTTCTCCTCCCCTAATTTCTGACCTAACTTTTCATCAATGTTCAGACATGAAATTCTCTAAGCACACGAAATATAAATGAAATCTAATCATATGAGCATGTTCAGGGCTATGATTGTGACATGTTTTCTTCAAAAATCTAAAGCTAACAATGCCTAATAAGGGAGATAGAACTCCATGAATGTACCTGTTCAGTTGGAATCGAGCTTTGCAATGGAGGATGTTTCAGAGTGAAATGATGACTTGTATAGCTTCCTTGAAGTGTAAGGATGCTTTTCCAAGTCCTACTTTGTCTTGAAACTCCCTGAATCGAGCTAGTGAACTCCAACTGCAAAACAGAAAATTAAAAATGGTGAAGTGGCTTGGAGGTGTTACAGGTCTGATTTTAGGCCATGGTTAGCTTGCATATGTTGTAAGGAAGGTAGAGGAACAAGTTTGGACAAGAATGCTCGAAGGGATTGAGAGATAGCACTCAATCTGCAGGGGTTCCCCTGTTTGTGCAGTTTTGTGGTGTTTCTGAGATGGAGAGTGCTTGAGAGGCAAATGGCTCGTGCAAAAGCTTGGTTGGGTAGTTTGGAATGTGTTTGATAGCTTTTGTGTTGTGTTTCTATGCTGAAGAGAGAGTTGTGATAAGTTATGGACTTTTCTTCTATGTTAAGCAACAAAATGCCAATTGATGTTTCTAGCCTGTACAGGCCCTCCCACTATGCTGCTATCCCTTGCCTTGATCAGTGCAATTTGCTCACAAACTTGTGCCAAGAAGATCTTGATTGTACCACTTGGATTGCAAACTTGACATAAAGTTCTTCTTTTCAAGAATGGAAATAGTGCTTTTTCTAGTTTAGGCTTAATTCCTTGTGTAATGACCAAAGGCTTAGAATAACAACTTGGTTCAATGGTTTTGCATTAAATTTAGGAGTGTCAAAGGGTTTTAGGGCCTGCAATGTAGCACAAACTATGCTGATTTGAAAATGGTCCAAGTTATGAACATGTTCATGAACCATTCAAAAGTGGATTTTTGCCAACTTGTGAAATTCGAATCTCTCAAGTTATGAGGTTGTTTGGTGAGTTCTTGGACATTTTGGAAAGCTTGGAATGTGTACTACAATCCATCTTTGAAATGCAAATCGAAATTCCAAGTGGAAGGGTATGAAAAGTGGCCTTGAAGTGGGGTAGAAAACCTTGTCAAAATAGGTTAAAATTTCACTAAGTTAAAAATGGTTTAGTGCCCTTATTCAAAAAATTGTAACTTGAGATACAAGCTTCAAATGAGAAAACTTTGTGAATCAAAGTTGTAGATTATGCAACAAGCTACAACTTTCATGTTTTGACTTTTGTTTGAATCCAAATGGATCTTGGTGAAAAGATGGGGCAAAGTTGGGAAAAAATTAGGGTTTTTCATAACTTAGAAAAATTCTAAGTTATGAAAAATTCCATTTTCTAACCCTAATTTGCATTTTGTGATTTCTTGGTGAACAAGTTTCATTATTTGGCATGTTTTGATGAAAAATGAATCTTGACTCTTGATTTTGACCAAAAAGTCAAAGTTTGACTTTTCAGTATACAGTCAAAATTGATCAATTGACTGGGAAATTCAACTGTCAATCTTGTGTACTTGGGATCTTTTGAGCTTGATGAATGTGTTAAGACCATTTCATTGAGTCCTTGAGTCCCTATGTGAACTTGGTTTGCCATTGGCTAGGTCAAACAGTCAAAAATTGCCCTTGTGCAGTCAAAACCCTAAAAATGACCATTTTGCCCTTTTGGTGATCTGATCAAATTTCTTGTGGAATTGTGGTCCAAACTTGATAAAATGGTTCATGTGAGTTCATAATGTTGATGTGGATCAAATTTCATGAGGTTTGACTGTCAATTGGCCACAGTTGACTTTTTCCCCAATACAGCTGATTTCTAGGTCAACTGTCCAATTGACTGGGCAAAACTTGGAATCAAGACTTGAAACTTGGTATAGGTAAACTTGGGAGTCCAATATGAAGCATGAAAGTCATCTTAGGTATTTTAGGTCAAAACATCCTTAGGCAAACACAAACCCTAATTTTGAGTCCACAGTGCAAGGAGAAGTCTTGAGCAAAGGAAACCCTAATTGGATCTTGATCTTCAAAGGTCTTGTGATGAGAAAATGTTGAGGAAATGGGAGGGCAAATTTTGGGGTACAACACAATGTATTGGCTTTATTAATGTTTATGATATATGGATGCAATGTATGCGCATGTGAGCTGATTTTCTGTATTGTTATATGCTTGAGGAAAATAAATCCCTGAATGCCGCTGAGGATGTGTTTAATTTGTACGTTTTGAAGTTGAAGTATTGGTAAATTGTTGTTGAGAGAAAAAGTGTTGTTGTGGGGGCAATGCCATGTATTACTCATAAGATCTGCTTAGGGAAACCTGAGAATCTTGACGACTTCTACTGGGGATTAATCATTTGAAACTTCATTCCGCTTGGGGATTAGTGAAAACTCTGTGGGGAGAATGTTTTGTTCCTACTTGGGAAAAAGAGTTCAGGAGTATCGGTTGTCCGTTGCTTTACTGGGGAATTATCTTTGGCTGGAGAGAATCAAAAGTTAGTTCTTATCTGGTCGGATTCCAGGCTTCACAATACCTGCTGGGGAATTTGGAGAAATTGGGCGATTTCTACCGGGGATTGATAAACTAGAAGCTTCGTTCAGCTGGGTAGCTGGGAGTTTTGTTCTGCTGGGGATTATTGAAAACTCTGTGGGGAGAATGTTTATGGGATGGCCTTGAGATATTTTCCTATCCTTTTGACCTATCACTAATTGTCTCCTTCTCGTTTTGTTTATTTGTAAACGGTCATTATGTTCAAATGCATATGTTCATCAATGAATCATTGGACGTTTTTGCAAACAAAACACAAGAGTAAAGACAAATAGTTTTTGCACTTTCAAAGGGATATCTTTGTATTGACTTTGAGTAAGTATTTAGTACAAAGGAGACAAACATTCTAGTAAGAGAATGTCGTCGTAAACAAGAAAATTTTAATACAAAGAAAGATAGATACATGCAATAATTCCATGGGGTTCCCATTCTGCCATAGCCTTCGTATCTCTGAGTATCTTGTCTATTTGCCTTATCTAAAGATAATTGAATTGATCAGAAACTCCGAGTTTGTTAGTGGAAGTCAATGGTTGTCCGTAAGTGATCCGACGGGACATAGTCATACGCTTTTATTCCCTAACTTTTGTCTGGACCGCCCTTTCGGGTTTTCAGTCCACCGGGAAACCCTTTTTTTCCCAAGTCGCCCTTTCGGGTTTTCAACTTGCCGGGTGTACAGATTTTTTTTTATTTTATCCCTAATTTTTGCCCGAACCTTTTTGGTTCGCCAGGATGCCCTTGTTTTGCCTAGGTATGTCAACCTAGCGGTTCTCTTATGTGTAGTATCTTTTGACTATGTCCGCGTTCGCAGGGTGTGGCAGGTCTTCACCGTCCATGGTGGTTAAGATCATTGCCCCACCGGAGAATATGCTTTTGATTACAAATGGTCCTTCATAGGTAGGAGTCCATTTGCCCCTGGGATCACTTTGTGGCAAGATGATACGTTTGATCACTAGATCCCCAACTTGATATACTTGGCTTCTGACTTTCTTGTTGAAAGCCTTGATCATCCGTTTTTGATACATTTGACCATGGAAAATAGCAGTAAGTCTTTTTTCATCAATTAAGTTCAGTTGATCAAGTCGAGTTTGGATCCAATCGTCTTTATTCAAACCTGCATCCTTCATAATTCTCAGAGAGGGGATCTGAACCTCAATAGGTAAAACAGCTTCCATGCCATATACCAAATAATAGGGTGTCTCCCCAGTTGATGTGCGAGTCGTGGTACGATACCCGTGGAGAGCGAATGGTAACATCTCATGCCAGTCTTTGTACGTGACTGTCATATTTTGTATGATCTTTTTAATGTTTTTATTTGCAGCTTCAACAGCACCATTCATCTTTGGCCGGTAGGGAGAAGAATTGTGATGCTGAATCTTGAATTGCTCGCGCAAGGCGGTGATCATAGTATTGTTAAGATTTGTACCATTATCAATGATGATCCTTTCCGAGATACCGTACCGACACATAAGATTTTGCTTGATGAAGCGGGCAACAACATTCTTAGTAACGGATGCGAAGGAAGCTGCTTCAACCCACTTTGTAAAATAGTCAATGGCCACTAGGATAAAGCGGTGTCCATTGGAGGTTGTCGGCTTGATCTCTCCAATCATATTAATTCCCCACATAGCAAAGGGCCAAGGAGCCGTCAAGACATTCAGAGGAACTGGAGGCACGTGCACTTTGTCAGCATAAATTTGGCACTTATGGCAGGTTCAAGAGTGTTGATAGCAATCTGCTTCCATGGTAGACCAATAATAGCCTGCCCGCAGGATTTTCTTTGCCATCGTATGCCCACTGGAGTAGGTGCCAAAAGTATCTTCGTGTAATTCAGCCATAATCTTTTCGGCTTCAACCTTATCCACACACCGAAGCAAAATGGAGTCATGATTGCGTTTGTACAGGATGTCGTTACTAAGGAAGAACTTAGCAGAAAACCTCCTTAAGAACTTCTTATCATTGATTTAAGCTCCTTCTGGGTATTCTTGATCCTCGAGATACCTCTTGACTACGTGAAACCAAGACTGGTCCACTACTTCTTCAGTATTAATCTCGTGAAAGTGTATTGGTTCATCCATTCGTTTGATGGTGATCCGGGGAGCCTCGTTATCCCAATTAAGTTTAAACATAGATGACATTGTAGCTAGAGCGTCAGCTAGCTGATTTTCTTCTCGCGGGAAATGCTCGAAGGTAATCTTCTCAAAATGTGGTAACAATGTCAAAACATGTTCTTTGTAAGGGATACGGTTTGGGTGCTTAGTGTCCCGCTCTCCTTTGATCTGACTGATGACCAAAGTTGAATCTCCAAACACGTCTAAGGATTTGATTCCCGAGTCTATGGCAGCTCTGAGACCGAAGATGCATGCTTTGTACTCCGCCATGTTGTTCGTACAGTTGAAGCAAAGTCTGGCAGTGAAGGGAGTATGAAACCCTTCTGGAGATATGAGTACGGCGCCGATACCATTACCAAGTGCATTGGATGCCCCATCAAAGAACATGGTCCATCGGGATCCTTGTTCAGGTTCGTCATATGGCCTGATTTCTTCACAGTTGTCTAATGTCATGATGTCTTCATTCGGGAAATCAAACTTCATGGACTGATAGTCTTTTACAACATGGTGAGCAAGGTGATCAGCCAATACACTGCCCTTTATAGCTTTTTGGGTAGTATAATGTATGTCATATTCCGTTAGGATCATCTGCCATCTAGCTATTCTCCCAGAAAGAGCAGGCTTGTCGAAGACATATTTTATCGGATCCATCTTAGATACCAATAAGGTAGTATGAGTCAGCATATACTGTTTTAGCCGGCGAGCAGCCCATGCCAGAGTGCAGCAAGTTTTCTCGAGCAGTGAATATCTGGTTTCACAGTCGGTAAACTTTTTGCTCAAGTAGTAAATAGCATGCTCTTTTCGGCCAGACTCGTCATGCTTCCCCAATACACACCCCATTGAGTTTTCTAAAACAGTCAGATACATGATCAACGGTCTTCCCTCGACTGGTGGTAACAACACAGGAGGCTCTTGTAAATACTCTTTGATTTTGTTAAAAGCAACTTGGCATTCATCGTTCCATCTGGCTACTTGATCTTTTTTCAATAGTTTGAAGATTGGCTCGCAAGTAGCTGTTAGGTGAGAAATGAATCTGGAAATATAGTTCAGGCGCCCCAAGAATCCTCTGACTTCCTTATCAGTACGAGGAGCCGGCATTTCTTATATTGCTTTAACCTTGGCAGGATCAACCTTGATGCCTTTGTTACTGACGACAAAATCTAAGAGTTTACCCGACCGTACTCCGAATGTGCAGTTGTTTGGATTCAACCTTAACTTGTACTCCTTCAATCTCTCAAACAACTTTTATAAGTGATCAAGGTGAACTTCTTCAGTTTGTGATCGGGCTATCATGTCATCTACGTAGACCTCTATTTCATGATGTATCATATCATGAAACAAAGCTACCATGGCGCGCTGATAGGTGGCCCCAGCATTCTTCAGTCCGAACGGCATCACTTTGTAGAAGAATGTGCCCCACTGTGTGACAAATGTAGTTTTCTCCATGTCCTCAGGTGCCATTTTGATTTGATTATAACCTGAGAATCCGTCCATGAAGGAAAACACTTTGTGTTGGGCCGTATTGTCAACCAAGATATCTATGTGGGGGAGTGGAAAATCATCTTTAGGGTTGGCCCTATTCAAATCTCTATAGTCCACGCACATGCGTACTTTGCCGTCTTTTTTAGGCACGGGAACAATGTTGGAAACCCATTGGGGATAGGAAGTGACAGCCAAGAATCCAGCATTGAATTGTTTCATGACTTCCGCTTTGATCTTCTCTAACATATCAGGTCTCATGCGGCGGACTTTTTGTTTTATTGGTGGACAGTCTTCTCTTGTTGGCAGACGATGTACCACAATGTCTGTATCAAGTCCCGACATGTCTTCATATGACAAGGCAAAGATCTCAACATAATCACGCAATAGTTGAATCATACGTTCCTTAACATTGGGCTCTAGATTGGCACCCACTTTGACCTCTTTTCTATCCTCCTTGGTACCCAGATTGATTGCATCCGCAGGTTCCTCATAAGGTTGAATAGCTCTTTCCTCTTGCTGTAGTAGTCTGGCCAGTTCCCCTGGTACTTCATAATCTTCCTCACCTTCGTCTTCGGCTTGGTAGATTAGATCCTCAGAGTCATGAAAGGCCATAGCAGTATCGTTACCCATGGGATCTGAAATGGAGGGGTATCTGCATTTGTGAGTGTGGGTGTGTGTAAGGGTATAGCCATCCTTAAAAATAAAATGTAAAAGAAAAACAATGAGCACAAAAGGTTTGTATGTGAAAAACATCCATGATTCATTGAATGTCATATGAAGATGAAATAAAAACCCTTACAAATGGACAATTGTGCCTCGGGCAAGACACAGGGTTTAAAATGTGTGAATTGTTTGTGAATATTAAAAATCCAACAGAAAGGTAAAAGATAAATTACTTAGGGATGAAAGTTATTGGAACAAAGTCTCTGGCTTCCCAATTGCGAAGTCCTCCGTTGATAGTAGAAAAGATCCAATCCTCTAAGCTGTAATCCTTTTCACCAATTTCCACCGCATTGACCTCTCGGTTGCAAATCTTCAAGGGTGGCCCTTCCGCACGGGCACGGCGCACGGCCCTCTGAGCACTTGAAGTGAACCCTAAACCAAACTTGTCAGATTTATACGGGATGTCTGGAAGTTGCCCCCAGATGGTGCATCCTCCTTTCTCAACTACAGCTTTGGCGTCTTTCAGAGATGACATCCAGAGTGGAGCTCTTGTAATCTTGGGAATCTGGGACATAGTCTTGGTTACTGCTACCTCTTGGGAGACTTTTTCGAAATGTTGAAAAGGATTTTCAATGAACTTGCCATCCAATTCCATATACCTGGAGGAATTGAGGTGGCTAATCATATATTCTTCCTCTCCGTGGATAGTGATAATCTTTCCATGGAGCAGATATTTCAGCATCGGGTGCAGTGTAAAGGTGACAGCACCGGCATTATGGATCCACGGCCGTCCTAGTAGACAAGAATAAGAGGGGAGGATGTCCATTACATAGAAGGTTGAGTTGAAAGTTTGAGTCCCAACCTTTATGGGGATGTCCACCTCCTCGTGGACCATCCTCTTTGAGCCATCAAACGCTCTTACGACTATGTTACTGGGTTTCAACGTCAGTCCTTCGCAGTCTAGTCTGTCGAGAGCTTTCTTTGGTAAAACATTCAAAGATGAGCCAGTGTCCACCAAGACATGGGCCATAGTTATTCCTCTACATTCCACAGAGACATGCAATGCCTCGTTGTGCTTTCTTCCTCTTGGTGTCAGATCGGCATCCGAGAAGCCTAGACTGTTATCTGTTGTCAAACTGGCCACACAATCTTGAAATTGGTCAGCAGACGTCTCTTGAGGCACATGGGATGTCTTCAGAAACTTTACCAGGGCTTTCGCATGTGCCTCGGAGCACAGTACCAATGCCAGCATGGAGATTTTGGAGGGAGTTTGCCCCAACTGTTCAACTACATCGTAGTCACTCTTCTTTATTATTCTAAGGATCTCCTCCATTTCCTTCTTGGAAGCTTAGAGAATAGTCAGTGATTGAGCCTTCGTCCGGACAGGCTCTTCTTGAATACTTTTTCCTCGGGCTTTAGCAATAGGAATGTTGGTAGGGATAAAAGCAGGGGTTGTAACGGCTTCATCAATAGGAGCACTTGCAGATATGATTATGGGTACGGAAGTAACCTTCGGAGCAGCCACGGGTCCAAAATCTGCCTTTGGGGGGGCAATCTCTGGAGAAAAGATTATACTGCTTCGGGTAATCTTACTGGTTCCGGAAATATTGCTAATGTCGGAGTCTTCTTCTTCGGAGTTTATTTCTTCGGCGGCCATCCCATCTTGTTTGATGCCATGGTAATAAATGTCCCCGCTGTAATTCCACGGCACGGTCTTGTCTGATTCATATGGGACTGGCCCAGGCATTGTGATTATTAGAGGAGTTGCTTTCGGAACCAATGTAATTCTAACGGGTTTTTTGGAAACCCTATAAGAATTGGCAGATATGGTAATGATTGAAAATCTTCAATAGAAATAGGTGAAACAGAAGTACTTTCAAACAGAATCTCTTTGTTGTCTATCAAGCGTTGAATGCCTACTTTCAACAAAGGGCGATCAGTTGGTGAGGATAAGCAGAGATGGCAGACTTCATTACAACCTGGGAGTATACCGGCTTTAAACAAGTTTATCTTAATGATTGGGAGTGGGGTCACGAGTTCGTCAACTGTGGTAACAAATAAGTCTTCTTCAATAGCATCGGTGTTGTGACCATGCCTAGGCATGGGAGCATAGATAACATTTGGCTTCTCGGGCGCATCAAACTCAATTTCCTTCGCTTCAATGAGATCTTGTATTTTGTTTTTCAAGGCCCAACAGTTATTGATATCGTGCCCAGGACTTTCAGAGTGATATGCGCAACGGGCATTGGGGTGATAATGAGGGGATGTCGTATTGGGATTTTTCGGAGCTTCCTTCAGGGTTACCAAATTGGATCTCAACAGATGTGGTAATACTTGAGATGGAGTCATATTGATTCTGGTGAATTTTCGGACTGGCCTCTTCACCCTCGGTTGATTACCTCTTGGTTGATCAGATGTAGGCTTTAGGATCATGACAGCTCCTACCATTGGTCGGCGTTCAGCTCTCCCTTTATTCCTTGGTGGGTAAACAGCAGATACCTCCTTCTTCCCAGTGAAAGGCTTTCTCACAGCTGTAGATGAATCCTTCTGAATCTTTCCACTTTTTATGCCAGCTTCCACCCTCTCTCCGGTCAGTATTAACTCAGTGAATCCTGCAGATGAGCTTCCAATTAAATGGTTGAAGAAAGGGCATGATAAAGTGCCTAAGAACATGTCCACCAATTCCCTTTCAGACAGAGGGGGTTGGACTCTCCCAGCTAGATCTCTCCACTTCTGCACGTAATCCTTGAAACCCTCATTGGAAGCTATAGCCATACTCTGAAGTTGAGTACGGGTAGGTGCCAAATCTGCATTATATTGATACTGCTTATAGAAAGTTGCGGCGAGATCTTCCCAATTGTGGACGTTGGCTCTTTCTAGTTGGTAAAACCAATCGAGTTGTGTTCCAGATAGACTATCCTGGAAAAAGTGCACCCACAAGTCTTTATCAGCGGAGTGTGGTTAGATCTTTCTCACATATGATCGGAGTTACATCTTAGGACATGACACCCCATCATACTTTGCAAATAACGGCACTTTGAACTTAGGAGGGATCACAATTCCTGATACTAGTCCCAAGTCTTCAAAATCTAGACCTGGTACCCTTTGTATTTCCATAGCATTCAAACGCTCTTCAAGATGTCTGTACTTATCATCAGTTGGAGGATATTGTTCTTTGGAGTAGTCTTCCTCTTCTTCCTCCTCTTCAGATTCTGACGGAACCGCTGTTTCCTTTCCTTTTCCTTCTCTTTCATCAAATTTTGTTGCGAAATTCAAGGTTCTTTTGGTCTGTCCTGGAAACCTTCTCCCCATGATTACAACACCAGTTGGTTTCTTCTCTTTATTCTTCTTCTCCTTGGCCAACAGAGTCTTCAACTCCTCTTGTCCTTTGGCCAGGGTTGTGAGTAACTGTTGAAACTGCATGTTTTGAGCTTGAAAATCTTTGACTGTTTGTTCGAGATCCATCTTGCTGAAATAAACAGTAGAGAGATGATGAAACTTGTTGCAAGAGGCATGTTTATGTTATGATGAATGATATGTGCATACGCAGTGTTTTCAAGGATTTCAAAGATTCAAGTTCGTTTTAGACAAAAAGAAACACACGTTATATTAATAAGATAGAGTTTGAGTACAACAATGCCCCTTGGGCAAAATAATATAACTCTCCAAGATAAAAAAGTTGTGCGCATCCTCTTCGGTGCAATGTAGGCATTTAAAGTCTGCTCTTCACGAAGTAGCCTAGTGAGTTCCAAAACCTTCTTCTCGCTTACGTAGAATTGGGCTTCGAAAGTATCACGCTCTCCTTTGAGTTGTATCCAATCCCTTTGTAGGTCTTCAAGAGATGTGGGCATGTCAAGATGTAGGATAGTGTATGGAACTTCTCCCTCCTTAACAGGCTCAATGATCACCGGGAGGATGGAAGGATAAGACGTTATAAGACTTTGAGTGCGGGTTCGTACCCACTTGAGGTAAGGCTCAAGAGGGATGGAATTCTCGTGTCCCAAAGTCCTGCTATCCACCTTGTTTAGCATCCTCCAAGCTCGGATGAATCTCTGGCGAAGACCTTGATCGTCGTTGTCGTAGTCGAATACCAAACCTTGAAACAGCATCTCGTGCAGGTCATCCCTTTGGGCATAACCAAACTATCTTAAAGCTAAGCATGGGTTGTAGGTGATGCCTCCCCTAATGCCAAGTAGAGGGACATTAGGAAATTCCCCACAACGGTCAACAATGATAACATTCTCTTTGGATCGGGAGCACCAATGAATGTCTGAATGTTTGAGCGTCATTAACCTTTGTGACCACCTCAAACCTTGCTCGTTCCTTAAGAGTGATTGGGGAGTATGATAAATAAAACATCTTGCCAGGAGAGGGGTGCAACACATAAGGACACCTCTTTTCCTCATTGTACGAGTGTGAAAGGAGTGTAGGATATCTCCAAGCAATGTAGGCACTGGATTGCGTGACATGAAGATTTTGACGGTGCTCACATCTATGAGTTGGTCAGGATTAGGGAACAAGACCATCCCATAGATAAGAAGAGCCACAATTTCCTCAAAGGCTTGTAAGTCTAAGGAATTCCAACAGATTTGGGCTTTCTCAAACAGAAACTTTGCTAAGAAGCCTTTGACACCACTCCTAGTTTCCCAATGAGTTGTGACATCAGATGAGTGCAAGTGCAGAGCTTGAGCAATCTCTTCTGGCTTTGGGTCTCTTTCTGTACCGTTGAAAGGTAGTTGATTGAGAATGGGAATCCTCAAGAGTTGAGATAATTCTTCCAAAGTAGGCACAAGCTGGTAGTCAGGAAATGTGAAGCAATGGTGCAAAGGATCAAAGAACTGAAAGAGCACCTTCATCATATCCTCATCCGTGTTGGAGGTGACCAAGTTGAGTAGACGACCATGTCTCTTGGTGAAAGGAGAGTTTTCAGGGATCCTTGAAGCTAGCTCCTTAAGTTGTGGTGGAATTCTTACAAGGTTGACTTGGATAGTTTTCATGTGAAGTGAATCCATATCCTACAAAACAAGAACAAAGATGAATCTCCAAAATCCTTGAAATGGTTAGTGGATGCATATGATGTTCATGATGTCGATGATGTTATGTACAAGCATGCATATACAAGCAAAATACGCAAATTTTTAGTTTAGGCTTGCATGGGGTTTTATACGTAAGTACCCTCTTGAAGTTTAGTTGGCTTAAACCTGTCCTAGTAATAGTAATCGGGTTCTAAGGAGCTCAATATCACTAGATTGTTTCCTTGGTCATTGTTTCAGCTCAAGCCTCTTTAATGGCGGCCGAAATATTCCGAGAAACCAAACCTCAATGAGTGTAGTATCGAGTATCTACCAACTTTGGACTGTACTAAAGCCGGTCATCTCACTACATCCTAAAGTCCAAGTTGGTCAAGTAAAGGGTTCTAGAAGTTCGTTAGTGCTTCACGATATCACTCAGCGGCCCCGTATTCTCTTTGATTGACTCAAAGGCTATCGGTACCCATAATTATGTCACACTAACATAGTTATTGCTTAGACCATGTCAGTATACCCCGCACAGTTTCCACAGTGTATTGCTATTTACCTATAATGTATCCCAAATCTGGGTAGAGGATTCAAACCCAAACGAAGAACCATAATGTAAAGCATACAAATCAAACAATGTAAGCAAGTAAATGTGATATAGCCCTAAGGTAACCCCACTTTTATACGATTCCCCGGTAGAGTTGTCAGTTTTGTGATACGGTGGGAGAACTGACTTGAGGGTTTTACGTTTTATTGCAAATGTTGCGGTTAGCAAGAGTCGCCACCGACTTTTCTTTTATCCAAAAAGAAAGGTGAAAAAGCACAGGAAAGACCTTTGAGATGTTTTCTTGAGTTAGGGGGTAGATTATGAAAAGGGAAGGTGTTAGCACCCTTTTCATCCATGGTTTTCCATGGGCTCTTAGTTACTTGATAGATCACTTGCTTTTTGTTTCGAAATTATGCTTTGTATGGTTTTTGAAAATATTTTGTAAAAGCGATCATTCGTTTAGGCAATCTTTGTAATGATTCTCGTTCGTAAGAATGTATACAAAGATGTTTGTCTTTTTGAAAATGTTTTCAAGTTTGTAAAATGTTTTGGAAATGTGTGTGTTTGTTTTGAAAATAAAAAGGATAGTTGTTTGGAAACGGAGCAAGTAACTAGAAGTAATCTACCTACTCAAATGTCTTTCTTGTGTATTTCCTATTCCTTTGATATTGTTGTCTTACCATTGATTTGGTAAGCAACCCTATCTTTGGATGTAAACGGGACGGGCGTGGGTCATCGTATAACCATTATTAGCAATGTTACAAAGTATCTTAGCATTTTTGATGGACCAAGATCATTTTGTAAGGCAACTTTGAATAGCGTCATCGAGGGACTATGATCTTATATTTGTTTGTTTGACCAAGATACTTCGCATGCGTAATATGACTATTTTTTTGTATAAGGCAACCAAGTGGAGAAACCCTAAGGGTGTTTGTGTGAAAGTGTGTTATTTCCATGCTTGATTTTATCTTGAATTATGGTTTTCTATTTGATTGATCTTTATCTTGCCATACACTTCCTATTTACTAGCATTTACATTTGAAAGCGATAAATCGCATAAATGTAAAGTCCTACGCTATTACAATATTTAGGGGGTGGGGTACAAATTTATGAATGGGGATTGCAAATGAAAATAAAGCCCTAAATTACTATTACAACCATATTGAAATACATACAAGAAAATATTAAATGAACTTGTTTTGTTTTAATAAAATAATTTTTGTCTTTTGTTTTAAGAAATAAAATAAAGTGTGAAAGAAATATTTTTGATGTTTGCTGATTAATGAAATGGAGAGTGACAGCAAAAAATAAAAATAAAAAAGAAAATAACAAGGGGAAGAAAAAAGGGGATCAGCGTGTTGCTAAAAAAAAGCCAGAGGTTCTGACCCTGGCATACTGCAGAACAGAAACCTGTTAGTGAAAATGTGCAGGCCAGAGGTTCTGACCCTGGCACGCTGCAAAACAGAAACATGTTAGTGAAAATGTATGAGGTTAGAGGTTTTGACCCTGCTGGGAACACAATAATTTTCAGAAGTTCTGATATTACTGATAACAAAACAGGCTCCAGAAGCGCTGGTGCCAATGACATAACTTTCTCTCTCTCTCTCTCTATGCTAGTTAGAACATTTGTGTTGCACCCCAAAATTTGCCCTCCCATATTCCTCAAGATATGTCAAGAATCATCTCCAAATGATTCAAGATTGCTCAAGGGTTGCATAGTCAAACCACCTCCTAAGAAAGCTGAAATTAGGGTTTTGGTTCTTTCAAGGAATTTGGGGTTTTCAATGGTTCAATCAAGTCTCATATTCCTATATACATTCTCAAGCACCTACATGCCAAGTTTCAAGACTCACAGTGCCAATTTGCACAGTCAAAAGCTCCATTTGACCTACAGTCAACTGCAAGGGCAAAATGGTCATTTTGCAGACAAAAGTCATAATTTTTGTCAACATCTTATTTTGAGGTCACAATCATCATTTGATCAAGTCTTGATCATGATTTCACAAGAATAGCTCAAAAATCATCAAGATGCAAAAAGTTACTATTTTTGGACAGCAGAAAAGTCAACTGTATCTTGACTAGGGCATAACTTTTTCATGGTTTGTCAGAAAAATCCCATCCAATTCTCATTTTGAAGAGGATGTAATTTCCTACAATCCATCTTCACACTCCAAGTTCAAGAAATGCTCTCACAAGAAGTTACCAATTTTTACATTATAGGTCAATTTCAAAAGTCAACAAAAGTACACTTTGAGTCAAAGGCCATAACTTGAGATTGGTAAATCCAAATGACATGGGACCAAAGGAATTGGTTAGAGGACTTCAATAGCTTTCCAAAATTTCCAAGCACATGGTCATATGATCAAAATTGAGCAAGTTGTGCATTGGAGAAGTTGGGAAATTTTCATGAATTTACAAAAGTCAACTTTGCTCAAAACACCTTCTTTTTGCTAATGGGCCTCAAATCTCTTCTTGAAACTTCACCCATGACCTATGCACGACTCATCAAGATTAATTGGATTTATTTTCTTATTTTTATTGATTAATTGGATTTTTAATTAATATTAATTCATTTAATCAATTTAAATCATAAGAAAATAGGAGATTTGTTTTTTAAATCTTTTTGTGAAGCAAATATGACCTAAACATGCTGGCAAATTCGTGCACAAGTCAAAGATACAAAAAAAATCCAATTTTGGCAACTTTGTTCAATCATGAAGAATCAAAAATATTTGATTTCCAATCAAAGATTTAAACATCAATGCAATGGATATTGGCCCAGCTTTTTGACCTAATTTGTTTCCCTTATATGCAAGCAAGCAAACCCTGACCTGGTGGACGATAAAAAGCTGCAGAAACAACCCTGTCATATTCAAGAATTTCCAAGAAAAATAAAAACCTGTTCTTGCATTCTAGGGTGATTCAAGGGTTTTTGTTGATTTAAATACATTGCAGGAGATTCCAGGAACGTTTTGCAATCAAACTCAGGCATTAAAGCTCAAAGAATTGTCATATACAGAACCACAGTTTGCCTTTCTTATTCAGAATTATATACCTTGATTCATGCGCATTTAACATGTTTTCATGATTGTTTTGTATTGCTAGGGACCATACAAAGCTAATGGCATGATTGAATTAAACTGTAATGCCCTGAATCGAAAGATACCATGATCAAATTTCTAGGGTTCTTGAGCTTTAAATTAGGGCTTTCTAAACCAGGCAAAATTGGGACCAGTGAGACACATGGTTGAGATCGTGAGACCAAGACGAACATAACACACCCCTCGCGAAATATTTATGCTTGCTAGATTTCTAATCGCTATTTTTCGTGCAACTAGATAGTGGAGGTTAAAAACCCCCACTATCTGATTCTGAATATGCAGGAAAAACAAAGAAGACGATGATGTGTTGACGTCCCATTGGAAAATTTGAAAAAGTGCGTGTTTTGTTTTATTTACAGCATATTATTTTGTTTTCATATATATTAATTGCTTATCATTATAATATCAAAAGGATGCATGTGGTGTAGTGGTTGGTGCGTTGGCCTGGAAGCATTGGGACCTGGGTTCGAATCCCAGGTCCCCCCAAAACCTTTATTCCCTTTTTTCTTTATATATTCACATGCAGAATTCAAAGTGAGGTCCATCATATACCTCCAATTCCCAGGCGCCAGATGTCTTCAAACTGAAATCCAATGGCCTAGATGGAAGGACTATCATGGTCCTTAGTCAACAAGCGTGTGGATATCTGAGAAAGTCAAAAAAGGCTTGCAGCAATTGGGCTTCAGAGTTCCAAATACACCACTAACTTGGGCCAACACCCCCTGGGTTTATTTCTTTTTTCTTCTTTTATATTATTTTGTTTTTTATTATTAATTATTATTATTATTACTTAATTAAACAAATTAATTTTTTCATAATAAAAATCAGAAAACTAAAAAATATAATATGTTTTTATTATTATTTATTAAAATTAATTTCACCCTTTTATTATTTTTGTAAATAAATATAATTGACTAATTTATTTTTAATTAGGATAATTCTAACTTTTTTTGCAATAAATAAAGATAAATTAGAATTAGGGTTCTTGACAATTTTAATCATCTTTTATTTTTTCCTTAAAAACATAAAAACTCAAAAAAAAACATTTCTTTTATTTAATTAATTAATTAGTCTAGGTTTCATTTAATTAAATGCAAAATAATGAAAAATCTCTTTCTTTCTCAAAAAGGGTCAAAACCCTAAGAAACTCTCTGATCCAATTTTTCTCGCGCGTGTGATTATTCTTGATTAATTTGTGATCCATATTATGTAATTTCTCCGAGGATGTAATAGCTTTAATTGGGACTTTTTATCGCTTTCATTTAATTTCCCGCATTTACTTTTCAAGGGTTTGTTTTTGGCGATGTAAATACCCGACGCCTTGTAATAGCTTAGTTTTCTTTTCCGCAACTATTAACTGCTAGATGTATGCTAACTAGGCTATGCATGACAAGATTTATCTTAAAATTAAAATCAATCGTAGTTCACCATAACATGTACAAAGATAACATAACTGAAACCTGACACATTTGCACATGCCACTCCTAGGGTACGCCTCACTTGGTTGCCTCGAAGTGGTCATTGAGTATAGGGTGTTTTAGAGGTCGCCCTCCTGTCTAAAGATCAAAGTTGCCTCGAAATGGTTGCCTCGATAAAAAATGATCTAAGACGTTAGGGTTACCGCTAAGGCGTCCTACTATTTCTTTAGTGACCACACATGTCCCTATAATCGAATTGACCCGAAAACTCCAACGACGGTGCTACCTACTTCTCAATAGTGGGATGGCATTGTCTAAAGGACATTTACACAACTTAATTTCTTTTGAGTAGGTAGAGGTTCTCGGGTACTTGCTCTTTCAAAACAAAAATACTTTTCGCACCTACACTTTTCTGACAAAAGTTTTCAAACAAACACTTCATACACTCTTGAGGACAGATACAAGAGTTAAATCGAAGTTTTCAAAACAAAACTTTTTCAAAACTCACAAACACAAGAAAAGCAAAATCTTTTGAAAACATAGTGAGCAAGTACCTAAGAGCCCGTGGATAACCACGGATAGAAAGGGTGCTAACACCTTCCCTTTCTATAATATACTTCCCAAACCCGAGAGACATCTCGAAAAGGAATTTTGCTGTGCTTTTGTCCTTTCCTTGTTGGAGAAAATAAAAGACGGTGGCGACTCTTGCTTACCGCGACATTTTGCGAAACGCAAACGTGAACCAGCATTCTAAAATAGTCAGTTCTATTTCCACCGATCACGGAACTGGCGACTCTGCTGGGGACTATTATAATTGAGGTGTACCTTAGGATTAGATCACTCTTGTTTTCAATTGTATGCCTTGGACGCTTTAATATTGTGGGCTTGTATCGGAGTTTTATGCATCCTAACCCGGATCTGGGGTACCCTTTTTTTATGTAAGTAGCAATAAACTGTGAGGGACCTGTCCGGCGTAGACCGACACGGGTGAAGCAGTAGCTACATTGGTGTGACACCTTGGTCTATACCGATATCCCTTGTGTTGGAACGAGAAGAATATGGGTCTTTTGAGGAGTCATTAAGCACCAACTGACCTTAGAACCTTAAATTGATCAACTTGGCCATAGAACAGTAGCAGTATGCTACACTCATTGAGACTAAACTCTCGCGATGGTTCCGGCTGCAAGAAAAGGTTGCGAAACTGGAATTATGACCGATTGAGGATAGTCAGTGATATGGAGATCCTCTAGAACGCGGTTATTATTTTTAGGACAGGTCTTAACCAACTGAAACTGAAAGAGGGTAGTACCTTAACTTCATGCCAGCCTGAAATCTAAGGGCTCTTTGGTGTGACTTGTGTGCCTTTACCATGTTTGCCTTTTGTGAATACTTGTGGTGTGCCTTTATCATAACATCATAACATCATAACATTGCATACATCCTGCATAACGACTAACCCATTTCAAGGATCTCAAGGGTTTGTGATGCAGGTCATGATGAACCAAATGTCTAGCAAGGGGCAAAGGGGATTTATTTTCCTCTAGCCAAGGTTGTCCAGAAATCCAAGCACGATAACTTGAGTCAGGGGCTATGACCCACTCGATATGGTGAGCTTGACTCTTGAAGAAGGACTCCCAGCAGCATGAAGTTCCTTCAATCGAACTACCAGATTCAAATTCTAACAGTTTCCTGTTTACCCCGTGAGATCTTTGAAAACATTGCATACATACATATCATTGCATAACAGGTCACCCTTTACAGGTCTCTCATGTTCTCGCTGTTTATTTCAGCAATGGCTCTCCAACAAGACAACCAGGATCTTCATACTCAAGAGACTCAATTCAGGGAAATCTTCTTAAACCTATCCAAGGGGCAGGAAGAGTTGAGAACACTCCTCATGGGGAATTTGGTCAAGAAAAGTCCTGAAGACAATAAGGACGAACGGCTGAAACACCTGCAAGCTGAGGTAGATGCAATGAGAACCCAGATGCTGGGGCAGATGGCCCTTATCCAAGGCTTAGCTCGGGAGCAAGAAGAGTTGAGAACCATGATCAACCAGCTTCATCAAGACAGATACAACACTATGAAGCAAATAGTCAAGACTGAGGATAAAGTCATTAATCAACTTTCGAGAAGTCAAAGGTTTGTTTTGATGAAGAATAGACCTCTCCAAGTTGCTACTACCTCACAGGTCCAACAAAGACCTTGCCAAGGATAATGGTCTGATCAGAGTAAGCCAAACATGCCCAGGAGGCAATTTACCAAGCTCAACATGCCGTTGTCTCAAGCTTTACAACACCTATTAAGATTGAATCTGGTGACGTTAAGGGACCCTCCTAAGAATCCCAACACAACCTCCCCAAAGCACAATCTTGATGCAAGGTGCGCATACCATTCCAATAGCCCGGGACATGATACTGATGGTTGTTGGACATTGAAAAACAAAATTCAAGACCTGATTGACGAAGGAGCTTTGGAATTCACACGGGATGGTCAGGCTGAGTTCTTCGACCAATCCTCCAAGGTTCACCATTTGAAGTGACAATTCCTGAGCCGAGAGGACTTTTTTGTTCATTAGAATTTTCAATCTGTAATTTTCTTTTGATTGTTCAAACATTTATTCATGTCAAACTTTGTTACTTTATCAATGCATTGCATATGTCTGTTTTGAATCAATCCATTTGTATTCACTATATTCAAATTGCTTTCATTTCTTGTGATGTTCAACTCTCGATTAAAAATTATAAGCCTTTTGAGGGAGGATGACGAAAATGATATCAAAATCTCTACATTATGCTTTTGAACAGACCCCGCTGATGAAGTACAGGCATTGCTTCAAATCCTAAACAGTGGAGTTATAAGGAAGAGAATCCCTAGTCAACCCATTTGAGCCAAAGAAGTTGGAGTTTTTCTTTTCACGCAAAAATTAAAACCCTTAATTATAACCTGGGGCAGGGTAGTTTTCTCAGTTGATCCAGGTGCACAATGAATGGCATCAAAGAAGTCCTTCTGAAACAAAAGATGGCGATGGTTCCGTATAATCGTAAGGACGGGCAGTCATTATTTCTCAAAATAAAAGCCCAACCAGTCAAAACCTATGAAGGAGACTTACAAAACTGGGGCATCCCGCTGACTGTAATCACAAAAGAAACAGTTCAGGCAAAAAGACAGGGATAATAAAATCAAAAAGAAAGAGGTCCTACAAACCCTCAACAAAAAAGGAAATGACTGCCTGTTCAAAATAAACTATCAGTATCCGAACCATCACCAGAATATCAGAGCAAAGACTCAAACAAGATCTAATGCACGATTAGCTGAGTTTAGGATCGAAGAACATCACGAAGAACGGGTGGGTACAAATAAAATTTGAGCCTTTATCCTTTGTTTCTTAAACCGTGAGCCAGGCCACGTTATAACCCTTAAAAGTCCTAGCTGAAGCATGGGTTAGTTTGAAAGCATACTGTTACAAAAGGTATCCTGACTCATGTAGGGCTTGCTGCAAAATCCTGAGTTGACATCACATTTTACAAAAATTCGCTTGTTTTACTGAAAATGCATTTTCAAAAACTTCAAGACAGACATAAGCTTTGCATTCTTAAAATAACATTGTTTGCATATGATTATTTGTTCAACAGCAGAGAAATTCGCACGACGGATATCTAGTGAACAAAAAAATCTTCTCAACAAAAAGGATCACCTCAAGTGGAAAAACACTTCCAACCAAGGGGCAGACATGATCATTGTCCATCATCTGGGGAAGTCAAGTCAAGATTCAAGGAATCTCTCAAAATGCCAAATAGCCAGGGGCAAATCTCCGCCCGAGTCACTTGGGGCATTGGACATGAATTCCAGCAACGAATCTTGCATGATCAAACATCTTCTGGTAGTATGGCGACACAACACTACCGACAGTGACAACCCCTCGCACTCTGAGAATGTGGACATAGTCAAAAAAAATACTACGCATAATCAAAGACCCGCTAGGTCGACTGGCCTAGGAAAAAATAAGGGCTTCCCGGTGAACCAAAAGGGTTCAGGCAAAAATAAGGGATGAAAATAAAAAAATTTGTACACCCGGCAAGTCGAAAACCTGAAGAGGCGGCTTGGGCAAAAAAGGGTATCCCGATGGATTGAAAACCCGAAAGGGCGGTCCAGGCAAAAATTAGGGATCAAAAGCGTACGACTATGTCCCGTCATCTCGTCACTTGCCTACCAGAAGAAGATTTGTCAATCAGCAGTTATCAAGCACCTCATAGGCCTTCTTCTCCCGCAAAAACTGGGGCAATAAGAATTGTCTGAACTGTACAAGCTGCTCTGTCCTCCAGGTACAAGGTAAACTCAGTTGAAGAGTAGGACCAAGATACCTTCACTCCCCGCAGAGCAAGACAGTAATGGAAGCTCTCCCCACTGAGACCTGCAACCATGGACGAATCAGCAATACTCTCCCCCAAACAGAGTTAGTCTACCATCAGCCCTAAAAAAGGTTGGGTATCCCCAGAAGGTCTTAATGTTCCCTAGCGGAGTATAAGGATAAAGGATATTCCCCAGCAAGCATAAGAGTATCCCCGACAGTCTTAATATTCCTCAACGAAATATAAGAACATTCCCCGGCGGAATACAAGATACCCCCAGTGGAGCCATTTCCCAGCGCAGTCTAAAAAAGCTTCCCCGCCAGAGTTGAATCATCTTCCCCAGTATATTCTGGAAGCTTGGCCCCTGCAGAGTACAAATGTATCTCCCCAGCCAAATTCAGAGATTATCCCCACAAGAGTCTAACTGGGTTATCCTCAGCAAGTTGCAACTGAAAGATCATCCCCAGCAAAGTTCTTTTTATCCCCATCGGAGTTATCGTTAAAATCTCAGCAAAGCACCTCTTCCCACAGAGTAATTCCCCGCAGAGTAATATCTTCACCGGTTTATTCCCCAACGGAGTTCTCCTCTCCTGCAGGTTTATTCTTGCAATCATCTTCATTCATCATCCCCAGCGGAAACAAAGAACTCAACTTTATTCTCCAACAAGTTATCCGGGATCTATTTTCCCCAGCTAAAACATCACATTTTCATACATCATGATACATGCATATACGCATCATATCGTATGATCTCATTTATGTTGAGAACATCATTGCTCGATCCATATCATGCATTGCATATGGCTGACCTTTACCTTTCAGAAAAGATGCAGTTAGATTCTCAAATTATGTCAATGGAGACAAAACCAGTTAAATCAATTCCTAAAGATTTTTCTGAAGACAACCCGTCAATGAAGACAATCTGTCAATGAAGACAACTCGTCAATAAAGACAACCCGTCGATGAAGACAATCTGTCAATGAAGACAACCCGTCAATGAAGACAACCCGTCAATAAAGACAACCCGTCGATGAAGACAACCTGTCGATGAAGACAACCCGTCAATGAAGACAACCTGTCAATAAAGACAACTCGTCAATAAAGACAACCCGTCAATGAAGACAACCCGTCGATGAAGACAACCCGTCAATGAAGACAACCCATCATAAGGCGACCCTATACCGGTTCCTTCTCAATTTCAGGTGAAGTTTTACACGGACTCATCCTCAGGCGACCCTACACCGGTTCCTTCCTTTCAGATGAAGTTTTACACAGGCTCATCAACAGGCAACCCTACACCGGTTCCTTCTCAACTCCAGATGAAGTTTTACACGGACTCCTCATCAGGCAACCCTACACTAGTTCCCTCTCTTCAAGACGTAGTTTTACACGGACTCGTCATCAAGAAACCCTACACAGGTTCTCTCTTTCCAAAGATGCAGTTTCACACGGACTCATCATCAGTCAACCCTATACAGGTTTCCTTCCTTCCAAGATGCACAATAATTTTCAGAAGTTCTGATATTACTGATAACAAAACAGGCTCCAGAAGCGCTGGTGCCAATGACAGAACTTTCTCTCTCTCTCTCTATGCTAGTTAGAACATATGTGTTGTACCCCAAAATTTGCCCTCCCATATTCCTCAAGATATGTCAAGAATCATCTCCAAATGGTTCAAGATTGCTCAAGGGTTGCATAGTCAAACCACCTCCTAAGAAAGCTGAAATTAGGGTTTTCGTTCTTTCAAGGAATTTGGGGTTTTCAATGGTTCAATCAAGTCTCATATGCCTATATACATTCTCAAGCACCTACATGCCAAGTTTCAAGACTCACAGTGCCAATTTGCACAGTCAAAAGCTCCATTTGACCTACAGTCAACTGCAAGGGCAAAATGGTCATTTTGCAGACAAAAGTCATAATTTTTTGTCAACATCTTATTTTAAGGTCACAATCATCTTTTGATCAAGTCTTGATCATGATTCCACAAGAATAGCTCAAAAATCATCAAGATGCAAAAAGTTACTATTTTTGGAAAGCAGAAAAGTCAATTGTATCTTGACCAGGGCATAACTTTTTCATGGTTTGTCAGAAAAATCCCATCCAATTCTCATTTTGAAGAGGATGTAATTTCCTATAATCCATATTCACACTCCAAGTTCAAGAAATACTCTCACAAGAAGTTACCAAGTTTTACATTATAGGTCAATTTCAAAAGTCAACAAAAGTACACTTTGAGTCAAAGGCCATAACTTGAGATTGGTAAATCCAAATGACATGGGACCAAAGGCATTGGTTAGAGGACTTCAAGAGCTTTCCAAAATGTCCAAGCACATGGTCATATGATCAAAATTGAGCAAGTTGTGCATTGGAGAAGTTGGGAAATTTTCATGAATTTACAAAAGTCAACTTTGCTCAAAACACCTTCTTTTTGCTAATGGGCCTCAAATCTCTTCTTGAAACTTCACCCATGACCTATGCACGACCCATCAAGATTAATTGGATTTATTTTCTTATTTTTATTGATTAATTGGATTTTTAATTAATATTAATTCATTTAATCAATTTAAATCATAAGAAAATAGGAGATTTGTTTTTTAAATCTTTTTGTGAAGCAAATATGACCTAAACATGCTGGCAAATTCGTGCACAAGTCAAAGATACAAAAAAATCCAATTTTGGCAACTTTGTTCAATCATGAAGAATAAAAAATATTTGATTTCCAATCAAAGATTTAAACATTAATGCAATGGATATTGGCCCAGCTTTTTGACCTAATTTGTTTCCCTTATATGCAAGCAAGCAAACCCTGACCTGGTGGACGATAAAAAGCTGCAGAAACAACCCTGTCATATTCAAGAATTTCCAAGAAAATTAAAAACCTGTTCTTGCATTCTAGGGCGATTCAAGGGTTTTTGTTGATTCAAATACATTGCAGGAGGTTCCGGGAACGTTTTGCAATCAAACTCGGGCATTAAAGCTCAAAGAATCGTCATATACAGAACCACGGTTTGCCTTTCTTATTCAGAATTATATACCTTGATTCATGCGCATTTAACATGTTTTCATGATTGTTTTGCATTGCTAGGGACCATACAAGGCTAATGGCATGATTGAATTAAACTGTAATGCCCTGAATCGAAAGATACCATGATCAAATTTCTAGGGTTCTTGAGCTTTAAATTAGGGCTTTCTAAACCAGGCAAAATTGGGACCAGTGAGACACATGGTTGAGATCGTGAGACCAAGACGAACATAACACACCCCTCGCGAAATATTTATGCTTGCTAGATTTCTAATCGCTATTTTTCGTGCAACTAGATAGTGGAGGTTAAAAACCCCCGCTATCTGATTCTGAATATGCAGAAAAAACGAAGAAGACGATGATGTGTTGACGTCCCATTGGCCAATTTGAAAAAGCGCGCGTTTTGTTTTATTTACAGCATATTATTTTGTTTTCATATATATTAATTGCTTATCATTATAATATCAAAAGGATGCATGTGGTGTAGTGGTTGGTGCGTTGGCCTGGAAGCATTGGGACCTGGGTTCGAATCCCAGGTCCCCCCAAAACCTTTATTCCCTTTTTTCTTTATATATTCACATGCAGATTTCAAAGTGAGGTCCATCATATACCTCCAATTCCTAGGTGCCAGATGTCTTCAAACTGAAATCCAATGGCCTAGATGGAAGGACTATCATGGTCCTTAGTCAACAAGCGTGTGGATATCTCACAAAGTCAAAAAAGGCTTGCAGCAATTGGGCTTCAGAGTTCCAAATACACCTCCTAACTTGGGCCAACACCCCCTGGGTTTATTTCTTTTTTCTTCTTTTATATTTTTTTGTTTTTTATTATTAATTATTATTATTATTACTTAATTAAACAAATTAATTTTTTCATAATAAAAATCAGAAAACTAAAAAATATAATATGTTTTTATTATTATTTATTAAAATTAATTTCACCCTTTTATTATTTTTGTAAATAAATATAATTGACTAATTTAGTTTTAATTAGGATAATTCTAACTTTTTTTGCAATAAATAAAAATAAATTAGAATTAGGGTTCTTGACAATTTTAATCATCTTTTATTTTTTCCTTAAAAACATAAAAACTCAAAAAAAAAAACATTTCTTTTATTTAATTAATTAATTAGTCTAGGTTTCATTTAATTAAATGCAAAATAATGAAAAATCTTTTTCTTTCTCAAAAAGGGTCAAAACCCTAAGAAACTCTCCGATCCAATTTTTCTCGCGCGTGTGATTATTCTTGATTAATTTGTGATCCATATTATGTAATTGCTCCGAGGATGTAATAGCTTTAATTAGGACTTTTTATCGCTTTCATTTAATTTCCCGCATTTACTTTTCAAGGGTTTGTTTTTGGCGATGTAAATACCAGACGCCTTGTAATAGCTTAGTTTTCTTTTCCGCAACTATTAACTGCTAGATGTATGCTAACTAGGCTATGCATGACAAGATTTATCTTAAAATTAAAATCAATCGTAGTTCACCATAACATGTACAAAGATAACATAACTGAAACCTGACACATTTGCACATGCCACTCCTAGGGTACGCCTCACTTGGTTGCCTCGAAGTGGTCATTGAGTATAGGGTGTTTTAGAGGCCGATGTCCTGTCTAAAGATCAAAGTTTCCTCGAAATGGTTGCCTCGATAAAAAATGATCTAAGACGTTAGGGTTACTGCTAAGGCGTCCTACTATTGCTTTAGTGACCACACATGTCCCTATAATCGAATTGACCCGAAAACTCCAACGACGGTGCTACCTACTTCTCAATAGTGGGATGGCATTGTCTAAAGGACATTTACACAGCTTAATTTCTTTTGAGTAGGTAGAGGTTCTCGGGTACTTGCTCTTTCAAAACAAAAATACTTTTCGCACCTACACTTTTCTGACAAAAGTTTTCAAACAAACACTTCATACACTCTTGAGGACAGATACAAGAGTTAAATCGAAGTTTTCAAAACAAAACTTTTTCAAAACTCACAAACACAAGAAAAGCAAAATCTTTTGAAAGCATAGTGAGCAAGTACCTAAGAGCCCGTGGATAACCACAGATAGAAAGGGTTCTAACACCTTCCCTTTCTATAATCTACCTCCCGAACCCGAGAGACATCTCGAAAAGGAATTTTGCTGTGCTTTTGTCCTTTCCTTGTTGGAGAAAATAAAAGACGGTGGCGACTCTTGCTTACTGCGACATTTTGCGAAATGCAAACGCGAACCAGCATTCCAAAACAGTCAGTTCTATTTCCACCGATCACAATCTGCAATTTGGTTATTTCTCCACAAAAAAGAAGACATGCCTAGGACAGTTACAGCAGGTGTCATAGTGTTTCAAAAATAAGGAAAATCAGAACCATAAATCAGAGGCAAGTATGCCTTTGCTAATCCTAACTCTGAGTTTTAGTTTCTTCAAGAAAGTTCTGAACTGATTCATTCTCTACTTAAGCATACAGATGCGTGAAAATCTCAGAATATGTACAACATCAGAAACATGATATCTACATTATGTTTTTGAGCATGCAAATATGGTGATGCTTAAGCAATATGGTGAGAGTCAGCAGATGCTTACCTTGCAGCTAGAAGAAGTTTTGTGAGCTGGAGTTATCCTCAACTCTGATGATGTTCTGAACAGCTTCTTTGCGTACTCAGTAAGCTGACAGTCTCCAACTTTTGGGGATGGAAAAGGGATGATGTTCTGACTTCTTTGAATGGAATGATGGAGAGTATATAGTAGTATGAATACAGAAGTTATGGCAGTTTCCAACGTGTGGGTCAGAAACTGTATGGATGGTTTTTTAGTCAAGAAATATTTTGAGAATAAATGGATTTTGAAAGTAGGGGATCCAAAGTTAATGGGTTTTTGTGTGCTGTGTTTATAGTTTTTGAAACTCTAGGAATTTTGGCAGAGATTCAAGGATTTTTCCTTTGCTCAAACTTTTGACCTCTTTTCAGCAATTTTTTTCTGGACCCTTTCTCAGTGACCAATGGCATTCTATTTATAGGCAAAGCTTTTTGGGTTTCAAAATGTCAAGTGGCGCCAACATCATGCACTAGATGCTGACTTGCTCTTGAAGAAAGTTCAAAAAAGTTGTGATAGTTGACAGTTTTTAGCCTAGGCTGGATTAGTAAGCAGGGATTAAGGAAAAGTGACACCCATAAGAGAAAAGTAGCGCATGGACCCATACCTAAATCTGTACAAAGGTATTTCTATGCTACACGTGGAGAGACCCTTTGGACAAAGACTCAAAATTGGTTGTGAGCATTAATGAGCATTAAATGGTGATGAGATTTGTCAAAATCAGAAATCCTGTAATGGGGGATTTTGCATCATTGCCTAAATCTAGGCCAGAAGTTCCATTTCAACGTAGTCTAGAACAAAGTACCCAAGTTCTGATCTTGGTATCCTGTTGCCTTAGCAAGTTCTGAGGGATCCTTAGGCTTTCCAGCATGTTCTGGAAAAGCATTCAGATTTTTTATCACGTTTTATAATCTTCTGTTTTTAACCTTGCAAACTCTAACTGAGCTTGCGTAGATGCTGAAGAGCCACATTCTAACTGAAGGTTATGTGTTGAGCTAAGTTTGCAACTTCTGACTGCTCCTGCCTGGAGGTTGGTTCAGAAGTTCTGAAGTGTCATTTTTTCTTAAATACTTAGAAAGATCCCAAGTATTTAGAAATTTGGCTTTTCCATAGTAAATTTGACTTTTGAACTTTAGATGGAACAAACTTCCTGTTTCAACATGTTTTGATGAAATATGATTTTTTTTTTTAGATTTGATTTTGATCAAGAGGTCAAAGTTTGGCCTTTCAGCGTGCAAATGACCATTTTGCCCTTGTGAGTGATCTTCATGAAAAATTTGTAATTCAAAGCTTGGGATTGGATGGAAGTAAACCTGAGGATCCAGGGTGATTTCTTGAGAAAAATGAGAGGGCAAATTTTGGGGTACAACACATACATACATGTCATTGGCTTTATACTCATGGAATCGAGGCATTTCTCTGTGAAAAGAATGGTGAAAGATGATTGTTCCGTTAAACAGTATTGTGGATCGAAAGTAAGGGTTTTCCGCATTTTAATGTGTTCCGCACAACTTCCAAGCTATTCAATCAGCAATCAATCAACCTATCATCATATCGAGCTCTTATATGTTTTGGTTGTCGTAACCGGCAAAAATATGAAGAGTCGCCACCATTAATTTTTGTCTTAATGACATGGGAATAATGGATAACCCTAATTTGTACAAAGATTCTAAGTTCGTGAGTTGGTTAGATTAAGGGAAGGTGTTAGGAGTCCTTCATCTCCCTTGTTCTTAAGGAGCTCCATTTTTTGGTCTAAGGGTAAGATGTGAATTTCAGAGGTATTCTGGTTATATATGTTTAAGAAAAGAATTTAGTTTTTTAGTTGTGAACTCGCCTTGGTTTTAACCACGTGCCTACATATCTCCTTGTGAAAAATCAGAGTTCAAATTCGTAGTTCATATGTGTTTGGTTAGATTTTTTATGGATTGTGGAAATATTTTGAATTCTCCTTAAACCTCTTCTGGGCTTGAAAATAGCGTAGTCGTAGATGTAGTTCGCAGTTAATGAAAAATATCTCCACAATCTTTTTCTTGAAAATAAATTGAATTTGAAATTAAGTTAGTAAAAATATTAGTATTTGATGGGTTACCTGTCTTAGAATTTATGATGCAATCTGTGAAAAAGATTTAAATGACAAAAATGTTTGATAATTAGAAAGAAAATATGTTTAGTATTTGTAGAAAATATTTAATAAATAACTATTTCATATTATTAAAAATATATTGAATATTTTTAATATTAATCCAAATTTATTTATTAATATGCAAAAATATTTAATGCAAATATGATATGAGAAAATAAGTAGTAAGTGTGTAATATAATAATATAAAAAATAAATCAAATAGCTTAATAAATTAAATAAGTGAAATGAATTATTTACATTAAACAATAACAGGGGGTGTAAATTTAGCTTTGGTAGTAATTCCAGGGGGTTTGAATAGTTAGGGCTTAAGCCCAGGATTAAATTTGAGCCCAAAAGCGCAGGGGGTGCAGATTGTTGTCGACGTAGTAAAAAGGGTGGTGCAGGAAGTATTGGGCTTGGCCCAATGTTTTGTATAGAAGATCAGAACAAACCTGGGTTCATTTGGAGTTGTGTAGGGGAGAGTGCACAGTGTTAAGGTGTACTAGTATGGTCTAGGACATCCGATTCAAATCACATGGCTATCAGAAGTTGATTCTGAAGCAATGATTCAAATCATAAGGAACGGAGGGACAAGATTAGAGGTTGACTAGGGTGTACGTAAGACGTATCGCATGGGATTGTTATTCAGTAACCCAATCATGTGGCCTGTAAGTGGTCGCATGTTGCAAATCCAACGAAACAGGGGGAGAGTATATCACAATTTTATTCCATTCTTCACTTCGTTTTTCCCAACCTTTATCTCTCCACATCTCATTCGCTCTCTAAGATCTCTCTCCTCTCTCTAAACCACCACTGCACACCACCATACCAACCGTCGCGGACTGGTGATTTCCGGTTGAAGATCAACCGAAAAATCTGAGTCTTTAATATGCAAAAAACCCAGATAACCCAGAACCCATGAACCCTAACCTAAACCATTGAAACCCTAGGTAAACCCCAAGAACCCTAACCTAGAATATAAGAAACCTAACCCAAACCTTCATACAAATAACCCTAACAATTTATGAACCCTAAACCTAATTTTCTAGATTCAATAAATTTGCCAAAATTAAAGCTAAGTCCTTACCTTCCTTGCCGTGAATCTTCTAATTTTGGTTTGATTTTTGTTTCTGATCTTCCTTTCCTTATCTTTGTTTTGCAGGTACTAGTATTTGAAGATGATGGAAGTGGTAAAGGTTTCAAGGATCTAAGGTCCGAGTCGTGAAACCCAAATCTCCAACGAAAAATCTTCACTGTTGGGAATGCAATTCACGGTCAAATATTCAAGTCACAAATTTCTGAATCCGTCCTCTTCTCCTCCTCTTTTTATTTCAATTTTTGGTCCCTTTTATGTTAGTCTTAGGGTTCAATTTATAGGTTAGTTTTTAGATGAATTAGGAAATATTAAGTTAATTGTTGTTCAAATTTGATTGATTGTAAATTAAGTTAGATTGATTCTGTAAATAGGTGAGACTGGGATTTGATTAAGATCTTATTGTAAATTAGATTAGGGTTTTTGTAATTTGTGATGTATTTAGTCCAAATTGTATCTATAATTCATTTTTCAGTCAATAAAAACAAATATCGGATTTGATTTGTTAAGAAGATTTGTTTAATCTATTTTCTGGACCTGGGCTTTTAAGTCTTCTTAGTGTAGAAGAAGAATAGTAGTGCCGCTGAGACTTAGGGTTTCTTAACCCCTGTGTTGACTTAGTCAACACTCTCACAAAAGTAATAATAAACATAAATAATATCAATAATAATATTAATGCTATTAATAACGTTTTGAATAAAAATAATGGTAATTGATAATAAATGAAAAGATATTAATAGTGATGATAATAGATAATAAAACCAATAATAAATTAAAAAATATAATATTAGTAATAATATTAATAATTAATATCAGCAATAATACCCTTAACCCAAAACGAAAATGAACTAGAATGGGCTTAGCTATGTGGCAAGCTAAGCCCAATGACTTACTAAATACACCCCCTCCTTTATTTAATCAAACAAAGTTCAAAAAAGAAAGGGTTTTATCAAATATGAATGCTAAGCCCACTATTACATGAATACATCCCTCCTACTATTTGAACCTCATTATATCTAGAAGTAAAATTTAAAAATAAAACTAATTAGCATTTAAAATAACAACTAGTGTAATGTGAATAAATTAATTATAATTTTAACCAAAGAATATAATAACACCAAGATTAGTAGAAAAAAGAACAAATTGGTTAGTAATATTCATAGGGCAATTTTGTGGTATGACATTGGTATGCTTTGAATGGTGAATAAAGTCGAGTGTTTCATTTGATTTGAGACAGTTTAGGCAAAAAATCGGTATTTTGCGATTCAGGTAAAAAAATTGCAACTTGAGACTGAAATTTGGTTTAAGAATTATTCTTTAGTCACTAGAACCGTCTTGAGGCTTTCTACATTTCATTTGTTCAGGTCGAATGCTAATTTTATGAGGAAGATCTTCAAAAGCGCAAATATCTGAAGTTACGTTATATAGTGGATTTGTTGGTTCGCTGGTTTTCGGATGTTTTAAATTTCGTAACTCTTGATTCAAAAATTATCTTTGATTGATTATTCGGGCATTAAATTTGTCTTTGTATCTTCTCTAATACATATGTTTAGGCCGGGAGCTAATTCTTTGAGGAAGATCGCTGAATGTACATATATACTAAAGATGTACAATGAAAATACAATGAAAAGTGTGTTGAACCTCTGTTTTTCAGATATTCAAAATTCATAACTTTCGCCCGATTCGACGTTTTTTTAGTGGTTCTTTGGGCATAAACTCTGCTTTGATACTATCTTCAATCTGTATGTTCGGGTCAAGAGTTAATTTCTTGAAGAGAATCTTCGAAAGTGTGAATTACTTGAGAAAATTGCATTCTAAAATGGTTTTCCACTGAACTATTTCTGAATATTGTGAAAGTCGTAACTTTCTCATTTTTTATCGGTTTGAGATGTGACTCAAAGCGTGAGGTTGTAATTTTTGTTAGCTGCAACTTTACTTCAGGTCCCGAGTTTGGATTATGCTCAAAAGATTTCAGTTTATGGTTTATTTCCCAAATTGAACATTTAAGAATGACAGAAAACTTCTGTAAGCTAAAAAAAGCGTTTTGACTTCGCATTTCTCATAGTTCAAAAAATCATAACTCGCTCGATTTTAATCGTATCAGGGTGATTCTTTTGGCACAACTTTATAAATTTCATCGTCTACCCTTTTTCTATAGGGCTCAAGTCGATAATTTGAATTTAAAGGCATGACCTTTTGGTTTGTTCGCAGCGTACATGAAAATAAATAAATAAAATATGCACTGTGAATTCTGACATTGAGTTTCTCGCCATTCAAAAATTCACAACTTGCTCAATTTTTTCATATTAGAGCGATTCTTTCGGCATGTCATCATAAATTTTGTCATCTATGATTTTGTTGTTGGTCTCGCGTTAGGATTTCGCACCGATTATCATGAGCTTATGGGTTTTCTTCCGACTGCGTATCTAACACTGAGAAAACTCTGCATTGTTGAGAAAATGTTTGGGTTTCTCTTGGCCCAAACTAGGCCCAAATGTGCAACTATATATTCTTTTTTTCCTTACTATTCAAGACTACTTCATTCATTTGTCAAAATTACACTCACAAATATAAAAAATTCTCTCTAATCTCAAGTTCACAAGAAAAAAGAGAAATTTTGAATTTCTTCTTCCCTCCACTCAAGCTTCTGCGCCTCTCTCTCCTCCGCGAACCTTCTCCTTCTCCTTTTGCTCTGCCTCTTCGCGCCTCTGCCCCCGCCGGATCCTCCCTTTGCTGGTGATCTCCCTCCATCTATACTAAGCGCGACACCGTCCGTCTGTGCTCCTTCTATCATCGCTCTCTCTCTCTCTCTCTCTCTCTCTCTCTCTCTCTCTCTCTCTCTCTCTCTCTCTCTCTCTCTCTCTCTCTCTCTCTTAGATTCTCTCTTCATGCTAAGCTCCAATCTCCTTCGTTCTTGCTCCGATCAACTTCATCTTCTTCAACTTCGGTAATAATTTCTCCTTGAATTACTTAGTTAATTGCTCATTGTTAATTGATTTTAGGATTAGTGATTATTTGAACATTCATGAGTTGAATATTAATTTAATATTAGATTAAGAGTTAATTAACATTTATGATGATGGAATCATGTGGTATTGGATGAATTGATGCATAATTATGTGGATTTAACGGATCTTGCACGTTAAAATAATGTGTTGATTGTGTTTAATTAAATTTGTGCGTCAATTTTGTCTCTGATTGCTTGATTGATGATTTTTATGTGGAGTTAATGTTGAATTCACGAGTTGATACAACTTTCCAATCAAATTAAATGATAATTCATTTTTTCGACATTAAAACTTTGATTCGAATTAATTATGTCAACTCTTGAATTATGTTGCTTAAGGCTTGAAACCATTGTGCTAATGCATATTTAATTGCTACAAAGTATATGTGATATCTAAGCGGTATTACATGGATCGTGTAATACGGTGGGAGAACTGACTTGGTTGTTTTTGCGTTTGATCGCAACTGTTGCGGATAGTAAGAGTCGCAACCGACTTTTCTTTTATCCAATAAGGAAATGCTGAAAAGAACAGGAAAGACCTATAGAGATTGTTTCTTGAGTTCGGGGGGTAGGTTATGAAAAGGGAAGGTGTTAGCACCATTTTCATCTGTAGTTATCTTCGGGCTCTTAGTTGCTTGCTAGATCACTTGCTTTTGTTTGAAAGTGTGCTTGTGATGTGGGTTTGAAAGTATTTTGAAAACGTCTTTGTAATGATTCTCGTTTCTATAAGAATGCGTACAAAGTGTTGGTTTTGAAAATAGTTCTCAAAGAGGTGTTTGTGGAATGTGTTTTTGAAAGTGATTTTGAAAAGTGTCTTTGTAATGATTCTCGTCTCTATAAGAATGCGTACAAAGAGCTTTGTCTTTTGAAAATGTTTCAAATGAAAGTGTTGGTGTATAAAATGATTTTGTTGTGAGCAAGCGAGCAACTATGAGCGTCCTACCTACTAAAAAGGTCTAATGTTCTTTTCCTCCTCCTTTAGATGTTGCTATCTTACCATTGATTTACAAGAAGCCCCGTCGTTGGATGTGAAGGGATGGGCGTGGGTCGTTTGTATAGTCATAGAAGGCAACCTATGATACGTTTTAGCAATTTTCGTTTAGGGACTAGATCATTTACTGAAGGCAACATTGAGGGTCATCAAGGGACTATGATCTTTTATCGAGGATCTTTTCTAAAACGCCCATATTCGAGGGACATGACTATTTTCCGAGGCAACAAGTGAGATTACCCTAGGGGTGCATGTGTGTGAATAATGTGTTTGATTGCATGCATTTTGTCTTTGATTTTTGGGTTGTCTACTTGTTGGTTTTATCTTGCCATACATCCTAATTACTAATATTTGTATAAAGCAATATAAATGCAGAAAATAAATATTCTACACTATTACAACCATATTTAATAGTAAGAAAATGTAAAGACAAAAACAAGATAAAGAAGGGAAAATAAGCCATTTCGATCCAGGCAGCAGCATCCTTTGATTCTGCTTTTCTGGCTCCTTTCGATTTGGGCCTGGAATCAGTAAGGACACGTCTTTAGATTTCATCCTTTTCTTACTTCTTTCGATTGGGGTATGGAATCAGTGTAAGGTGCACTCTTCACCTCAAGCTCCTTGCTGCCTTCTTCAATTGGGCCCGGCAATCAGTATGGACAACCTTCTCTTCTTCATTTGGACTACAAAGCAGCAAGGACCTGCAAAGCAGCATGAGTGCGTATCATCCGTTCACGCCCTCCTAGACTTTCATTTGGGACTGTGAGGCAGCCAGGGGGGAAGCCTAAGGCTTCATTTCATACAAGACTTTTCTTTCGTTTAGGGTTTGTACAGGTTATCTTTAATGTATACTTGGACAAGAAAAAGCATGCAATCAAAAGTATAGAAATAAAAAGTGAACAAATGTTATTTACATGTTATGTTTGAAATGAAAAGCTTAAGGTTAAGGGGACTTACCTTGCTTGATGTTGGAATGTAAGTGTTGGACCTTGAACTGCTGCCCTGGGTGCTCCTGGATTCGAAAGAAAGAAACAAGTGTGGTGTTTCTTTGACTGGATTCGAAGGTCAAGGAGAGTGGGGGGTTGTGTTTGTTATTGCTGGATTCGAAGGAGAAGAAAAGGTGTAGTGTTCTTTCTATTGGATTCGAAAGAAAAGAAAAGTGTGGGGTTGTTCCTGGATTCTAAAGGGAAAAGAAACATGTGTTGTGTTTCTAGTTGTTGGATTCAAAAGAGTCAGAAACAAAGGTATGGTCTTTTGAATCTGGGTATGATAATGTGTTAAGTGTTTGATAATTTTCACAAAATCAATGTTTTTCCCAACTACCAAAAGCCTCTGGATGTATTGTCCATCCCCTTTAGACATGTTATGGAGCCTCTTATTTATTGGTGAAGTTGGATGAGGTTTAGGAGGGAAAACAAAAGAATTTGAACAAATTGGGTATATTGTTTTTGTAGCTTTCGAGGGGCAGTATTTGTATGCCAAGTTAGTGTAAATACAGGAGCAGTGTAGTAGGACTGCTGTGCAGCAGTTCTGGAGCGTTATGGCCAGGGCATCAGGCTTGGACTTGTAGCAAGCATCTTTGAATATTTCATCTTTTCGTTTGGACCTCATATGTCCACCTTTGACCAGACTCCTCTTCAGACAACAATATTTATTTCCAATCAAAGTGTCTTTCGAATGGGCCATTTGCAATTCTTCGAATGGGCTAGTAAGATATATCCTTAGAAAGGGACCCCCTATGTATGCCTTTCAAATCCTCCAATACATGTCCTTTGAAGGGACCACCAACCATGTGTGTGGAATCGAAGCGAACTATTTCAAATGGAAATATTGTCCAGTCGAAGCTAGTGTAAACATAGCCAATGCCCTGTCGAAACCTACATGCAGGAGGTCACTACTTTGTGACTCCAAGCAAGCATATAAGAGGCCATTGCTCAAATGAAGGTTTGCATGAAGAGTCAATGCCATGTCGAAGCCTGCATGCAGGAGGTCACTACTTTATGACTCAAGGCAAACATGTAAGGGGCCAATGGTGCAATCGAAGCTTGCATGCATGAGGGTTCGAAGCAAGCTTAGAGGTGAATTTGAAGCATTCATGAAGGTTGATTCAAAATAGATTGCTTCTAAGGAAACCAATGCCCCAAATGAAGGATGACTCAAGCTTGCTCGAAGGAAGCCTAGATTCCCAATCGAAGGATGTCTCAAGCCTGTTCGAAGAAAGCCTAGATGCTCAATCGAAGGATGTGGATTCGAAGGAAACTTTTGACTTGTCGAAAGGCACATTAACATCTTCAATTTTTTTCATTTTTCTTTTCCTTTAAATAGGTGTTTGTAACCACACATTTGAGAGAAGTCTTGAGAAAATGAGAGGGCAAATTTTGGGATACAACAGTTGCCCCTGTTCAATCTTCTTAAACCTGAAGAGTTAGATTGGCGAGTCCGCCATTCGTGACTTGAAGGTGGAAGATGATTGAATACTAGAGTGCCCAGAAATTTACACTCGATGTTGTGGTGGTTGATTTTGTAGGGAATGGGCTTAAAGATGCCATTTGGAGGGTTTTCGGAGATTGGCTTATAGATGCCATCCAAAAGTTATTGGTGACAAAATTTTGAAGAAGTATCAGAATAAATCTCTGGCCGATTTATATTGAAACAATGGATGTAATGGGCGATTATCAGAATAATATCCATAAATGGATCGTATCTGACTCGTATCTGAAAGATGTACTAAATGAGCGTCAGAATGACATTTGTATCTAGATCGTATCTAAATCGCTTTTGAGAAATGTGTTGAATGAGTGTTAGAATGACATCCGTATCTGGATCGTATTTGGACTGTATTTGAAAGGTGTGCTAAATGAGTGTCAGAATGACATCCGTATCTGGATCATATTTGGACTGTATTTGAAAGGTGTGCTAAATGAATGTCAGAATAACATTCGTATCTGGATTGTATTTGAAAGAAACTTGAATAAGTATCAAAATGACATCCGTATCTGGATCATATCTGAGTCGTTTCTAGGAGAAAATCTGGAATAAGTATCAGAATAATATTTGTCTCTAGATCGTATTTGAACTGTTTCGGGAGTAAATCTGGAATAAGTATCAGAATTTCAGCCGTATCTGGATCGAATCTGGAGTAAGTATCAGAATGACAGTCGTATCTAGATTGCATATGAACTGTTTCTAGAAGAGAATCTGGAGTAAGTATCAGAATGTCAGCCATATCTGGATCACATCTGAACTATTTCTAAAAGAGAATCTGGAATAAGTATCAGAATGTCATACGTATCTGGATCGCATCTGAATTATTTCTAGAAGAGAATCTGGAGTAAGTATCATAATGTCAGTCGTATCTGGATTGCATCTGAATTATTTCTAGAAGAGAATCTGGAGTAAGTATCAGAATGTCATCCGTATCTGGATCGCATCTAAATTGTTTCTGGAGTAAGTATCAGAATGTCAGTTGTATTTGGATTGCCTCTGAACTGTTTCTAGAAGAAGTCTGGAATAAGTATCAGAATGTCAACCGTATATGGATTGCATCTGAACTGTTTCTAGAAGAAATATGGAATAAGTATCAGAATATCAGCTGTATCTGGATCACATTTGAACTATTTCTAGAATAGAATCTGGAGTAAGTATCAGAATGTCATCCGTATCTGGGTCGCATCTGAATTATTTCTGGAGTAAGTATCAGAATGTCAGTCGTATCTGGATCACATATGAACTGTTTCTAGAAGAAGTATGGAATAAGTATCAGAATTTCAGTCGTATCTGGATCGCATCTGAACTGTTCCTAGATGAAATCTAGAACAAGTATCAGACTGTCAGTCGTATCTGGATCGCATTTGAATTGTTTCTAGAATAGAATCTGGAGTAAGTATCAGAATGTCACCGTATCTTGATTGCATCTGAACTGTTTCTAGAAGGGTGTAGATTGCTTCAGTTGGTTATGTAGATAATTGTCCTGGCTTGTTTCAGGTATTAATCTACAATCAGTTTGTCCTCAGATAGTTGTCCTGTCTTGTTTCAGGTATTAATCTGGAACTTGTTTTTTGTTGGTCGTAGAGATAATTGTCCTGACTGGTTTCAGGTATTAATCTCTGACATTAGAAAGAAAGATAGTTTTCCTGGCTTGTTACAGGTATTAATCTTCAATCTGCTCATGTAGATAGCTTTCCTGGCTTGTTACAGGTATTAATCTATAATCGATCGTCCACAGATAGTTTTCCTGGCTTGTTACAGGTATTAATCTGGAACTGTTGAAAATTGTTGACGATAGTTATCTGTTGATTTATCTTTCTTGAAAAGGTAAAGAATTAGTTGCATGCAATGTCCTGATGTATGAAATGCATGGCGTAATGATGTTCCCAAAATAAATGAGATTGTGTTATATGCGTTTCGTATGCATATGCTATGAATGTTGTTGAAATGTAACTTTGTCTTGGAAAATAAATCCTTGACAGGCGCTGGGGAGCTTTTCAGGAGTTAAATCTCGGACTACTGTTGGGGATGAAGAGTATGCACCTCTCCAGACCTTGCTTTAGAATGTTTCCGCTGGGGATTCTGTTTTTGTTATTTGAGGAGGAACTCCGCTGGGGGGTATTGACTTTGTTTGAGGGAAAACTCTCTGGAGAGTGTTGATTTCCGCTTGGGGAAAAAGAGTTCAGGAGTTTTAGTTATCTGTTTCTCTACCCAGGAGTTATCTCTTGATGGAATAGAAAGGAAGTTAACAACTTGTTGGGGACAAAGAAGTTAACTTTTATCTAGTTATCTTCCAGGCTTTGCAGCAACTCACTGGGGATTGTAGAAAAGTCTACTGGGGAAGAGGGGTTTGTGGTCTCTTGATTTATAGTAGTCGGAGATGCAACCTCAAGCTGGAGAATTTGTAGTTTGTTGGGGAAATAATCCATGTTGCCAATCTGCTGGAGATGTATTTTCTTTTGGCAGAACTCCTCGAGGAATCTTGATATCTACTCAGTTGGGGAGAAGTTTTCAGAGATTGAAACTCTGGCTGGGGATTTCCTGGATCCAACCTTGTGGGGATATCCATGAATTTGGCCTTGAGGGGTTTGTACCCTCGTTCGTAAAGATTATGACTTAGTGGGGATAACCTTATAGAGATGACTGGGGATCACTTTATGAAAAGGACTTTGTGGAGATTTTTCACTGCCCCGAGTAGTAAGTGTTGTAGTACTATCAGAAAATGTTTGCTTGACTGTACGCGACTTCAATTCTCCAAGTGATTCAGATAAAGACCTGCCCCTGGTTACTCAGCACTTCTTGAGAGATTTCTTGGAATCTTGACTTGACTGCCCCAGATGTGTTGGACAGTGACATGTCATGCCCCCTTGTTATAGGGGATTTGTCATTCGAAGTGTCTTCCAATTTGAAGTGATTTTGTTTCTTGAGAGAATTTTTGTTTACTGGATATTCGTTGTGTGAATTTCTCCGCTGTCAAACAATTAGCCATATGCAAACAGTGATATTCAAATAATGCAAAGCTTATGCTTGTCTTGAAGTTTTAAAAATGTGTTTTAGCAGATAAAAGAACTTTTTAAGAATGTGAATTAAAATCAGGATTTAGAGTAAGCCTTGTAGGAGTCAGGATACCTTTTGTAACAGTATGCTTTCGAACTAACCCATGCTTCAATTAGGACTTTTGAAGGGTTGTGGCGTGGTTTGGTTCACATTTTAAGAAACAAAGGATAAGGCTCAAAGTGTATTTGCATCCGCCCGTTCTTCGTGATGTTCTTCAGTCCTAAACTCAGTTATTTATGTGTTTGAACTCCAAATGAGTCTGGATGACATTTTGGTGATGGTTCGGATAAGTTAAGTTTATCATAAGACAGTCATTTTTGCAATGTTTTTCATGTTGTCGAGGATTTATAGTGTCCTCTTTATCATTTACTATCCTTGATTTTTTCCTGATTGTTCTTGTTTTAAGATTACGGTCAGCGGGATGCCCCAGTTTTTTTTCTTAAGTCTCCTTCGTGGGTTTTGGCTTAGTGGGCTTTTCTTTTTGAGAGATAATGACTTCCTATGCGATAGGGAACCATCATCGTCTTTTGATTCCAGAGGAATGTTTTTGATGTCATTCGTTGTATACAAAATGAAAGCTAATGACTAAACATGCGTTTGAATTAACTGAGAGACTACCTTGCCCCAGGTTTTGATTAAAGGTTTCAATTTGTGTAAAAAAGGAAACTCATACTTCTTTGGCTCAAAGGGGTTGACTAGGGATTATCTTCCTCATAACTCCAGTGTTTAGGGATTGAAAGAAACGCCTGTATATCATTAGCAAGGTTTGTCCAAAACCATATTATATGAGATTATGGCATTATTTCCTACATCCTCCCTCTAAAGGCTTGTAACTTTTAGAAAGAGTTAAATGTCATAAAGAGAGTAAAAAGCATAGCTTAAACATAGTGAAAACAAATGGATGAATTCAAGACAAACATATGTGATGCATTAATGAAATAGAGTTTAACATTAATAGATAAGTGTTTGAATAACAAAAGAAATTACAATTGAAAATTCAAAATGAAAATGACGCTCTCAATGATTTGGCATAGGAGCAGCGATCACGTTGGGAGCCTCTGGAGGGTCGAACTCAATCTCCTTGGTATCAATCATGTCTTGAATCTTGTTCTTCAGAGCCAAACAACTATTTGTGTCATGTCCAGGACTATCAGAATGATATGCACACCTTTTATTTGGATGATAAGTAAGAGCAGAAGTATTGGGATTCCAGAGAGGAGCCTTTAATGTAATCAACTTTGCCTTCAACATGTGTTGTAATTCTTGCACCTGTGGCATGTTGATCTTGGTGAATTTTCTTTTAGGCGCGACCTCCTTATGTTGATTCCCATGTTGACGTTGTTGCACCAATGAAGGATTGGAGATTAGAACTTCCCCCACGTGTTGGTCGTGGTTGCTCTTGTTATGACCCTTTTGGCTGTACACATTATTGGACTCTTTCTTCCCATTGTATGGCTTTTTCTGAGTATCAGAGGATGTATCTCCTTGGATCTTACCACTATTGGTGCCAGCTTCGACTCTTTCACCAGTCAGTATTAGCTCGGTGAACCCGACCGAGGAGCTTAGGTGATTGAAGAAATGTCCCATCAAAGTTCCCATAAAGATGTCAATCAGTTCCCTATCAGTTAAGGGTGGTTTCACCCTGTCAGCCAGGTCTCTCCACTTTTGGGCGTATTCTTTAAAGCCCTCATTGGAACGCATGGTCATATTCTGCAACTGCACACGAGTTGGTGCAAGATCCGCATTGTATTGGTACTGCTTGTAGATAACAACAGCTAGATCTTCCCAAGTGTGAATGTGGGAACTCTCCAATTGATAGAACCACTCAAGTTGCATCCCAGCTAAGCTCTCTTGGAAGAAATGGATCCAGAGCTTCTGATCAATTGTGTATAGTTGAATCTTGCGGACATAAGATCTCAGATGCATCTTAGGACAATACACCCCGTCATATATGGAAAAGGTAGGGATTTTGAACTTTGGTGGGATAACCACTCCAGAAACCAATCCCATTTCTTCAAAGTCCAGACCAGGTACTCTCTGGATCTCCATGGTGTTGAGACGATCCTCCAGCTATTTGTATTTGTCGTTCGTGGGAGGATACTGTTCTCCAGCATAGTCATCCTCTTCTTTATTAGATTCCAGACTGTGGTCCCCTTCTTTTGTCTGATTGTCCCCCTCAGTTGACGGAGTTGCGAATCCTAGAGCTTGCTCTGTTGGTCTTTTGAACCTCCTTCCCAAATTCAGGACACCCACTGACTTCTTTTTCTTCTTGTCTTTGAGAAGAAGAGTCTTCAGGTCCTCTTACCCTTTAGCCAAAGTCAGGAACATCTGTTGGAATTGAGCATTTTGTGTTTGAAGATCCTTCGCAGTTTGTTCCATATCCATCTTATTGAAATAAATAGTAGGAAGATAAGGAGACCTATGTAGGAGAAACCTGTCATGATATGATGCATGGTATGTGGATGCATGTTTTCAAGGATCTCACGGGGTAAACACAAGAAGATATTAGAAGTTGAATTTTGATCAACAACTTTGATTGGAGAACTTCGTATTGGTGGATGTCCTTCCACAAGAATCAAGCTTACCATGTCAAGTGGGTCATAGCCCTTGACTCGAGTTACCGTGCCTTGGTCTTTGACGGTGTTTTTGATTAGAGAATGAATCCTCCTTCCCCTTGATAGGCGTCTGGTTTAACACGACCCTGCATCATAGGCCCTAGAGATCCTTGAAATGGTTATTTGAAAATGCTAAAGTATGATGTCGTGATGTTATGTACAAGTATGCAAAGCAAGCAAGTTGTTATGTACAAATAGTCATATACACACAAAGCAGACAAGTCCTTAGGTTTAGGCTTGCATGGAGTTTGTAGGTAAACACCCTATTGAAGTTTAGTTGGATCAACCTGTCCTAGTAATAGTAACCGGGTTCTAGGGGATCTCAATATCACTGATATTTCTTCATCAGGCATTGTTTCAGCGCAAGCCTCTTTAATGGTGACCGAAATATCCCGAAAGTCCAATCTCAATTAGCATAGCATCGAGTATCAACCAACTTTGGGTTGCACCAAAGCCAGCTATCTCATTACTTCCTAATGGCCAATTTGTTCAATTAAGGTTCTAAGGTCATTTAGTGCTTCATGACACCACACAGCGGCCCCGTATTCTCCTTGACTACTCAAGGGCTACCAGTACCAACAAATGTGTCACACTAACATAGCTATCTCTTCAACCATGTTAGTATACCCCTCACATTTTCCACGATCTATTGCTACTTACCTACAAGGTTCCTCAGATCCGGGTAGAGGATCAAAACAAACCCAAACAAGGAACCAATGTAAAGCATGTACGTCAAACAACGAAAGCAAGTAAAGGTGATCTAGCCCTAAGGTAACCCCACTTTTAAGTATACTCCCCAGCAGAGTCGCCAGTTTTGTAATACGGTGGGAGAACTGACTTGGTTGTTTTGCGTTTGGTCGCAATTGTTGCGGATAGCAAGAGTCTCCATCGACTTTTCTTTTACCCAATAAGGAAAGGCTTAAAAGAACATGAAATACCTTTATAGATTGTTTCTTGAGTTTAGGGGGTAGGTTATGAAAAGGGAAGGTGTTAGCATCCTTTTCATCTGCAGTTATCTACGGGCTCTTAGTTGCTTGTTAGATCACTTGCTTTTGTTTGAAAGTGTGCTTGTGATGTGGGTTTGAAAGTATTTTGAAAACTTCTTTGTAATGATTCTCGTTTCTATAAGAATGTGTACAAAGTGTGATCTAGCCCTAAGGTAACCCCACTTTTAAGTATACTCCCCAACAGAGTCGCCAGTTCTGTAATACGGTGGGAGAACTGACTTGGTTGTTTTGTGTTTGGTCGCAATTGTTGCGGATAGCAAGAGTCTCCATTGACTTTTCTTTTATCTAATAAGGAAAGGCTGAAAAGTACAGGAAATACCTTTAGAGATTGCTTCTTGAGTTCGAGGGGTAGGTTATGAAAAGGGAAGGTGTTAGCACCCTTTTCATCCGTAGTTATCTACGGGCTCTTAGTTTCTTGTTAGATCACTTGCTTTTGTTTGAAAGTGTGCTTGTAATGTGGGTTTGAAAGTATTTTGAAAACTTCTTTGTAATGATTCTCGTTTCTATAAGAATGTGTACAAAGTGTTGGTTTTAAAAATAGTTCAAAGAGGTGTTTGTGGAATGTGTTTTTGAAAGTGATTTTGAAAAGTGTCTTTGTAATGATTCTCGTCTCTATAAGAATGCGTACAAAGAGCTTTGTCTTTTGAAAATGTTTCAAATGAAAGTGTTGGTGTATAAAATGTTTTTGTTGTGAGCAAGCGAGAAACTATGAGCGTCCTACCTACTCAAAAGGTATAATGTTCTTTTCCTCCTCCTTTAGATGTTGATATCTTACCATTGATTGATAAGAAGCCCCATCGTTGGATGTGAAGGGACGGGCATGGGTCATTTGTATAGTCATAGAAGGTAACCTATGAGACGTTTTAGTAATTTTTGTTTAGGGACTAGATCGTTTACCGAAGACAATATTGAGGGTCATTGAGGGACTACAATCTTTTATTGAGGTTCTTTGCTAAAACGCCCATATTCGAGGGACATGACTATTTTCCGAGGCAACAAGTGAGATTACCCTAGGGGTGCATATGTGTGAATAATGTGTTGCATGCATTTTGTCTTTGATTTTTTGGTTGTCTACTTGTTGGTTTTATCTTTACATACATCCTAATTACTAATATTTGTATAAGTAATACAAATGCAGAAAATAAATATCCTACACTATTACAACTATATTTAATAGTAAGAAAATGTAAAGACAAAAACAAGATAAAGAAGGGAAAATAAGCCTTTTCGATCCAGGCAGCAGAATCCTTCGATTCTGCTTTTCTGGCTCCTTTCGATTTGGACCTAGAATCAGTAAGGATACGTCTTTTGATTTCATCCTTTTCATGATTCTTTCGATTGGGATCTGGAATCAGTGTGAGGTGCACTCTTCACCTCAAGCACCTTGCTGCGTTCTTCGATTGGGCCAGGCAATCAGTGTGGTCAACCTTCTCTTCTTCATTTGGACTACAAAGCAACAGGGACCTGCAAAGCAGCATGAGTGTGTATCCTCCGTTCACACCCTCCTAGACCTTCATTTGAGACTGTGAGGCAGCCAGGGGGGAAGCATAAGGCTTCGTTTCACACAAGACTTTTCTTTCGTTTAGGGTCTGTACAGGTTAGCTTTAACGTATACTTGGACAAGAAAAAGCATGCAATCGAAAGTATAGAAATAAAAAGTGAACAAATGTTATTTACATGTTATGTTTGAAACGAAAAGCTTAAGGCTAAGGGTACTTACCTTGCTTGTCGTTGGAATGTAAGTGTTGGACCTTGAGCTACTGCCCTGGGTGATCTTGGATTCGAAGGAAAGAAATAGGTGTGGTGTTTCTTTGACTGGATTTGAAGGTCATGGAGAGTGGGGGTTGTGTTTGTTATTGCGTTATTCGAAGGAGAAGAACAGGTGTAGTGTTCTTTTTGCTGGATTCGAAAGAAAAGCAAAGTGTGGGGTTGTTCCTGGATTCAAAAGGGAAAAGAAATAGGTGTTATGTTTCTAGTTGTTGGATTCGAAAGGGTCGGAACAAATGTATGGTCTTTTGAATTTGGGTATGATAATGTGTTAGGTGTTTGATAATTTTCACAAAATCAAAGTTTTTCCCAGCTACCAAAAGCCTTTGGATGTGTTGTCCAGCCCCTTTAGACAAGTTATGGAGCCTCTTATTTATAGGTGAAGTTGGATAAGGTTTAGGAGGGGAAACAAAATAACTTTGACAATGGGTATACTGTTTTTGTAGCTTTCGAGGGGCATTACTTGTTTACCAAATTGGTGTAAATACAGGAGCAGTGTAGCAGGACTGTTGTGCAGCAGTTTTGGAGCGTTATAGCTAAGGCATCAGGCTTGGACTTGCAGCAAGCATCTTTGAATATTTTATCTTTTCGTTTTGACCTTATATGTCCACCTTCGACCAGACTCCTCTTCAGACAGCAATATTTATTTCCAATCAAAGTGTCTTTCGAATGGGCCATTTGCAATTCTTCGAATGGGATAGTAAGGTATATCCTTCGAAAGGGACCCCTATGTATGCCTTTCAAATCCACCAATACATGTCCTTTGAAGGGGACATCAACCATGTGTGTGGAATCGAAGCAAACTATTTCAAAGGGAAATATTGTCCAGTCGAAGCTAGTGTAAACATAGCTAATGCCCTGTCGAAACCTGCATGCAAGAGGTCAATGCTTTGTGACTCCAAGCAAGCATACAAGAGGCCATTTCTCAAACAAAGTTTTGCATGAAGAGTCAATGCCCTGTCGAAGCCTGCACGCAGGAGGTCACTACTTTGTGACTCAAGGCAAACATGTAAGGGGCCAATGGTGCAATCAAAGCTTGCATGCAGGAGGTTTCGAAGCAAGCTTAGAGGTGAATTTGAAGCGTGCATGAAGGTTGATTTGAAGCAGGTTGCTTCGAAGGAAACCAATGCCCCAAACGAAGGATGTCTCAAGCTTGCTCGAAGGAAGCCTAGATGCCCAATTGAAGGATGTCTCAAGTCTGCTCGAAGGAAGCCTAGATGCCCAATTGAAGGATGTGTATTCAAAGCAAACTTTTGATTTGTCGAAAGGGACATTAACATCTTCAATTTTTTTCATTTTTCTTTTCCTTTAAATAGGTGTTTGTAACCACACATGTGAGAGAAATCTTGAGAAATCGAGAGGGAAAATTTTGGGTACAACAGATTGGTAAACATTTTTGTGTATCTGTTTATGAGTTTTAAACTCATTTTTGTCTGATTTTGATACATGTATGCGTTGCTGCCCGGATACTATAAGTACCTTGTAAATCGCACTCAAAATGTAGTTTGATGCTTACTTGAGCATGTTTGGGTGTTTATGGATGGTTGATGTTGAATTTAATCATTTTCGGTGCAATTTTTTAAGCAAGGGTGTGATACAATGCAGTGTTGTCCGAATTTTGAAAATACACTTGGAATGTGATTTAATTGCGGTTTAATGCACAAGTGCGGTTTCTTTGATGTTTGGATGATATTTATGTCGAGTTTTGTTGGTTTTGAATTGACATTTTGTGAGGTTAATGATATTGATGTGTTATTGTCTTGGATTTGTAAATGGTAGCATATTTCGGCTTTAATTCTTGAACATTGCATATATGAGTTTAATCATGCATTTGTTTAGCATTGGCATCAAATTTATTCGGTTTTGATCAGACTTTTTGTGCATTTCATGTAATGATACAATGTTGTCCCTTTTTTCTTTTAACATGTACATTGTGATTTTATATTCATATAATGCATATTTATGCTTAATTGTTCTATTGTTGACCATTGTTGTTGAGTTTGCTCGCTTTTAACGCGATTATTTGAGTGATTACATGAATTGATACCTTACTTCCCGGATTTGGAAGTTGTGCTTGAAATGCAATTTAATTATTGATTCAGGCATGCTTATAGCCTTGGTATTTGTTGGACATTCGCATTGAGGTGTGACAATTTTAAATCAATATTTTGTGTAATTTATGAGATGATGTACTTGTTGCCCGAGATTTAGTTTTGTGATGTTGTTGCTTGTTCGACTTTGCTTTATGCGTGATAATATATCGTTTTGAGTTGTGCTGTTGATTGTTTAATTACAATTAATTTTCCTTGTTATTTTCTAACTAATCTTGTGACATTGTGCAAGTTTCGGAAGGCGATCGCACGATGCATTTGTTTGAATTATTCTTTGCTTGTGTAACATTGCTTTGTGCAGGACATTAGCTTGATCTGACGCATTCATTGCTTGCTATTTATTTTCACAATGTGACATTGGGTTCTGATATTGGATATTGTTTCTAATTTGATCTGTTTGTTGATGCTAGCTCACTCGAAGACCATCGAGATTCTTAGCTTTTGCTTGCTAAATAACAGACTCTTGTTTGTTTAGTAAATCTCTATTGCTTGTGATATCTTGCATTTGGTTACCGCTTTTATGATGCCATGAGAAGTAGGAATAGACAACAAGAGTGGATTTTGTGGAGTATCACAGACGTGAGGTGTGCTAATACCTTCCTCTAGCGTAATCGACTCCCTTACCCGTATCTCTCGGTCGCAAGACTGTGATTTCACCCTTCTTAGGTTTACTAGATGTTTACCTTTCCCTACTTGTGGGATAAAAACTGTTCTGGATTGGCCCGACAGCTTGATTGGGCCCAGTCCAAGACATCTCCCTTGGTATAACCCATACGACCGTGACCCAAACTGCCCGCTACCTATCGAGCATGTCGACCGTTCGCCCTCCCGAACCAGCACTGGCCCAAGATGATTAACGAGCATCCTCTCAGACTGCCCGACATCATCTCGTGCAGGCCACCAGGAACTGATCAGAGAGATGCCCGTAACTAACCCCCTTCTCGGGACCAACAGCTAGTTACGAGCACATCTTCCCGGTTTGACCAAGTCCTAGGAGTTACCTGATTTCACGGATCTGCTAATCTAGGCGTGAAATCAGGAACCAATAGCCACGTGCCAGGGGAATTATTAAACCCTCACACATGTGAGGGCCAGGTATCCATTTTCACCACTCACTACCTAAGACTTTGCTTGTACCTTCTTGTTCCCGCTCTTACTTGATCATTAGAGTGCCTTACAGGTACAACCCCTTTTTTCTCCTCGACTTCACAGCCCGACTGCAAATCATCTTCCGGCCACTTCTCAGGTTCTAATCAACCAGTAAGATCAGTGGCGCCGTCTGTGGGAATCTACTCTCCCCAACTTTCTTTCCTCGAAACCTAAGATCAAAGCAACTTTTTCAAGATTCTTCTCACTAATCATGGCCGACCATGATGATCTTCACATGTATGGAAAGACCATTCTTTCCCCTGCTTTCAAAACTGACGGAAGTCAAGGACATCCTCATCTTGAGGACAACCTGGGCTTCCGAGACGGACAGACCGCGTCTCCAGATTACACTGATGCCCGACGCAGCGATGACCAATTATTGGACAAGGGAGACTCCAAGAATCCTACTGAGGAACTGCCAAAAGTTGTGCAACCAGTTCCTATCCCTCTCAACATCGACCTGGCCATGGCAACACTGCTCGCTGATATCAATTAGACCAACACCCTCATCTTGCAACAAAAACAAAGGATAGGGTCATGGGAGAACAGGAGATCAAGATCTCCTCCTCAAAGAACCATACGATGAAACTCCCCCAGTGTTTTGCCATCCCAGTGTGGCCCACCACCCAGAAAGGAGAGACGCGATGTTTCTTCCTTCAAGAAATGCAACCTCACACCTCCTTCCAAAGATCAAGACTTCCCTTCATTCAAGAAGAGGAAAGACAATAGGAAAATCAATCCTGCTCGACTGCCATCCCCCAAGCCAAAACAGAAGCGGAGGAGCCCCTCTCCCCGACGGGACCGTGACGACCGACGGGGAAGAAACTACCACTCTCCATCTCCATCTCCCACATATAGTGAGGATGACGAGCCCCGTGGCCCGCTATCGAGGGACATTACTGAAGCTCCACTTCCTGTCGGCCTAGAGAAGTCGCCCACTTTGGGAACCTACGACAGAACAACAGACCCTGACGAGCACATCGAGAACATCGACACTCTCCTCGACTACTGAGGAGTCAGAGGAGCCCTCAAATGCAGACTCTTCCTAACCACTCTCAAGAAGAGGGCGATGGCATGGTACACGAGCCTCCCTGATGAATCCATCACCTCACGGAAACAACTCATGAGGATATTTTCGATGCATTTCATCGCCTCCCGTCGACACTCGAGATCAGAGACTTCGCTCAAAGGGATCATACAGGGAAGGGGCGAGTCTTTGCATGCATATATTGAATGCTTCAACAAGGAAGCGGTCCACGTCCCAACAATGGACAATATGAAGAAGTACCTCCTCGAGCGCGGGCTCCATCCCAGCAGCGACTTTACCAAAGATGTGGGCATAGAGACACCAGCCACGCTCGACTCCATTATCCTAAAGGCTCGGGCGTACATGCAGTACAAGGAGAAGGAGGTGGCCAACAGCGCCCGAGATTCTAGGCATAGAGAGAGTGCTAAGTCCTCAAAGAACGATGAACCGTCGATATCCCGTCGGAGAGAGAAGAAACGGGAGGACAAGTCCCGTGATCCCAAAGACTACAAGGGGCCAGTCGGTCGTTTCCACGACTACACCCCTCTTACAACCTCAAGGAATCGTATTCTTTCTGAATACGCTAATTTTTAATTCAAGCAAGCCAGGGTGCACTTCCCCCGACAAACACCGTCCAAGCCGGGAACCAACAAGAGCAAGTATTGCAGGTTCCATAAGAGTCACAGTCACAACATGGAGGATTGCATTCATCTCAAGGATGCAATTGAAATACAGATCAAAGACGGGCACCTCAAGCAGTATAAGAAGAAGGTGGGTGCCCATGACGAAGCACCAGAAACCAAGAATGTCGAGGAAGGGTAGAAATCCCCCAACCTCGACCCTATTCCAGTCGCCATGAGTATCTTTCGGCCGGAAGACTTATATTATCCGGACATGGAGGACGTCCCCTTGTACTTATCCTCCCACAGTCCTTGGGAATCCTTCCATGCAGCCTTGGTCATCTCTGGCAGAGGGTTCAACAAACACATAGTTGGATCGGTGAAGAGGAGATTCGACCAACTCATTGAAGTCAACTCAGATATGGACGCCACACTCGATAAATTCTAAGGAGGCTCTCATCTCCTCGCCTTCTACATGGAAGAATTATCGTGCGGGCCCCTGAATTCGAGCATCCCACTACTCGTGAGAGCTCGGATGGCTAACTTTGATGTGCATCGCATTTTGGTCAACCAAGGAAGCTCAGTGGATATTATGTATGCCCAGCTATTCACCACCTTACAGTTGAACGAGAGCCACCTGACCCCCTACATGGGATCTGATCTCTAGGGTTTCAACGGGGCCAGCACGAAGCCTTAGGGATATGTAAAGTTGATCGTCACATTCGAGAGGGGGGTAATGGACAGAGCCACCAAGACCTAATTCTTGGTGGTAGATTTCCCATCTCTCTACCAGTGCATCTTCAAGAGACCCACTCTCGCTGAACTCATCGCAGTCCCTTCTACCGTTCATCTCAAGATGAAGTATTACACCGCCGAAGGCTTGTTCGTCACCCTCCACAGGGACATCCAAGCTTCCAGAAGGTGCTTTAAAGCTTCTGCCAAAGGCCTCAGTTTCATCAGCGCCCAACCTCGAACGACCATTGGAGCCACACTACCCTCCACTTTCGAGGAGGTCAAGCCGCTGCCGAGGGTTGACACTATTGACCTCGATAGTCACTTCTCTGTGGAAGATCGTGTCGAGCAAAGGAGGAAAGGGAAGAAGCATATGGTCGGAGATAAAGAGTCAAATTCCTCTATTGATTGCAATGGAATCTTAAGTCACGCACGACCCATCCCGGACGGCAACTTCGATCTAGTTCCTCTCGGAGAAAACCCCACTAGGGGAGTGAAAATCGGAGCAGACCTCCCTGACCTGGCGAAAAGGCAACTCAAAGCTTGCCTAAGGGAAAATGCTTATATGTTCTCCTGGAGTGCGGCCGAGATTCCCGGTTTAGACCCTGAGGTCGCATGCCATCACCTGACCATTGACCCTGCCATCAAGGCGGTCGCGCAACACAGAAGAAAGTAGTCGACCGAGAAAGTAATGATTGTAGAACTAGCTGTAAAACACCTCCTAGAGGCACATTTTATTTCTGAAGCCCAGTACATAACCTGGCTCTCAAATGTAGTCCTTGTTAAAAAATCTAATGGAAAATGACGCATGTGTATTGACTATATTGATCTCAACCGGTCTTGCCCGAAAGATGCTTATCCCCTCCCCAATATTGACAAACTGGTCGACAACTCGACCGGTTTTAAATTGATATCATTCATGGATGGATACTCTGGTTATAACCAGATCCCCATGGCAAAAACAGACAAAATATATGGCTTTCATGACCTAGTCGGGAAATTATTACTACAATGTAATGCCCTTCGGCCTAAAAAACACGGGCGCTACTTACCAGCGCATGATGAACAAAGTATTTCGCAACGAAATAGGTGACATGCTCGATGTCTATATGGATGAAGTGATCGTCAAGTCCACCAAAGAGCTCGACCATGTCATCCACTTGAAAAAATTATTCGAGCAAGCTCGAAAATGCCGGATGTGATTCAACCCGAAAAAATGCACCTTCAGTGTACGGGCAGGAAAGTTCCTCGGGTTCTATCTAACAGAACGAGGCAATGAGGCAAACCCCAACAAATGTCGAGAATTTTCTGAATTTTCGATGCCCACCTCAAAGAAATCCATCCAGATCTTGAACGACGTGCTCACTTCTCTTTCTCGATTCATGGAAAAGTCCGCCCAGTACGCGCTTCCCTTGTTCAAGCTCTTGCGCAAGGAAGCCACCTTCCAGTGGACGCGCGAATGCGAATAAGCCCTTGTTCATTTGAAAATAGAATTTTCGGAGTCGCCCGTCCTATCTCGGTTCGGGAAAGACGAGGTCCTCTACCTTTTAGCCAAAGTCATGAACATCTGTTGGAATTGAGCATTTTGTGTTTGAAGATCCTTCGCAGTTTGTTCCATATCCATCTTACTGAAATAAACAGTAGGAAGATAAGGAGACCTATGTAGGAGAAACCTGTCATGATATGATGCATGGTATGTGGATGCATGTTTTCAAGGATCTCATGGGGTAAACACAAGAAGATATTAGAAGTTGAATTTTGATCAACAACTTTGATTGGAGAACTTCGTATTGGTGGATGTCCTTCCACAAGAATCAAGCTTACCATGTCAAGTGGGTCATAGCCCTTGACTCGAGTTACCGTGCCTTGGTCTTTGACGGTGTTTTTGATTAGAGAATGAATCCTCCTTCCCCTTGATAGGCGTCTGGTTTAACACGACCCTGCATCATAGGCCCTAGAGATCCTTGAAATGGTTATTTGAAAATGCTAAAGTATGATGTCGTGATGTTATGTACAAGTATGCAAAGCAAGCAAGTTGTTATGTACAAATAGTCATATACACACAAAGCAGACAAGTCCTTAGGTTTAGGCTTGCATGGAGTTTGTAGGTAAACACCCTATTGAAGTTTAGTTGGATCAACTTGTCCTAGTAATAGTAACCGGGTTCTAGGGGATCTCAATATCACTGATATTTCTTCATCAGGCATTGTTTTAGCACAAGCCTCTTTAATGGCGACCGAAATATCCCGAAAGTCCAATCTCAATTAGCATAGCATCGAGTATCAACCAACTTCCGGTTGCACCAAAGCCAGCTATCTCATTACTTCCTAATGGCCAATTTGTTCAATTAAAGTTCTAAGGTCAGTTAGTGCTTCATGACACCACACAGCGGCCCCGTATTCTCCTTGACTACTCAAGGGATACCAGTACCAACAAATGTGTCACACTAACATAGCTATATCTTCAACCATGTTAGTATACCCCTCACATTTTCCACGATCTATTACTACTTACCTACAAGGTTCCTCAGATCCGGGTAGAGGATCAAAACAAACCCAAACAAGGAACCAATGTAAAGCATGTACGTCAAACAACGAAAGCAAGTAAAGGTGATCTAGCCCTAAGGTAACCCCACTTTTAAGTATACTCCCCAGCAGAGTCGCCAGTTCTGTAATACGGTGGGAGAACTGACTTGGTTGTTTTGCGTTTGGTCGCAATTGTTGCGGATAGCAAGAGTCTCCATCGACTTTTCTTTTATCCAATAAGGAAAGGCTTAAAAGAACAGGAAATACCTTTAGAGATTGTTTCTTGAGTTTGGGGGGTAGGTTATGAAAAGGGAAGGTGTTAGCATCCTTTTCATCTGCAGTTATCTACGGGCTCTTAGTTGCTTGTTAGATCACTTGCTTTTGTTTGAAAGTGTGCTTGGGATGTGGGTTTAAAAGTATTTTGAAAACTTCTTTGTAATGATTCTCGTTTCTATAAGAATGTGTACAAAGTGTGATCTAGCCCTAAGGTAACCCCACTTTTAAGTATACTCCCCAACAGAGTCGCCAGTTCTGTAATACGGTGGGAGAACTGACTTGGTTGTTTTGTGTTTGGTCGCAATTGTTGCGGATAGCAAGAGTCTCCATTGACTTTTCTTTTATCCAATAAGGAAAGGCTGAAAAGTACAGGAAATACCTTTAGAGATTGCTTCTTGAGTTCGGGGGGTAGGTTATGAAAAGGGAAGGTGTTAGCACCCTTTTCATCCGTAGTTATCTACGGGCTCTTAGTTTCTTGTTAGATCACTTGCTTTTGTTTGAAAGTGTGCTTGTAATGTGGGTTTGAAAGTATTTTGAAAACTTCTTTGTAATGATTCTCGTTTCTATAAGAATGTGTACAAAGTGTTGGTTTTAAAAATAGTTCAAAGAGGTGTTTGTGGAATGTGTTTTTGAAAGTGATTTTGAAAAGTGTCTTTGTAATGATTCTCGTCTCTATAAGAATGCGTACAAAGAGCTTTGTCTTTTGAAAATGTTTCAAATGAAAGTGTTGGTGTATAAAATGTTTTTGTTGTGAGCAAGCGAGAAACTATGAGCGTCCTACCTACTCAAAAGGTATAATGTTCTTTTCCTCCTCCTTTAGATGTTGATATCTTACCATTGATTGATAAGAAGCCCCATCGTTGGATGTGAAGGGACGGGCATGGGTCATTTGTATAGTCATAGAAGGCAACCTATGAGACGTTTTAGTAATTTTTGTTTAGGGACTAGATCGTTTACCGAAGACAATATTGAGGGTCATTGAGGGACTACAATCTTTTATTGAGGTTCTTTGCTAAAACGCCCATATTCGAGGGACATGACTATTTTCCGAGGCAACAAGTGAGATTACCCTAGGGGTGCATATGTGTGAATAATGTGTTGCATGCATTTTGTCTTTGATTTTTTGGTTGTCTACTTGTTGGTTTTATCTTTACATACATCCTAATTACTAATATTTGTATAAGTAATACAAATGCAGAAAATAAATATCCTACACTATTACAACTATTTTTAATAGTAAGAAAATGTAAAGACAAAAACAAGATAAAGAAGGGAAAATAAGCCTTTTCGATCCAGGCAGCAGAATCCTTCGATTCTGCTTTTCTGGCTCCTTTCGATTTGGACCTAGAATCAGTAAGGATACGTATTTTGATTTCATCCTTTTCATGATTCTTTCGATTGGGATCTGGAATCAGTGTGAGGTGCACTCTTCACCTCAAGCACCTTGCTGCCTTCTTCGATTGGGCCAGGCAATCAGTGTGGTCAACCTTCTCTTCTTCATTTGGACTACAAAGCAACAAGGACCTGCAAAGCAGCATGAGTGTGTATCCTCCGTTCACACCCTCCTAGACCTTCATTTGAGACTGTGAGGCAGCCAGGGGGGAAGCATAAGGCTTCGTTTCACACAAGACTTTTCTTTCGTTTAGGGTCTGTACAGGTTAGCTTTAACGTATACTTGGACAAGAAAAAGCATGCAATCGAAAGTATAGAAATAAAAAGTGAACAAATGTTATTTACATGTTATGTTTGAAACGAAAAGCTTAAGGCTAAGGGTACTTACCTTGCTTGTCGTTGGAATGTAAGTGTTGGACCTTGAGCTACTGCCCTGGGTGATCTTGGATTCGAAGGAAAGAAACAGGTGTGGTGTTTCTTTGACTGGATTTGAAGGTCATGGAGAGTGGGGGTTGTGTTTGTTATTGCGTTATTCGAAGGAGAAGAACAGGTGTAGTGTTCTTTTTGCTGGATTCGAAAGAAAAGCAAAGTGTGGGGTTGTTCCTGGATTCAAAAGGGAAAAGAAATAGGTGTTATGTTTCTAGTTGTTGGATTCGAAAGGGTCGGAACAAATGTATGGTCTTTTGAATTTGGGTATGATAATGTGTTAGGTGTTTGATAATTTTCACAAAATCAAAGTTTTTCCCAGCTACCAAAAGCCTTTGGATGTGTTGTCCAGCCCCTTTAGACAAGTTATGGAGCCTCTTATTTATAGGTGAAGTTGGATAAGGTTTAGGAGGGGAAACAAAATAACTTTGACAATGGGTATACTGTTTTTGTAGCTTTCGAGGGGCATTACTTGTTTACCAAATTGGTGTAAATACAGGAGCAGTGTAGCAGGACTGTTGTGCAGCAGTTTTGGAGCGTTATAGCTAAGGCATCAGGCTTGGACTTGCAGCAAGCATCTTTGAATATTTTATCTTTTCGTTTTGACCTTATATGTCCACCTTCGACCAGACTCCTCTTCAGACAGCAATATTTATTTCCAATCAAAGTGTCTTTCGAATGGGCCATTTGCAATTCTTCGAATGGGATAGTAAGGTATATCCTTCGAAAGGGACCCCTATGTATGCCTTTCAAATCCACCAATACATGTCCTTTGAAGGGGACATCAACCATGTGTGTGGAATCGAAGCAAACTATTTCAAAGGGAAATATTGTCCAGTCGAAGCTAGTGTAAACATAGCTAATGCCCTGTCGAAACCTGCATGCAAGAGGTCAATGCTTTGTGACTCCAAGCAAGCATACAAGAGGCCATTTCTCAAACAAAGTTTTGCATGAAGAGTCAATGCCCTGTCGAAGCCTGCACGCAGGAGGTCACTACTTTGTGACTCAAGGCAAACATGTAAGGGGCCAATGGTGCAATCAAAGCTTGCATGCAGGAGGTTTCGAAGCAAGCTTAGAGGTGAATTCGAAGCGTGCATGAAGGTTGATTTGAAGCAGGTTGCTTCGAAGGAAACCAATGCCCCAAACGAAGGATGTCTCAAGCTTGCTCGAAGGAAGCCTAGATGCCCAATTGAAGGATGTCTCAAGTCTGCTCGAAGGAAGCCTAGATGCCCAATTGAAGGATGTGTATTCAAAGCAAACTTTTGATTTGTCGAAAGGGACATTAACATCTTCAATTTTTTCATTTTTCTTTTCCTTTAAATAGGTGTTTGTAACCACACATGTGAGAGAAATCTTGAGAAATCGAGAGGGAAAATTTTGGGGTACAACAGATTGGTAAACATTTTTGTGTATCTGTTTATGAGTTTTAAACTCATTTTTGTCTGATTTTGATACATGTATGCGTTGCTGCCCGGATACTATAAGTACCTTGTAAATCGCACTCAAAATGTAGTTTGATGCTTACTTGAGCATGTTTGGGTGTTTATGGATGGTTGATGTTGAATTTAATCATTTTCGGTGCAATTTTTTAAGCAAGGGTGTGATACAATGCAGTGTTGTCCGAATTTTGAAAATACACTTGGAATGTGATTTAATTGCGGTTTAATGCACAAGTGCGGTTTCTTTGATGTTTGGATGATATTTATGTCGAGTTTTGTTGGTTTTGAATTGACATTTTGTGAGGTTAATGATATTGATGTGTTATTGTCTTGGATTTGTAAATGGTAGCATATTTCGGCTTTAATTCTTGAACATTGCATATATGAGTTTAATCATGCATTTGTTTAGCATTGGCATCAAGTTTATTCGGTTTTGATCAGACTTTTTTGTGCATTTCATGTAATGATACAATGTTGTCCCTTTTTTCTTTTAACATGTACATTGTGATTTTATATTCATATAATGCATATTTATGCTTAATTGTTCTATTGTTGACCATTGTTGTTGAGTTTGCTCGCTTTTAACGCGATTATTTGAGTGATTACATGAATTGATACCTTACTTCCCGGATTTGGAAGTTGTGCTTGAAATGCAATTTAATTATTGATTCAGGCATGCTTATAGCCTTGGTATTTGTTGGACATTCGCATTGAGGTGTGACAATTTTAAATCAATATTTTGTGTAATTCATGAGATGATGTACTTGTTGCCCGAGATTTAGTTTTGTGATGTTGTTACTTGTTCGACTTTGCTTTATGCATGATAATATATCGTTTTGAGTTGTGCTGTTGATTGTTTAATTACAATTAATTTTCCTTGTTATTTTCTAACTAATCTTGTAACATTATGCAAGTTTCGGAAGGCGATCGCACGATGCATTTGTTTGAATTATTCTTTGCTTGTGTAACATTGCTTTGTGCAGGACATTAGCTTGATCTGACGCATTCATTGCTTGCTATTTATTTTCACAATGTGACATTGGGTTCTGATATTGGATATTGTTTCTAATTTGATCTGTTTGTTGATGCTAGCTCACTCGAAGACCATCGAGATTCTTAGCTTTTGCTTGCTAAATAACAGACTCTTGTTTGTTTAGTAAATCTCTATTGCTTGTGATATCTTGCATTTGGTTACCGCTTTTATGATGCCATGAGAAGTAGGAATAAACAACAAGAGTGGATTTTGTGGAGTATCACAGACGTGAGGTGTGCTAATACCTTCCTCTAGCGTAATCGACTCCCTTACCCGTATCTCTCGGTCGCAAGACTGTGATTTCACCCTTCTTAGGTTTACTAGATGTTTACCTTTCCCTACTTGTGGGATAAAAACTGTTCTGGATTGGCCCGACAGCTTGATTGGGCCCAGTCCAAGACATCTCCCTTGGTATAACCCATACGACCGTGACCCGAACTGCCCGCTACCTATCGAGCATGTCGACCGTTCGCCCTCCCGAACCAGCACTGGCCCAAGATGATTAACGAGCATCCTCTCAGACTGCCCGACATCATGTCGTGCAGGCCACCAGGAACTGATCAGAGAGATGCCCGTAACTAACCCCCTTCTCGGGACCAACAGCTAGTTACGAGCACATCTTCCCGGTTTGACCAAGTCCTAGGAGTTACCTGATTTCACGGATCCGCTAATCTAGGCGTGAAATCAGGAACCAATAGCCACGTGCCAGGGGCATTATTAAACCCTCACACATGTGAGGGCCAGGTATCCATTTTCACCACTCACTACCTAAGACTTTGCTTGTACCTTCTTGTTCCCGCTCTTACTTGATCATTGGAGTGCCTTACAGGTACAACCCCTTTTTTCTCCTCGACTTCACAGCCCGACTGCAAATCATCTTCCGACCACTTCTCAGGTTCTGATCAACCAGTAAGATCAGTGGCGCCGTCTGTGGGAATCTACTCTCCCCATCTTTCTTTCCTCGAAACCTAAGATCAAAGCAACTTTTTCAAGATTCTTCTCACTAATCATGGCCAACCATGATGATCTTCACATGTATGGAAAGACCATTCTTTCCCCTGTTTTCAAAACCGACAGAAGTCAAGGACATCCTCATCTTGAGGACAACCTGGGCTTCTGAGATGGACAGACCACGTCTCCAGATTACACTGATGCCCGACGCAGCGATGACCAATTATTGGACAAGGGAGACTCCAAGAATCCTACTGAGGAACTACCAAAAGTTGTGCAACCAGTTCCTATCCCTCTCAACATCGACCTGGCCATGGCAGCACTGCTCGCTGATATCAATTAGACCAACACCCTCATCTTGCAACAAAAACAAAGGATAGGGTCATGGGAGAATAGGAGATCAAGCTCTCCTCCTCAAAGAACCATACGATGAAACTCCCCCAGTGTTTTGCCATCCCAGTGTGGCCCACCACCCAGAAAGGAGAGACGCGATGTTTCTTCCTTCAAGAAATGCAACCTCACACCTCCTTCCAGAGATCAAGACTTCCCTTCATTCAAGAAGAGGAAAGACAATAGGAAAATCAATCCTGCTCGACTGCCATCCCCCAAGCCAAAACAGAAGCGGAGGAGCCCCTCTCCCCGACGGGACCGTGACGATCGACGGGGAAGAAACTACCACTCTCCATCTCCATCTCCCACATATAGTGAGGATGACGAGCCCCGTGGCCCGCTATCGAGGGACATTACTGAAGCTCCACTTCCTGTCGGCCTAGAGAAGTCGCCCACTTTGGGAACCTACGACAGAACAACAGACCCTGACGAGCACATCGAGAACATCGACACTCTCCTCGACTACTGAGGAGTCAGAGGAGCCCTCAAATGCAGACTCTTCCTAACCACTCTCAAGAAGAGGGCGATGGCATGGTACACGAGCCTCCCTGATGAATCCATCACCTCACGGAAACAACTCATGAGGATATTTTCGATGCATTTCATCGCCTCCCGTCGACACTCGAGATCAGAGACTTCGCTCAAAGGGATCATACAGGGAAGGGGCGAGTCTTTGCATGCATATATTGAATGCTTCAACAAGGAAGCGGTCCACGTCCCAACAATGGACAATATGAAGAAGTACCTCCTCGAGCGCGGGCTCCATCCCAGCAGCGACTTTACCAAAGATATGGGCATAGAGACACCAGCCACGCTCGACTCCATTATCCTAAAGGCTCGGGCGTACATGCAGTACGAGGAGAAGGAGGTGGCCAACAGCGCCCGAGATTCTAGGCATATAGAGAGTGCTAAGTCCTCAAAGAACGATGAACCGTCGATATCCCGTCGGAGAGAGAAGAAACAGGAGGATAAGTCCCGTGATCCCAAAGACTACAAGGGGCCAGTCGGTCGTTTCCACGACTACACCCCTCTTACAACCTCAAGGAATCGTATTCTTTCTGAATACGCTAATTTTTAATTCAAGCAAGCCAGGGTGCACTTCCCCCGACAAACACCGTCCAAGCCGGGAACCAACAAGAGCAAGTATTGCAGGTTCCATAAGAGTCACAGTCACAACACGGAGGATTGCATTCATCTCAAGGATGCAATTGAAATACAAATCAAAGACGGGCACCTCAAGCAGTATAAGAAGAAGGTGGGTGCCCATGACGAAGCACCAGAAACCAAGAATGTCGAGGAAGGGTAGAAATCCCCCAACCTCGACCCTATTCCAGTCGCCATGAGTATCTTTCGGCCGGAAGACTTATATTATCCGGACATGGAGGACGTCCCCTTGTACTTATCCTCCCACAGTCCTTGGGAATCCTTCCATGCAGCCTTGGTCATCTCTGGCAGAGGGTTCAACAAACACATAGTTGGATCGGTGAAGAGGAGATTCGACCAACTCATTGAAGTCAACTCAGATATGGACGCCACACTCGATAAATTCTAAGGAGGCTCTCATCTCCTCGCCTTCTACATGGAAGAATTATCGTGCGGGCCCCTGAATTCGAGCATCCCACTACTCGTGAGAGCTCGGATGGCTAACTTTGATGTGCATCGCATTTTGGTCAACCAAGGAAGCTCAGTGGATATTATGTACGCCCAGCTATTCACCACCTTACAGTTGAACGAGAGCCACCTGACCCCCTACATGGGATCTGATCTCTAGGGTTTCAACGGGGCCAGCACGAAGCCTTAGGGATATGTAAAGTTGATCGTCACATTCGAGAGGGGGGTAATGGACAGAGCCACCAAGACCTAATTCTTGGTGGTAGATTTCCCATCTCTCTACCAGTGCATCTTCAAGAGACCCACTCTCGCTGAACTCATCGCAGTCCCTTCTACCGTTCATCTCAAGATGAAGTATTACACCGCCGAAGGCTTGTTCGTCACCCTCCACAGGGACATCCAAGCTTCCAGAAGGTGCTTTAAAGCTTCTGCCAAAGGCCTCAGTTTCGTCAGCGCCCAACCTCGAACGACCATTGGAGCCACACTACCCTCCACTTTCGAGGAGGTCAAGCCGCTGCCGAGGGTTGACACTATTGACCTCGATAGTCACTTCTCTGTGGAAGATCGTGTCGAGCAAAGGAGGAAAGGGAAGAAGCATATGGTCGGAGATAAAGAGTCAAATTCCTCTATTGATTGCAATGGAATCTTAAGTCACGCACGACCCATCCCGGACGGCAACTTCGATCTAGTTCCTCTCGGAGAAAACCCCACTAGGGGAGTGAAAATCGGAGCAGACCTCCCTGACCTGGCGAAAAGGCAACTCAAAGCTTGCCTAAGGGAAAAAGCTTATATGTTCGCCTGGAGTGCGGCTGAGATTCCCGGTTTAGACCCTGAGGTCGCATGCCATCACCTGACCATTGACCCTGCCATCAAGGCGGTCGCGCAACACAGAAGAAAGTAGTCGACCGAGAAAGTAATGATTGTAGAACTAGCTGTAAAACACCTCCTAGAGGCACATTTTATTTCTCAAGCCCAGTACATAACCTGGCTCTCAAATGTAGTCCTTGTTAAAGAATCTAATGGAAAATGACGCATGTGTATTGACTATATTGATCTCAACCGGTCTTGCCCGAAAGATGCTTATCCCCTCCCCAATATTGACAAACTGGTCGACAACTCGACCGGTTTTAAATTGATATCATTCATGGATGGATACTCTGGTTATAACCAGATCCCCATGGCAAAAACAGACAAAATATATGGCTTTCATGACCTAGTCGGGAAATTATTACTACAATGTAATGCCCTTCGGCCTAAAAAACACGGGCGCTACTTACCAGCGCATGATGAACAAAGTCTTTCGCAACAAAATAGGTGACATGCTCGATGTCTATATGGATGAAATGATCGTCAAGTCCACCGAAGAGCTCGACCATGTCATCCACTTGAAAAAAGTATTCGAGCAAGCTCGAAAATGCCGGATGTGATTCAACCCGAAAAAATGCACCTTCAGCGTACGGGCAGGAAAGTTCCTCGGGTTCTATCTAACAGAACGAGGCAATGAGGCAAACCCCAACAAATGTCGAGAATTTTCTGAATTTTCAATGCCCACCTCAAAGAAATCCATCCAGATCTTGAACGACGTGCTCACTTCTCTTTCTCGATTCATGGAAAAGTCTGCCCAGTACGTGCTTCCCTTGTTCAAGCTCTTGCGCAAGGAAGCCACCTTCGAGTGGACGCGCGAATGCGAATAAGCCCTTGTTCATTTGAAAATAGAATTTTCAGAGTCGCCCGTCCTATCTCGGTTCGGGAAAGACGAGGTCCTCTACCTTTACCTGGTCGTCGCCTCCGAGGCAATAAGCGCGACACTAATAAGGGAAACCCCAGAACGACAAAGGCCAATTTACTTCACGAGCAAGGCCATGCAGGGCCCGGAAGCAAGATATCAACAAATTGAAAAAGTAGCTTTGTCCCTCGTTAATGCGGTGAGGAGACTGAGACACTACTTCCTGACCCACACCATAGTGGTCCAGACAGATCAACCAATAAAACAACTGCTCGGAAGACCAGACATGGCCGGTAGAATATTGAAATGGTCCTTGGAGCTCTCTGAATACGATATCCAATACAAAATCAGGAAAGCCCTTAAGGCCCAGGCCTTGGCCGACTCATAGATGAAATGACCTCACCCGTAATCCCTGACGGATCACGTCGTTGGAAGATCTTCATTGATGATGCCTTCAGTTCTACCGGAAGTGGTGCGGGAATCATACTGGAAAACCAGGAAGGGACACTAATCAAAGTCTCCCTCGCCCTATATTTTCCAACAATCAGGCCGAATACCTGGCATTCCTCACGGGTTTACGACTTGTCGAAGACCTGGAAGTCGAGGAAGTGAAAATCTTCACCGACTCTTAGTTAGTTTCCTCTCAAGTCCGAGGCGAATACCAGGTCAAAAGCGTCCAACTCGCCAAAAATATTGGGCCCTGGTCCAGGAGATGAAAAAGAATTTTAAATTTGTGGATGTACAACACGTTCCTCGCGAGCATAATGCCCGCGTAAATATCTTATCCAAGTTGGTGAGCATGAAGAGAAAGGGAGGAAATAAATCTGTGATACAGGAGATTCTCCCTCGACCAAGCACCCAAAGGCCATCTTCCACCCTAGAAGTATTCCCCATCGGGGACAACGATTGCTGGATGACCCCCGTACACGACTACCTCCCTGAGGGCAAACTCCCCGAAGACCTAAAAGAAGAAGTTGTTGTCAGGCGGAGAGCTTTCTCGTACGTCTTAGTCAAAGGCAAACTTTACATAAGATAATTTTCCATTCCACTTCTCAAGTGTGTCGACCGAAGTGGAGTAGAGCGCGTGCTGCTCGAAATCCATGAAGGAATCAACGGTCAGCATCTGGGCGGGAGATCCCTCATTAGGAAAGCCTTGCGGGCGGGATACTACTGGCCTACCATGCAACATGATGCAAAAGAGAATGTGAATAGATGCGATAAATGCCAACGGCATGGAGACGTGCATTTAGCTCCTCCTAACAAGCTTAAATCCCTCTCCTCTCCTTGGCCCTTCGCTTGGTGGGGCCTAGATCTCCTTGGACCATTCGTGGTTGGAACCAATCAAAACAAATACCTAATCATAGAGGTCGACTACTTTACCAAATGGATAGAAGCATAAGCTTTGCCCAAAATCACCGCCCAAAATGTCCTCCGCTTCTACAAAAGGAATATCCTCGCTCTCTTAGGCATCACACGAGCGATAGTCACCGGCAACGGGACCCATTTCACATACCACACCTTCCAAGAATTTGTCGCCAAACTAGGCACCACCCAACACTCCGCCTCCATCGAGCATCCCCAGACGAACGGCCAAGCCGAGTCTACAAACAAAGTGATACTCAGAGGCCTCAAGAGAAGGTTGAACATAACCAAGAAGCGATGGATCGAGTAGCTACAGTGTGCTATGGGGATACCGAACGACTGCCCATTCATCCATCAGGGAGACTCCATTCCGACTAGCTTACAGGATGGAGGTCATCATCCCCGTGGAGATCGAGGAACCTTCCAGGCAAATCAAGGCACCTCCTGACGAGGAAATGAATGATGTCGCCCTCCGTGAAGAGCTAGATCTCGTGGAAGAAATTAGAACAGGAGCGGCCCTACGAGAGGCCTCACTCAAACAAAAAATAGTCATGCGCTACGACTCCAAGGTCATACAAATAGATTTCTAGCTCAACAACCTTGTCTTAAAGAGAAATCGCAAAGAATCTCGCGAAGGCAAGCTCACAGCGAACTGGGAAGGTTCGTATCGCATCTACGCGAAAATAGGGACCAGAGCCTATTACCTAGAAAACTTACAAGGGGGATAGCTCGTTCGATCATGGAGCACTGAAAAGCTAAAACAATATTATAGTTAAAAACACTGAGCAGTTGGAAAGTTTGCTCAACAAGACAAACTCACCCAGGCCCGACCATGCGTGCATGCCTAGGCACAAGCATAAAACCCAAAATATTCAGAAGGGGCGAGGCTCCGCTCTATTAATGAGACAAACACACCCTCAACCCGACGTGGATAACTCGACTGAGCTCCATAGTCCTTATTCCATGATGGTAGAACGCCCGACTCGTGACGGGAAGTTCACGTTGCCGTACCCGAGTCCCTCGAAATGAGACCTGAGTTTCGGCCCTCGCCCGGTATTCACCCGGGCCGTTTGATCAGTTTCCCCACACTGACGAACATACAAAACCAGTAAATCCCCAATATAACTCTTAATGAAATAAAAAACGTCTTGAACGGGCTAGTTTATCAACAAACATGTAGAAAACACAAGTTAAATATTCAGAGCAAACAACCAATGGCTGGAATTTAAATAAAACAACCACTTGGGTTGATAATGTGCGAATATTACATAAAGGAGAAAAAACCCAGAAAAACAAATACAAAAAATGCAGCGCGTAGGCCTAAATAAACATAAAGTCATTCTTCTGCTTCCCCTTCGACAATGGGCGACAGTTGGGTAGGATCTCCGGTCGGTTGAGCAACAATATCTCTAAGATAACCAGGGACCAGAATCTGGTCTCCAGCCATATAAAAGTTTACCCCCATACCCGAGGTGTTGAGCTCGACGCCAGGGTTTAACACACGCATCTGATTCATGACATTCTCGAAGCTCCCATCGTAAACGGCCTGAGCATCATCCACAGCCAGCTGGAAACGAGCAACCAATTCCGCCCGAGCTTCAGGTCCTTAGTATCCTCCGGCTCATCCTCAGTGGGCGTGATCTCAGCATTTAGGGCCGCTACCTTTCCCTCAAGACCCTCTCTCTCTCGAGCAAAAGAACCCTGCGTTCCTCAGAGAGATTCCCCAATTCTTCCTCGGATAACTTCAGGGCTTTGTCCTTCTCAACCAAGGCCTTCTCGCTCGCAACCAGCTTAGCCCAGAGATTCTTCATTTCTGCCTCCTGAGATGAACTCCCCTCGGTGTAAGCAACCGCCATTTCCAGGATCCGTATCAAGCCGCCCGCATCCTGCGCAAGCATCACCCTCTTCTCCGGAAGACCCATTCCCTTGAGGATGAGAGATTCGGCCCGTGGAAGACGAAGAGCCGCACCCTCAAAAAAGGACTTCTCCAGCCAGCAAGGAGGAAGGTCGTACGCCCCTTTCCCCGTTTCCCCAGTCAGGTTGACACTCCCATCAGCTTACGGTCTCTTCGCCTTTAAAGAAATGGCAGCGGGAGAGAGAGTAACTATGGCCGGAACTGAGGATGAGCCACCCGACCCCGGGGCAGGAGCTGGCCCCGCACCAGCCTACGCATCCTTCAAAGCCCTCGTCGCTCTGGTAACAAGAGTCTTAGCCAAACACTCTTGAGCAAGATTCATGCTCTCTACAAAACAAACAAAAAACAATAGTCAGTAAAACAAGGAGTCAAACAAACGACGATCACTTACTGCTATTAGAAATATATATACCCAAATATCTAACGAGATCCTTGCTTCCGAGGAGCTCTTTGACGTTTATGAGGCCCGGGTCATATACGGGCTACCCGTTCTTATTTAACACATGCCTACCTCCCCGACCAACTCACTGAACCCGAGGAATTTGAGCCACGAACACGGTCAGAGTAGAAAAACTCTCCAAATCCTCGCCTCTGAGCTCCCCGTCTCTCCAAACATAGGAGCCCAATTCCCTGTCAAAATGTTTCCTCGTCCATTGGAATAGGAATTTATAAATCAACTTTGTAGTAGGCTCCCCCAGCTTGTTTAGACGGGGAGTCCGATCCTCGTTGAGAAACAGCGCAGTTCTAAAAACATTCAACATCGCCTTTGTCGAGGAAGGATGCACCAAGATATACTTTTCTTTAAAGTGGAGGACGAACTTCAAATAGGCCTTGAATAACTTCCTGTTGCCTTGCTTGAGGGAGACCCATCCCCACTTTTTGTCGACCTTACTCCTCTGGATGTGAAAGCAGTAGAAAAACAATGGAATGGTGGCCCCTATCTTCATATGGTCGTAGACTGTCTCGAACGCTCGCACGAACGCGATACCATTCGGATGCAGTTGAGAAGGAGCCACGCGTAAATACTGGAAAACGACCACCTTGAAGTCAGAGAAAGGGAGGCGAAAATCCATCTCTCGAAAGACAATGTCATACATCGGGATCCTCCTCCTGTCATACTTTGATCAGATCCTGCTCTCCTTCCCAGGAATATATAACGACCATTCCTCCGGAGCCCCCTCCTCATGAGTATATACGTCCATAAAGACATCCTCCCCGTGCTCATAAAAATACGACCGCCACTCCCACGGGTCGTTCGCGAACCAATCCTAAGGATCCTCTCCATCTCTAGGAGGAAACAAGTTGCCATGGTCCACGGAGGTCACCCCCATGTCAGGCTCCCCCATTTGCTGTCCCATCTGGTTTTGCATATCCCCGAAGATTTCCAGGATGCTTAACGAGCTACTTGTCTCATCCGAGGAACTCTCGGAAGACTCTGTGGATTCGCTCGAAATAACGACCTGAGCAGTATCAGTCATGGCACCTGAAAAGCAGAAGGAAAAGATGAGCTTGACATCAATACCAGAACCACCCTTCCACCGCTAAATAAGTGAAAGGGTGCTGGGAAATGAGGATCACCTCCCTGACCAGAACCCTCATTGAGGCACACTAACGGGAATGAATTGTAGAAAAAGCCCTAAACCCTCATTGAGGAACACTAATGGGCATGAATTATAGAAAAATCCCTAAGCCCTAATGAGCCACCTACAGCGCACCATGGAATCCTCGAGGAGCCCCCACGGCGGCTCCGGAAATTCTAAATCACGGAAACACCGTTCACTACCAATGGCATCCTCCCTAACGAAACCCTAAATCCTAACCGCATGCATCTCTAGAAGGGAAAAGGCGAAATTACCGAAGCAAACAACAATGGAGGATCAAAAAATTACTAGTAATAGAAGAAAAGATGAAAGTTAGCAGCTTTGAGCAGAGAAAATCAACGAACTCTGGTGGCCGACTGTTGAGCTAATACGAGTAGTTAAAAGAGAATGCAAAAAATATTAAATGCCCTGTTCCTCTCGTATTTATGGTTGAGATAATCCGCGCATGCAAGACACGCACCTGGGAAACCTAGGGTCGTCATCATTACACCCTATCCCTAGGCCATCATTGTGTCGCTTCGCCAGCACGCTTCCCAAAACATGCTACCTCTCTAAATTCAAAATTCCTAACGACCAACGCCTCGTCTCCCCGCAAGCAAGGCACAATAAGCATATGTTAAAGTCATCGCTCATGTGCCCAGAAGCAGCGACTTGGGGGGCTATTATTCTGGATTGGCCTGACAGCTTGACTGGGTCCAGTATAAGACATCTCCCTTGGTACGACCTGTACGATCGTGACCCAGATTGCCCGCTACCTATCGAGCATGTCGATCGTTCACCCTCCTGAACCAGCACTGGCCCAGGACGACTGACGAGTATCCTCTCAACCTGCCTGACATCACGTCATGCAGGCCACCAGGAATTTATCAGAGAGATGCTCGTAACTAACCCCCTCCTTGGGACCAACGGCTAGTTACGAGCACATCTGCCCGATTTGACCAAGTCTTAGCAGTTACCTGATTTCACGGATCTGAATATCTAGGCGTGAAATCAGGAACCAATGGTCACGCGCCAAGGGCATTATATAAACTCTCACACATGTGTGGTTCAAGTATCCATTTTCACCACTCACTACCTAAGACTTTGCTTGTACCTTCTTGTTCCCTCTCTTACTTGATCATCAGAGTGCCATGCAGGTACAACCCCTTTTTTTCTCCTCGACTTCACATGCCGACTATAGATCATCTTCCGGCCACTTCTCAGATTCTGATCAACCGGTAAGATAAAAAATGTTCGATGGTGACTTAATTGATGTTTTCTCGATGATTTTAAGCCGGTTGTTTCATCTACTCTCTTATATCTTTTTCACCTTCTCATTTTTATGCAAATGTTTCCCATTTCAATTTTATTTTATAGCATATTTTCTTCTCTAATCTCTCCTCTCTTCTGTTCTTTTTTTTCATCTTCACTAATCTCTCATCTCTTCTATTTTTTTGTTTAATTATAATATTTTTGATATTGTTTTATGCTATTATTTTATATTTATTATTCCACTTTTGTCTAATATAATTTTTACATATTAAATGGAAAGTTGTTGTCAAAATATTTATAAAAAACCGAACCAATTGAACATAACCAAACCATATTGCTTTGGTTTGGTTTAATTTTTTTTCTAAAAACCAACCAAACCAAACCAAATCGTACGTTTTTCTCTTGCGGTTCAGATGATTTTTATCGTTAAAACCGCCAAATTGCATCGCGAACACCCATATTCCATCCTATTTTCAAATTTTAAACTTTTGTAGTCGAAAACAATGTCTAAATCAAATCTCAAATTCACTAAGTCCCGAAACATTAATGTACATGCAGGAACTTCAATATATTTCTTCAAACTTGTTTGTTGAAACAAGTCTTAGTAAGCTTGTCGAAAACATCTAATAATTCCAAACTCATCTCAATTCTTTCTTGATTGCCTTGAAAAAGAAAGACATGTCACAAAAAATCATCTAACACACACCAAAACAAAAATTATGATGGGGTAAGATTTTGAATCAGGAACCTTTGTGATTCGAATAAAGTGTCTCAAGTTTTATGAAAGTCATGCTCTGATTTGAATTAAATAGAAGTGCGATTCGAATCATACTTCCAAAGGCTAATTTCAAATAAAATGAGGAGATCTTGATTTATGTCACGGGTCTTTGTGATTCGAATCACAGACCAAAAAATTAAAATTTTAAAAAAGATTTATTTTTAATGCATGAAAAATAGTTTTATGAGATGCAAAAATGATACATAAAGTTTTTAAATTTTAAATGAAAAAAGATTAATGTCAAATGAAAATAACTTTAATGATGCACATATTAATGGAAAATGCTGTGCACAAATGAATAAAAATTAGCATGATGCATGATGAGTTCAGATAAATGAGTTATCCAGACACATCTAACACACACTATGAAGCGCGGACAAGCCATTTATAAGGCGTGTTGGCGTGTCAGACACGTGTCCGATACGGGTACTCGTACGACACGTACTTGACACATTTTTGAAGTGTATAACAGAAAAAAATTGAATCGAAACAGACACGGATACAACACTTTATTTTAAATATAGGACACGGATCAACAAAAAATTCAGATTTTTTTTATATAAAAAAAGTCTAACTCAAAAATAGGATTCTTTACATTTTATATTTTACTCTTTCTCTATAAAATCAACACAATTACACAATTAGTTACAAAATTAGGATCTTTGTTTTATCTTTGTCGTTATTGTTCGGTCTCCACTCTCCTAAGGTTTTTTTTTATCTTCTCCTTCCTTCTTATATTATGAATTTTTATTGATTAATGCTATATACAATTTCTAATAAACTATTTAATATAAATATGTGTGTATTTTCAGTCTCCACTTTGTGTGTGTATTTTCCTCCACAACATCACCACTCTATCAACGTGTCTCTAGACTAATTCGGACCATCCACTTTCACGGTATCACCATTTGATATTCCTTTAAGCTTTATGTATTTTTCTTCCGTATGATATTTGTATCATTTTGTTTTGGTGGACTTATGTCTTTCTTTATTGATTGAAAGTAATAAGTTTAAATAAACAAAAATATGTGCTTCTCATTTTGAAATCTTTATAAACTCTGCTCATAAATTGTATTATTATATTAATATATATAGTCGTATCTGTATCCTATGTTTTTTATATTAGCAGAGTCCTCGTGTCTGTGTCCGTATCGTGTCCCGTGTCTGTGTCCGAGTCCGAGTTTTATAGAATACACACCATACTTCAAGCAAACAACACGCCAAGCACAAATGAAACATGTAATTAGGTATATAAAAGAATAATAATGGAGATTGGAACAATCATACCAATTTTGACGATCTAGGCTTAAACTTGTTGCACACAAAACGATTTGTAAGCGACAACAGTAATAACAAAAGCAAATCACGATCATAATAAATAAATGGATACGGTTCCCTTTGCATGTCTGGAAAACACCGTCAGATACTCCTTCATAAGATATCAGATGAACTTAAACAACATATATTCTGATTATCCTTGATCTTCATAGAAATAATAAGCAAATGATTAGCTAGTTCATTGTTATAACTTGTATCTTGATAATCGAGGATAACTGATTCAATACTTTGACATTAATATGTCTCTTTTAAAACTTGATGCTTTGAACTTCTTAGATACTTATTCAACAATCAATAGTAACAACAAATAGAGCTCTACAGTTCGCACGAAATTTTCTAATCTCATATTTTTTTCAAACTAGTAAAATATGGGAGGAGAAAGGGCTGGTACTGAGAACTATAGTTCATTCTTGTAACATTTAAAAAAAATGAAATTTTATACTATATAAGACAAGGTAAATGATCCAATAAAATATAAAGAAAAGTGATCAAATAATATAAGATGTATCATAAGATACCACAAAAAGAACATAAAAAAACAAAAGAAAAATCTATAAAATCAACAATGAAACAAAACACCAACACCATGTCAACGTCAGAGCACAAATCAATCCTAAAAAAACTCAAACATAAAAAAGACACTCCACCATTAACAAATGAGAGAAAATAACCATGACTTATATTTGTGAATGATGTATTAGTTAAGTTTGATATTAATGAGAAAATAAATATGTTATTAGTGCAACAGAAGAGATATTGCACTAGCAGCATATACCATGCTCTTTAGGAGACAGATCTGAAAGTTGATTGGAAGACTCTTATGTTTGGAAACCTAGCTAGGTCTCGAGCGGTGCATACGTTATGGATGGCGTGTCATAAGAGGCTTCCTACAAAAGAGAGATTAGTGAAATTTAGTATGATAAAGAATGATTGGTGCAACATGTGCAATGACAATGATAGCTTGGAGCATCTGTTTTTCTGTGTGCAGGTTTGAGGAATATTTAATGCCAAGTTCTTGGATGGCCGGAACAAAATTATAAACCTAATGAGTGGAGTAAAGAACTCATGTGAATTATGAATAGAAGTAATAAGAAAGATTGAAAGACAAAAGTGTTCAAATGCGCGCTCACTGTTTATGAGTGTTGACTTTATAGAAATATAATTAATTTTAGAGAGAAAATAGACAACTCTTTTATGGATAAAAATATCATTAATAATGTTATTTATAGATACTGAAATAATAACAAGCTGAGACATCGTATAGAAAATTTACTTTTACCTTAGATTTATTGTATTTTTGAATCTTTATCAATAAAATTATTCTCTAATTAAAAAAAAAGTGTGTTTTAAAAAAAAAAAATTAACACCATATCATTTATTTATCATCTCATTGATACCGAGATTTCAAGCCATGTTAATACAATAAAGCTAAATTGACATAGCAAGATTAACATCAAGTTTTAAGATAAGATGACACATTAAAATTTGAACATCAAAGTTCAAACCAAATCAATAGATTAGAGCTTCACAACTTCTTTTAAACATGTTAGAATTTTATAATTTAATAATCGTACATTTTTACAACTTTCTTAGTAAATTTGAAGAGTCTAAGCTATAAATATTTGTTAGTTTGTTTTTCAAGTTACTACTATATACTTACTTTCTTACAAATTGCAACTTTGATTATTACCTTTCTTCCAAAATTGTTCATCGTTCATATAATTGCGTTGCGTCGCACTCAATTTTATATTTTGTGACAGTAGACACATGAACAACCCAACCGACAAAAAACAAAAAGGGTAATACCGTCATTTCACACGTCCACCTCAGCTGTCGGTGAGAAGAAGCCTGGTTGTTCCTTACTTCAAAGCCAGTCTGTTCTTACTTAAACATCCGCCCCCTCCACTTTTTCCACAAACACTTTTTCCACCGTCCGATCAATCCTCCACCGTTCGATCAATCCTCCACCGTTCGATCCACAACCACATATAAACACATTCAACCACTATCAGTAAACACTTTATTATTATTATTATCACTCCATTTTCGTTTCATTCATTTTCTCATTTCTTCACATGGAGAAACAAAACGCAGTCGTTTTGTTACTCTTATTCGTTCTTCTTCTCGCCGACGCAACAACCACCGTGAACGGCGAGGATTCGAACACTAAGAAGGTACAAGTAAAATACAAGCACGGCAAAAAGTACTGTACGCAAGGTTGGGAATGTAAGGATTGGTCGATTTACTGTTGTAATTTGACGATAAGCGATTATTTTCAAACGTACCATTTCGAGAATCTGTTTTCGAAGAGGAACACTCCGGTGGCTCATGCCGTTGGGTTTTGGGATTATCATTCGTTTATTAATGCGGCTGCGCTTTTTGAGCCGCAGGGGTTTGGGACTACCGGGAATAAAACTATGCAGATGATGGAGATTGCGGCTTTTCTTGGACACGTTGGATCCAAAACCTCTTGTAAGATTTTGTTTTATTTTTAGTAATTATCTTAATTTAGTTAATTTAGTTATTAACTTGTAGGAATGTAGCGATTTACTCTATAATATTAACAAAATTTGAAAATAATTATCTTTATTTAGTTAATTAATAAAATGTTAATCAGATTTGTCTTTGGTAATTTGGGAGAGTATAATACATTTATTTCGAACGGTTAGAGATGCATTTGATAATCAGATTTGTAAAATTGTTAATTTTTTATTTTGAAGTGGAATTGAGAAGATCTTAGATCTGAGTCTACCATGTTTGTGAAGTTGGGTTAACTGAATTGTTGTGGTTTGATTGAATGGTATGCTGCAGATCTTGATTGCATATGATGGTGAGTGTGACGATGACGTCCTGACTGCTTAGCTGTAGGTTTTAAATAAAGGTCGTGATTTCAGTCGGTACGGATGTTGTGATACTAATTTTGGTCGTCCGTGTGTGAACTAACCACAATTTTTCTTTATTATAAAACCGGTGAATAGTGCGATACCGTTTTGTCGGGGTCGCTGATCGTTTTTAAAACCCAGGATTTTAAATAACGGTTGTGTAAAGGCTTTCACGAATTCGGTCTGTTCAGGTGTTGCAATTCTGATTACGGTGTGAATTAACCATAATCTTTTCTTTGTCTAAAAAACAGAGAATAACGGTATCGGTATCTTTTGATGCCGTTTTGCCGCAGCCTTTTCCCGATGATGGACCATTTTTTAAAACCTTGTAGTTATATGGTTGCTAGTGAATATGTAAAAAATTGAGTTGTTGTCTTCGTCTACTTCTTGATTTATGGTTGAAATGACATTGGCATATTTGACAGAAAGATAGAAGCATTTGTAGTCAAGAGGAGATTAAGCCGATCCCTATAGCAGGTAGTGTTATGGCCGCTACGTCTACATTGAAGTTTAGGACAACAATACAAGAAACTTATACTTTGGATCATACATGCTTAAAAGTTAAAATATAGAAGAATATACATAACTAAGACATGGTTATAAGTTCATAACTAATAATAGAAGTTTGTTACCAATATTCAAGCTTGATATAAAGTAAACGAGTTTTAGGGTAAAATGACTAAAAACAGAGCAGAGGGTGTGGATGAGTCGCGGGTATATTTGAGTATTTAAAGGAGCTTCCCTGTAGAGGCCTAGTAGCTGGTACTGAAAAGTGAAATATATTGTGATTTCATCAGTATGGCGACCACGGTTGACTACCTATATTAAAATGCGTTTAGTGAATGTTCATTATTTTGATGGATCTGAATTAGGTTTATCATTTGTATAGTAGAACTTGAATTTTGCTGAAGTGGTTGATTTGGTTGGGTTGTAACTTTGACAATTTGGATGCTTATTGTTCTTGTAATGCTGATGCCAGGTGGTTATGGAGTGGCAACTGGAGGACCTACGGCCTGGGGTCTATGTTACAATCATGAAATGAGTCCTAGCCAGACATACTGTGATGACTATTACAAATTAACATACCCCTGCACTCCTGGAGCTGAATACTACGGACGTGGAGCCATTCCTATTTACTGGTACGTATACGCCTACCACTACTAAATATTTACAATAGAAACGTTGCAATATGCCTGACCAGAGTACTAAGTAAATCTGGTCCGTTGAATGTTAATATTTAACCCAACTTGCAAGATTATTAGTTTATCAGTGATGTACAATTGATGATGTGATGAGCATAAGTAGCTTGTTTCTTCAAGTGTTTAGGCAACACTGAAGTCCCGTGAAGATTTAAACCTGAATTGCATGCACACACACTTCTATAAAAACCAGTTGTAGTTATGTGTCATTGGTATTTATTTATCAGGATTTTGAAAGAATAGCATATTTTATGACTCTGCTTATTGGTACCATGAACATAGGAACTACAATTATGGAGCTGCTGGAGAAGCTCTGAAGGTGAATCTACTTGACCATCCAGAATACATAGAGCAGAATGCAACCCTTGCATTCCAAGCTGCAATTTGGAAATGGATGACGCCCGTCAAAAAGGCACAACCCTCTGCCCACGACGCCTTCGTCGGTAACTGGAAGCCTACCAAGAACGACACAATAGAGCACCGTGTACCTGGTTTTGGCGCTACAATGAACATTCTCTATGGTGAAGGGGTTTGTGGACAGGGTGATGTTGACTCCATGAACAATATTGCTTCCCATTTCCTATATTATCTTGATCTTCTTGGTGTCGGCCGTGGAAAAGGTGGGACCCATGATGTTCTTACCTGTGCTGAGCAGCGTCCTTTCAACCCAAACACCAAAATTGCATCATCTTAAATTGGCTACATTGTTGTTGTGCCTATACCTTTGAAAATGGTAAAGCTAATAAGTTCTTAAAAGTTATTGGCAACAATGCAATAATTTTGAACTGTGTGGAAGTGTGCGAATTCTTTAATAGCTTTTCTCTGTTGTTGTGTAGAAGTCAAGTCATTTGTAATATCATTATACTTTGTGAGAAATCTGTATCTGGTATATAACTACATTATGGATGTTTTGTGAGAAATCTGTATCTCGTATATAACTACATTATGGATGTTGTGTAAATTTGAAGTTGTTTATTTCAAACAAAATCTATGTGTTTATTTGTTAGGAAGCAACAATAAAACCCTAACAAACTTAAGGAAAAACTATAAAATTATATACTAGAGAAAGATAAAACTAAACTAATAAAATAAACTTCATTGATTTCTTTGATTGATTTCAAATGACTATGTGACTACATTATATAATATTCTTAATGAATAATTAATGGATAATAAATTTAAAAGCTCAACAACTATTAAATGCTTAAATTCAATTACTAATAGCTAATAATATAAATGACTTATTAAACTATTATTCTAATTTAATTTAACTCATATTTCTACTTTCTATCATTGCTGATGGGTTTACTTGAACTTTGTCTTCAAGGTTCTAAAATCAATATGAGAATAGAGATATTGTTTCTGGATCCTATCGCTAGTTGGACGGTGCATATGAAAAAAAAAGGATCATAATGAGCATTCTGGTCACGAGGCTGCAATGCTGTTGTCAATGGATTATAAAATTGAGGAAGGAAAAAATGTCACTCATCAAAATTTTGTCTTCAAAAGTGCACCTAGCAATTCCTTCTTTGGGTTGTTCGCCCTTACTTTTTGGCTTGTTACCTATCTCTACTTTAACCTTTTGACCTGCCCCTAAACCCGGTTGACTGTTCGAATAGCCGCATCTTCAAACCGAGCTACTTCGAGATCTGAAGTGAACATATCCTTGATAAGAGTTGTTTTCTTGAATATCTTGCATGGATAACCAACCATTTTGATTTTCTTCACTATCATGTCAGCATGATTAAACTCAACGACAACTGCAGTTGCGGTAGTCCTAAAAGTTGCCTGTTTGTTTGATAAAGTCTGAACAACAATCATTCTAGTGTTGGAAGGTGCAAGAGGGCCCCAAAACATATCAAGGCAATGAATGTGTTTTGGAGTGTATTTTAGCATTCGATGTCTTCCATTGAGATCCTCAATAGCATAGACTGGTGTTGTCTGGTAACGCTTCCATCCAACAGAAACAATAATTGAACCTCTAGTTTTCAGGACTTTCTTGTGCCACCTATGCCGCTTTAACCTGACCTCGTGTATCCAACACTTTCCTCCAAATCAACACAAAAGGTCCATAATCTCAAAGATTTATGAAGTCTCATCTGAACTGGTTGATTCCCATCAGCTGCCACTTTTAGTTTAACCTTTACTGATGGCTCTAAAGTAGCCTACCTCATAAGCTCAAGTGCTCCTTCAAAATTCTTATGTTTCAACTTTAATTTAACCCACTTACATCAGACACTAGCCAGATTAACCTGCACTGCCTTGTCAAAAATAACCTGAGCATTGGCAAGATCTTCATAGCTATCAATATCTATTTGCATTCTAACATAGCCACTAGGTGTTGGCTCCCAAATTCGACACTTGCTATATTTGGACTCCTTTGACCAAACAACTGGAAATGAACTACACCAGGAGATGTAATTCGACGCATGAGATAAATTAAGGAAAGGATCCAAGGTATAATAAGAAATCTTCGACCAAATGCTCATTTGACCGAGGCAGATGCAGGTTGTTTCGACTGAAGGGAAGTGTTCGCGCCTTGGCACGTGGGACGAAGACCATTTTGAAATTTGAATTATTGGAGGGAAAGGTGGTTTTTATCAGCGTCTAAGGGAAGAAAACGTGGCAAAAGGCTATGGATCGAGAGACATGCAGGAGACACTTGTATTCATTTTAGCGCAGGATGTCCCCTCGACGGTTACCTATTTTTAGTATAAATTAAGAAGTTTGTGTAATTTTTAGTGTGTGCAACTTATAGTACAAAATCTCTCAAATATTATCCAAGTAACTACTGTGTGAGAAAGGATAAAAAGCAGAGCAATGTACGTTAGAAACACCTTTTTTACTTAATAAAAGTCTTTTCACTTTACTTTACCATTATATTGCAAAGTTATCTTTTACTTCTTTTCACTTCTTTTACTTGCATTTTTATGTTTTCATTTACTGTTCAACAATCTTAAAACATCTCTCCCCTGGGTCGAACGTGCGTTCTTCCTTCTCACTCATTTTACATAAAGATTAGCATATGTTCTGGGATTAGTTTGATCGATCCCGCAAGCAAACCAAAAACTTACCTTTTTTGGAGACCAACGGTTGCTTACCAAAAACAACGGTAAACAAATTAGCACACCTGGTGGGACGTTGCTAATTGTATATGTTATTGCGTTTTTTTTCTGTACAGTTATAACATTGCATGTTATTACGGAGTGGTAGAATAACCAACAAGTATATTGTTAGGAAAGAAAGCGGAGAGAATAGTATGTCTAATGAGCCAAACCATGGAGAGATACCTCCACCGATCACAGGAATAACAGTTACTACTGTTGTCGAAGGGACTATCCCAACTTCTGTCGGATCCATGCCAGCGTTAACCATGAATCAAACTGGACCCTTACATACGTATATGGGTCCAAGAGGTCTTTCATGAACACCCCCACCAAGGATGAACCTAGGGTCTCGATCAACTGTACCCTCAGGCTTTTCGACAACCTGGATGGGTCGAGAGCAGCCATATGGCATGCCAACTACTGAAATGGCTAGCCTTATGAATGCTGTGTCTACTTTCTCAGAACCTTTGGTAAATGCTACATCACCATTACAGGGATCTGGAGTCAGTAGAAACCAAATTTTAGGAGGGCCATCTCATATGATACCAAGTCTCACAAATTCTTCGACAGCAATTTTGAGGCAACAGATGGACGAAAGTAACCATGAAATGGTACAGATGTTAGCACAGACTCTAAGTACAATACTAAATCCCCTCATTCAGACTGCAACGCAGTCGAATCAACAGATGACAGCGCAAATAACACGCATGGCTGAGTTCTTTGGGGTGCCTCAAGTTGCTCAACTACCCCAAGTTGTTCGACAGCCCCAGAGGGTACCAATAAGATTAAATCAAGGGGTAATCATGGAAGAAGATTTGACCATTAATCAAAACCCCCAAGTTCCAAGGGTCAAAGTAGAACAACCAAGATGAGAGATACCTCGAAACCATCGAGAAATCGATCAAAGTGTTATTTTGGCAAATAGAAACCAAAATGCTGACGAATTAATACAACAAGTTCGACACCATAACTATGGGGCGGATAATAATTTAACTGCTATGATCGAGAGAATCATGCTTCAAAACGGGATGAATGTTGGCTTCCATAGACCAAACTTTACATCCCCATTGTCAGAATATATTCTGCAAACAGACTTACCACCTAGGGGAAAAGTCCCAAAATTCATTAAATTTTCGGGAGATACGACAGAATCGACTGTCGAACATGTGGCTAGGTATTTGATAGAAGCGGGAGAAATAGAAAACAATGAAAACCTTAGAATCAAATACTTCCCAAGTTAATTAACTAAAAATGCTTTTACTTGGTTCACTACCCTCCCAGCCAATTCGATCCACAACTGGAACCAATTGGAAAGATTGTTCCATGAACAATTTTACATGGGTCAAACCAAGATAAGTCTAAAAGAATTGGCTAGTGTGAAAAGAAGGTTCACTGAGCCAATTGACGAATATCTAAATAGATTTCGACTACTCAAAGCCAGATGCTTTACCCAAGTCCCTGAGCATGAATTAGTTGAAATAGCAGCAGGTGGCCTGGATTATTCAATTAGGAAAAAAGTTAGATACACAATACCTAAGAGACATGGCCCAACTTGTTGATAGGGTTCGACAAGTAGAACGCCTTAAGGCTGAAAAGGCCAAAAATACTAAAACTCTTCGACGAGAAAGGGTAGATGTGATACGGTGGGAGAACTGACTTGAGTTTTGCATTTGTTTTCGCACTTGTTCGGTTTAGCAAGAGTCGCCACCGACTTTTTATTTTATCCTAAAGGAAAGGTTAAAAAGCACAGGAAAAACCTTTTGAGATGTTTCGTGGGTTCGGGGGGTATATTATGAAAAGGGAAGGTATTAACACCCTTTTCATCCATGGTTATCCATGGGCTCTTAGTTACTTGGTTTTTAGATCACTTGCCTTGATTTTTGATTGCTTGAAATGGTGTGTGTGTGTGTGTGTGTGTGTGTGTGTGTTTTGAAAATGTTTTGAAATAGACGCCTTTGTTTCGGCAACCATTGTAACGACTCGTGTTTGAGTATATACGAAGGTGTGTATCTTTTCGAAAAGATGTTTCAAATGTTTTTGGAAGTTTGTTTTGAAAGTGTTTGTGGTTTGAAAAGTGGGCAAGTGTTTTTGCAAGTTGATCAAGTAACTAAGAGTTTGTCTACCCCTATTGTACTCAAAGGTTTTTTCTCATGTCTTAACCCTTTTTTAACAATTTTGTTCCACCATTGTATTTGGTGGACAATATTGCGTTTAGGATGTTTAACGGGACAAGCGCGGGTCATCGTATGGACCATGAATGCAATGGTGCCAAGTGTCTTTGGCAATTTGCTTGAAGGGACTATGATCATTTTGATAGGCGACTTTTGAAAGCGTCATCGAGGGACTATGATCATTTGAATTGTTTTGCCAAAGAAACTCGACGTGCAAGCATGGCCCATTTTGGAAGGCAACAAGCGGGATTACCCTAGGGGTGCAAGTGTGATTGTGTATTGATTTCATGTATTTTTCTTGTATTAGGTTATCTAGCGTTTGATTTTATGTACATGCAAACCCTAGGTCTAACCATGGTATATTTGAAAGCGGTAAATTACGGGAATTTAAAGTCTACGCTATTACAAATAAGTATTCGGGAGTGGGGGTACAAATTTACAAATGGGGATGAGACTTTAAATGGGAGAGTAGTGTCCAATAATTTACAACCAAATCGAATTGCGATCGCAAATGTAATATGTATCAAATGTATAGCAAGGTATAAGAATAAAGCAAATGTATATGTGTCAATGTAAATGTATTTGTGTATTGTAAATGTGTAAGTGTATGTATTTACAAGTGAGAAAGTGTATTTATTAAGTATTGCTAACTTAATGAGAAAATTGAGTATTTTATTTATGTATTATTGTATTCTTGTATTTTTGCTAAGTACGTACAAACAAGTTTTAATAAAAGAAAAGAAAATGGTTTTAAGAAATTCTATTTTTTCATGTATTAATGTTTAATGTATTTGTATTTAGTATTTTTATGTACAAAACTTAGACTTAAAAAATAAACTTTAATAGAACTAAGTTTTTATGTCTTTTTAATTGTTCAAAGAAAATAAAATATAAACTATCCTAGAAAATTTTGTATATGTGTAAAAAAAAAGGGGGTTAAAATGTTTTTATTTACAAAAGAAACAATTTGTATTATAGTATTAGTATAAAAATTTAAGGTAAAAAAAGTATGTTAATTTGTTTAACAAAAAGATAATATATAATTTATGTAAAAAAAGAAGATTAGTTTTGAAAACGAATGGGCTTGGTGGATTTGGCCCAAACTGAATTTGTAAAGAAATGGTGAAAGGGGTGAGGCACCAGGAGAGGGGGTGTACGCACTGGCTTCTTGAATGGGCTAAGGCAAAAGACAGGGGCAAGGCCCAACCTGCTTCATGAGGGTTTTAGAGTTCCAGATAGTTTCGTTCACTTGGACTTAGGGGATAAGTTTGACAGGTTTAGGCTTTTGTTATGTGAACTATGCAGGATTTAGGCTTGTGTTTCAGGTTTGAAATAGGTTGATGGCCTTTTGGGGCCTTTGATTTGATGCAGGCTGGTAGGTTGAGGGCTATTTGAATCAGGTAAGGCTTTGGTGAGGTTTGGATATGCTGGTTTATGTTTTTGTGAACTGGTTTTTGTTTGGTGACTTAGGCTGGATATCAGTTTGGGTTCTTTTTGTTATGTGTTGGTTGAAGCAGTTTGAAAGGCTTTTAATATTTGAATCAGGTAAGGCTTTGGTGCTTTACTGGTTTTTATGCAGGTTGAGATGTTTTGTTATATTTCAAGGCAGACTTGGCTTCTGTTACAGTTTTGAGAGCCTTTTGCTTTGAGCTTCTTGATATATTATTCTGCCTCCCTCCCTTTACTGTGTTGATGACTGTTTGTTTTATATATTTTCTTGCCTAAAGCTTGTAAGCCCTTTCTTCTTTTCCTCTTCTCTCTCTCCAGTACAGATTAAAGGATAAAATATTGTTTAAAATCTGTCCTTATTCTGAAAAGGTAGCTGGCCATAGGAAAATGATGACTTTTGACATGTTGCTTGCAATAGCTGCTTTCCTCTGCATAACTCTTATCTCTTTTTCCATATTTTATGCTTCTTTGTGACAGCAATTTGTACTTGTTTTGAATAGCCTTTTGATAGCTCTTTGGCAGCTTGTGGAAAGTTTCATTCAGTTTTCCCTTTTGACTTTGTTTAGGCCATTCAGTTTGGTTTGCCTTTGGACTTTGTTTGGCATTGGTTTTGAAACTTTGAAATATGCAGTTTGCAACTTTTGTACATTTCATACTTTATTTTTGCAAGCATTTTTCATCCCTCTTTGTGAACCGGGAGAAATCTCGTGATTTGCAGAGAGGGCAAGCTGATTTCGGCCAGTTGCCTTTAATGATGAATTTCAACTGTGTATGCTCTTTTATTTATTTTACCTGTGTTGACTTTTCTTTCTTTTCTTTGTTTTGTAGATAAAACTCAATGGAGCCAAAGGAGCAATGGATAGAAGATGAAGACTTTAGGAATTTAGGATAGTTTCAATTTAATTATTTGTAACATTATTATTATAAACAAGGATGTAAATAAATTTACAGTTGTTCAAATAATAGATTGTAACAAACCATTAAAGATTAATAAAAAATCCTCTTTTGATCAATTAATTCCTTTTATTTCCTTTCAATTGTTTAACTTAATTATTTGAATTTCTTAAATTAAAACAATTAGAAATAAATCCAATTATTCTGACTTTAGAAAAAAGAAATAATTAATAAACGTCTGACGTTCCGAATTAAACATAACAATGCACAGTCAAATCAAACAAACATCCACATGTCCTTTTTCACTGATTAAATCCAACACTGCAAACTTAATCCAAATGCTTCAGTCCAAATTTCAGAGTAAACTGAAAAGAACTATAGACTTAATTCTCTCTGAGAACGCGCGCACCAAAACCCTAGTTCTTGGTTAAATGCCAGAGAAGCGTCTGCCTGATCAAAACCTGAGCCAAAATCAACCAAACCTTAATAATTTGTTGGAACTGTATCAAAAGTCCATGAACCCTAAACTTTGTCTGACTGACGAGAAAAGTCTGTTTGACCGATTCTTGAGCCAGTCTGAAAAAATCAGGAAAAGTCCAAAGCTATGATTTCTTGTGGAAAAATACGAGGGAAAATTTTGGGGTACAACAGTTGCCCCTGTTCAATCTTCTTGAACCTGAAGAGTTAGATTGGCACGTTTGCCTTTCGCGACTCGAAGGTAAAAGGAGATTGGACACTAGAGTGCCCAAAAATTTGCACTCGGTGATATGATGGTAGAGGGATTGGGCTTACAGATGCCATTTGGTGATGGGCTTAGAGATGCCATCTGGAGATGTGACAGAATATTATTGGGCGATGGGCTTAGAGATGCCATCTGGAAATGGGCTTAAAGATGCCATTTGGAAATGTTGGTAGGAGGATGGGCTTATAGATGCCATCTGAAGATGATTGTTGAACTGTATGTTATTGGTGAGTGGACGAGTATCAGAAAGGCATCCATGTTTTGGAACATCTCTGAACTGGGGGTCTGAACAAGCAATAGATTGACGTCCATGTTTGGCGAATCCGTAAACCGTTTTCAGAAGTTGGAGTTGAATAAGCAATAGAGTAGCATCCGTTGTTGGGAAGCGTCCGTAAACTGTTTTCAAAAGTCGCATCTGAACAAGCGATAGATTATCATCCGTTGTTGGGAAGAATCCGTAAACTGTTTTCAAAAGTCTTGAAGTGGAGAAGGAACCGATGTAGGGTTTCCTGATGATGAGTCCGTGTAAAACTACATCTGGAAGAATTTGGAATAAGTATCAGAATGTCGTCGTGTCTGGGTCACATCTGAACTATCTCTAGAAAGAATCTCGGAAGATGATGATCTTTGTCTGTCGACTGATCTTACCTGAAAAGGTAAAGAGTTAGTTGTATGCAATGTCATGATGCATGATGCAATGTATGCTATATCAATGTTTATGATATGAATGTGATGAATGCGTATGTAGGCTGATGAGCTATCTTGCTGAGGATAGATGAATCCTGGACGGCTGGAGATAAAAGAATCTTGACTGCTGCCGGGGAGAATAATTCCTTGACTGCTGCTGGGGAGGGCAAGAATCTTTGATCGTTGAGGATAAGAAGTCCATGGACCACTGTCGGGGAATCAGGAGCTTGGGTTGTACGCCAATCTACTGGGGATTCCTGTCTTGAGGAGATCTTCACTGAGGAATATTCGAATATCCTGTGAGGAAATGAGAATGAGAGTCTTCACTCTGCTTGGGGATTGATAGTTGGAAGTTTTAGCTCCGCTGGGGATCTTGAAACTTGATTCTGAGGGGAATTAGATTCTGTAAGGCTCCCTGGCTGGGGATTACAAGAATCTTTTGATTGCTGCAGGTGTTGATCTGGAATAAGTTACGGAATGTCGCCATCTCTGGGTCACATCTTGAACTATCTCTAGAAGGAAATCTTGAATAATTTACGGAATGTCGCCAAACCTGGGTCACATCTGAACTATCTCTAGAAGGAGATCTGGAATAAGTTACGGAATGTCGCCAAATCTTGGGTCACATCTTGAACTATATCTAGAAGGAAATATGGAATAAGTTACGGAATGTCGCCAAATCTTGGGTCACATCTTGAACTATATCTAGAAGGAAATCTTGAATAAGTGTCGGAATGTCGCCAAACCTTGGGTCACATCTTGAACTATTTCTGGATGAAAATCTTGAATAAGTGTCGGAATGTCGCCAAACCTGGGTCACATCTGAACTATATCTAGAATGAAATCTGGAATAAGTTACGGAATGTCGCTAAATCTTGGGTCACATCTGAAACTATCTCTAGAAGGAAATCTTGAATAAGTTATAGAATGTCGCCAAATCAGGGTCACATCTGAAACCATCTCTAGAAGGAAATCTTGAATAAGTTATAGAATGTCGCCAGACCAGGGTCACATCTTGAACTATCTCTAGAAGGAAATCTTGAATAAGCTATAGAATGTCGCCAGACCAGAGTCACATCTTGAACTATCTCTGGAAGGAAATCTGGAATAAGTTACGGAATGTCGCCAAATCTTGGGTCACATCTTGAACTATATATAGAAGGAAATCTTGAATAAGTGTCGGAATGTCGCCAAATCTTGGGTCACATCTGAACTATCTCTAGATCTTGATTTTGCTAAGGGTCAGAAATTGGGAGTATACCAATCTTCTGAGGTGATGAGAATCTTCATGCTTTCAACGGTCAGAAACTGGGAGTATACCGATCTTCTGAGGTTTTTGAGGATGAGAAGGAACCGGTGTAGGCTTGCTTGATGATGAATCCGTGTAAAACTGCATCTTGGATTTGAGAAAGAACCGGTGTAGGGTTGCTTCATGATGAGTCCGTGTAAAACTGCATCTTGGATTTGAGAAGGAACCGGTGTAGGGTTGCTTCATGATGAGTCCGTGTAAAACTGCATCTTGGATTGAGAAGGAACCGGTGTAGGGTTGCTTCATGATGAGTCTGTGTAAAACTGCATCTTGGATTGAGAAGGAACCGGTGTAGGGTTGCTTCATGATGAGTCCGTGTAAAACTGCATCTTGGATTAAGAAGGAACCGGTGTAGGGTTGCTTCATGATGAGTCCGTGTAAAACTGCATCTTGGATTTGAGAAGGAACCGGTGTAGGGTTGCTTCATGATGAGTCCGTATAAAACTGCATCTTGGATTGAGAAGGAACCTGTGTAGGGTTGCTTCATGATGAGGTGATGAAAATCTTCATTCTGTTAACGGTCAGAAACTGGGAGTATACCAATCTTCTGAGGTTTTAAGGATGAGGGTCTTCACTCTTGAGGGTTAACTGCTATCTGGTCGTAATCCAGGCTTCACAGAAATTTGTATTGCTATCTGGTCGTGGTCCAGGCTTGGCGATTGTCTGACACTGTTATCCGGTCGTAGTCCGATCTTCACAATGTGCTGTAGAGATCAAGGTACTATCCGGTCAAATCCGGGCTTCATAACTTGAATTCAGGAGATCCCACTATTTGGTCGTAATCCAGACTTTGCGGTAGTCTGACACTGTTATCCGGTCGTAGTCCGGTCTTCATAATGTGCTGTATAGATCAAGATACTATCCGGTCAAATCCGGGCTTCATAACTTGAATTTTGTGAGAAATTGATCTTTGACGACCGTAACTTCCGACAGGTGATGAAGGAATCTTTGATGTTGATCGTAACTTCCAGCAGGTGATGAAGGAAATTTCGAACAACCTTGAGTTTGACATTCGAATGCCCCAAGTGATGGTGAGGGAGGCTTGCCCCAAGTTCACTGAACTTTTGAGAGATTTGTTGAAATCTTGACTGGACTGCCCCAGGTTAACTGGACTTTGAAAGATCTGTTGAAACCTTGACTGGACTGCCCCAGGTTAATTGGATAGTGACATGTCATGCCCCCTTGTTGATAGGAGATTTGTCAATGGAAGTGTCATCCTTCTTGAAGTGACCTTGCTCACTGAGAGAGTTTTCGTTCCTCCGAACATTCGCTGTATGAATTTCTTCGCTGTCAAACAAATAGCCAAATGCAAACAGTGATATTCAAGCAATGCAAAGTTTACGTTTGTCTCAAAGTTTTGAAAAATGCATTTTTTAGCAGAAAACTTTTCATAAGACAAATTCAACACAAGATTTAGAGCAAAGCCTTACAGGAGTCAGGATACCTTTGTAACCGTATGCTTTCGAACTAACCCATGCTTCAATTAGGACTTTTGAAGGGTTGTAACGTGGTCTGGTTCACGGTTTAAGAAACAAAGGATAAAGGCTCAAAGTGTATTTGTACCCAACCGCTCTTCGTGATGTTCTTCAAACCTAAGCTTAGTTAATTGTGTGTCGCACTCTATTCGAGTTTGGAACGACTTTTTGGGTGATGGTTCACCAGTTGAATTTAGGAAGACAATCATCATCTCCTTTTTCTTTTGCAACATTTTTCATGTTGTTGAGGATTTATAATGACCTCTCTATTTTGATTTTGATTTGTTATCCCTAACTTTGCCTGACTGTTCCTGTTTTCGAGATTATAGTCAGCGGGATGCCCCAGCTTTCTTAAACCTCCTTTACAGGTTTTGGCTCAGTGGGCTTTTCTCTCTTGAGAGATTGACTGCCTATGTGATAGGGAACCACCCTTGTCTTTTGATTCCAAAGGAATGCTTTTGACTTTTTGGTGTCGTTCGTTTGTATTACGAACTGAGAGTTTGCGACTTCAATGCGCACCCTTTTGAATAACTGAGATACTACCCTGCCCCGGGTTTATATCACAGGTTTTGATTGTTTAGAACAAAAAACTCCTACTTCTTTGGCTCGAAGGGGTTGACTAGGGATTATCTTCCTTATAACTCCAGTGTTTGGGAATTGAAAGAAATGCCTGTACATCATCAGCAAGGTCTGTTCAAAAGCATAATGTATGAGATTATGGTATTGTTTCGTCATCCTCCCTCTAAAGGCTTGCAGCTTTTTATCAAGAGTTAAATATCATAAAGAAAGCATAAGCGTAGTGAAAACGAATGGATGAATTCAAGACAAACATATGCAATGCATTAATGAAACAGAGTTTAACAGTTAATTGTTTGAGAACAAAAGAAATTACAACTTTGAAAATTCAAATGAAGCAAAAGTCTTTCAGTTTGAGCTTTGTCACTCCAGGTGGAGGACTCCTCAACGGAAGATTTTTATCTCGCCGTCTGGCATAAACCTCAGCACTCCAATGTCAATAAGATCTTGAATCTTGTTCTTCAAGGCCCAACAGTCGTCGGTGTCGTGCCCCGGGCTGTAGGAGTGGTACACACAAAATGCATCGGGATGATAGTTAGGAGCGGAGGTATTGGGCTTCCGAATAGGATCCCTCAAAGCAGTCAGATTGACCTCCAACAAACGTTCCAGAATCAGAGATGACGGTATGTCAGTCTCTGTGAACTGTCTTCCTGATGTATTTTGACTACGCTGATTACCCCGTTGACGCTGGCGAGGTTGTTGTTGGGCTTGTGACCCTGAATCAAGCAAAGGAGCCTTCCCTTTGTCTTCTTGAGTGGATGGGGGTTGAGTGGTGACTTGCTCTTCAACCTCAGATGTTTGCCCCAGTTGGTTGTTTCGAAGCAATTGGCTGACGAGAACTCTGAGTTCTTCCTGTCTTTGAGACAAGTCTTGGATGAGAGCCATCTGGCCCACTAGTTGTCCCATCACTTGGATCCTCAATGTTGCCAAATCAAACTGCAGTTCCCTCAGCTGATCACTCCTGGCATTGTTTGAATTCACCAAGCCCTTTGTGAGGAGAGCTTTCATTTCTTCTTGCCCCAGGGACAGGTTCCAGAACATCTCCTGAAGTTGAGCAGTCTGGTTCTGGATATCCTTGACAGTCCTCTCTAGAGCCATCTCTTACTGAAATAAACAGTATGAGAGTAAGGAAACCTGAAAAAGGAAAAACTGTCAAGATGCAATGCATGATATATGGATGCATGCTTTCAAGGATCTCTTGGGGTAAACACAAGAGAATGTTAGAGGTTGAACTTCGATCTTTGATTGGAGAACTCTGCACCTGTGGATGTCTTTCCACGAGAATCAAGCTCACCATATCAAGTGGGTCATAGCCCCTGATTCAAGTTGTTGCACTTGATCTTTGATTGGAGAACTTTGCATTGGTGGATGTCTTTCCACGAGAATCAAGCTCACCATGTCAAGTGGGTCATAGCCCCTGATTCAAGTTATTGCACTTGATCTTTGATGGCATTTGTTAGAGGAGAAACCTCTTGTCCTTTGGTAGACGTCTGGTTTAACGTAACCCTGCATTAAAAGAAACCTCGAGACCCTTGAAATGGTTATTGAAAATGCTTATGATATGATGTCATGATGTTATGTACATGCATGCAAAAGCAAGTGAGTATATATACAGGCAAACATATTCACACAAAGCAAACAAGTCCTTAGGTTTGGGCTTGCATGGGGTTGTAGGTAAGTACCCTCTTGAAGCTAGTTGGCTCATCCTGTCCTAAAATAGAAACCGGGTTCTAAGGAGCTCAATATCATTGGATTGTTTTCTGTGTTCATTGTTTTGATTTAGCCACTTAACTGGCGACCAAAATATTCCAAGAAAAAAATCCTCAATGAGTGTAGTATCGAGTATCTACCAACTTCGGACTGCACCAAAGTCGGTCATCTCACTACCCCTAAAAAGGCTAAGATGGTCAATTAAGGTTCTAAGAGTTCGTTAGTGCTTCGCGACATCACTCAGCGGCCCCGTACTCTCCTTGATTGAACTCAAGGGTTACCGGTACTCACAAATATTTCACACTAACATAGCTTACTGCTTCAACCATGTCGGTATAACCCGCACAGTTCCCTCACAGTGTTTTTGCTATTTACCTAAAAAGGTGCCCCAAATCCGGGTGTAGGATTTACAACAAGCCCAAACAAGGACCCAAAAAATAAAGCAATCAAGGCAATCAAAGCAAGAATGTAAAGGTGATCTAAACCCTAAGGTAACCCCGCTTTTAAGAAAATTCCCCAGCAGAGTCACCAGTTCTGTGATACGGTGGGAGAACTGACTTGAGTTTTGCGTTTGTTTTCGCACTTGTTCGGTTTAGCAAGAGTCGCCACCGACTTTTTATTTTATCCTAAAGGAAAGGTTAAAAAGCACAGGAAAAACCTTTTGAGATGTTTCGTGGGTTCGGGGGGTAGATTATGAAAATGGAAGGTATTAGCACCCTTTTCATCCATGGTTATCCATGGGCTCTTAGTTACTTGGTTTTTAGATCACTTGCCTTGATTTTTGATTGCTTGAAATGGTGTGTGTGTGTGTGTGTGTGTGTGTGTGTGTGTGTGTGTGTGTGTGTGTGTGTGTGTGTGTGTGTGTGTGTGTGTGTGTGTGTGTGTGTGTGTGTTTTGAAAATGTTTTGAAATAGACGCCTTTGTTTCGGCAACCATTGTAACGACTCGTGTTTGAGTATATACGAAGGTGTGTATCTTTTCGAAAAGATGTTTCAAATGTTTTTGGAAGTTTGTTTTGAAAGTGTTTGTGGTTTGAAAAGTGGGCAAGTGTTTTTGCAAGTTGATCAAGTAACTAAGAGTTTGTCTACCCCTATTGTACTCAAAGGTTTTTTCTCATGTCTTAACCCTTTTTTAACAATTTTGTTCCACCATTGTATTTGGTGGACAATATTACGTTTAGGATGTTTAACGGGACAGGCGCGGGTCATCGTATGGACCATGAATGCAATGGTGCCAAGTGTCTTTGGCAATTTGCTTGAAGGGACTATGATCATTTTGATAGGAGACTTTTGAAAGCGTCATCGAGGGACTATGATCATTTGAATTGTTTTGCCAAAGAAACTCGACGTGCAAGCATGGCCCATTTTGGAAGGCAACAAGCGGGATTACCCTAGGGGTGCAAGTGTGATTGTGTATTGATTTCATGTATTTTTCTTGTATTAGGTTATCTAGCGTTTGATTTTATGTACATGCAAACCCTAGGTCTAACCATGGTATATTTGAAAGCGGTAAATTGCGGGAATTTAAAGTCTACGCTATTACAAATAAGTATCCGGGAGTGGGGGTACAAATTTACAAATGGGGATGAGACTTTAAATGGGAGAGTAGTGTCCAATAATTTACAACCAAATCGAATTGCGATCGCAAATGTAATATGTATCAAATGTATAGCAAGGTATAAGAATAAAGCAAATGTATATGTGTCAATGTAAATGTATTTGTGTATTGTAAATGTGTAAGTGTATGTATTTACAAGTGAGAAAGTGTATTTATTAAGTATTGCTAACTTAATGAGAAAATTGAGTATTTTATTTATGTATTATTGTATTCTTGTATTTTTGCTAAGTACGTACAAACAAGTTTTAATAAAAGAAAAGAAAACGGTTTTAAGAAATTCTATTTTTTCATGTATTAATGTTTAATGTATTTGTATTTAGTATTTTTATGTACAAAACTTAGACTTAAAAAATAAACTTTAATAGAACTAAGTTTTTATGTCTTTTTAATTGTTCAAAGAAAATAAAATATAAACTATCCTAGAAAATTTTGTATATGTGTAAAAAAAAGGGGGTTAAAATGTTTTTATTTACAAAAGAAACAATTTGTATTATAGTATTAGTATAAAAATTTAAGGTAAAAAAAGTATGTTAATTTGTTTAACAAAAAGATAATATATAATTTATGTAAAAAAAGAAGATTAGTTTTGAAAACGAATGGGCTTGGTGGATTTGGCCCAAACTGAATTTGTAAAGAAATGGTGAAAGGGGTGAGGCACCAGGAGAGGGGGTGTACGCACTGGCTTCTTGAATGGGCTAAGGCAAAAGACAGGGGCAAGGCCCAACCTGCTTCATGAGGGTTTTAGAGTTCCAGATAGTTTCGTTCACTTGGACTTAGGGGATAAGTTTGACAGGTTTAGGCTTTTGTTATGTGAACTATGCAGGATTTAGGCTTGTGTTTCAGGTTTGAAATAGGTTGATGGCCTTTTGGGGCCTTTGATTTGATGCAGGCTGGTAGGTTGAGGGCTATTTGAATCAGGTAAGGCTTTGGTGAGGTTTGGATATGCTGGTTTATGTTTTTGTGAACTGGTTTTTGTTTGGTGGCTTAGGCTGGATATCAGTTTGGGTTCTTTTTGTTATGTGTTGGTTGAAGCAGTTTGAAAGGCTTTTAATATTTGAATCAGGTAAGGCTTTGGTGCTTTACTGGTTTTTATGCAGGTTGATATGTTTTGTTATATTTCAAGGCAGGCTTGGCTTCTGTTACAGTTTTGAGAGCCTTTTGCTTTGAGCTTCTTGATATATTATTCTGCCTCCCTCCCTTTACTGTGTTGATGACAGTTTGTTTTATATATTTTCTTTCCTAAAGCCTGTAAGCCCTTTCTTCTTTTCCTCTTCTCTCTCTCCAGTACAGATTAAAGCATAAAATATTGTTTAAAATCTGTCCTTATTCTGAAAAGGTAGCTGGTCATAGGAAAATGATGATTTTTGACATGTTGCTTGCAATAACTGCTTTCCTCTGCATAACTCTTATCTCTTTTTCCATATTTTCTGCTTCTTTGTGACAACAATTTGTACTTGTTTTGAATAGCCTTTTGATAGCTCTTTGGCAGCTTGTGGAAAGTTTCATTCAGTTTGCCCTTTTGACTTTGTTTAGGCCATTCAGTTTGGTTTGACTTTGGACTTTGTTTGGCATTAGTTTTGAAACTTTGAAATATGCAGTTTGCAACTTTTGTACATTTCATACTTTATTTTTGCAAGCATTTTTCATCCCTCTTTGTGAACCGGGAGAAATCTCGTGATTTGCAGAGAGGGCAAGCTGATTCCGGCCAGTTGCCTTTAATGATGAATTTTAACTGTGTATGGTCTTTTATTTATTTTACCTGTGTTGACTTTTCTTTCTTTTCTTTGTTTTGCAGATAAAACTCAATGGAGCCAAAGGAGCAATGGATAGAAGATGAAGACTTTAGGAATTTAGGATAGTTTCAATTTAATTATTTGTAACATTATTATTATAAACAAGGATGTAAATAAATTTACAGTTGTTCAAATAATAGATTGTAACAAACCATTAAAGATGAATAAAAAATCCTCTTTTGATCAATTAATTCCTTTTATTTCCTTTCAATTGTTTAACTTAATTATTTGAATTTCTTAAATTAAAACAATTGGAAATAAATCCAATTATTCTGACTTTAGAAAAAAGAAATAATTAATAAACATCCGGCGTTCCGAATTAAACATAACAATGCACAGTCAAATCAAACAAACATCCACATGTCCTTTTTCACTGATTAAATCCAACACTGCAAACTTAATCCAAATGCTTCAGTCCAAATTTTAGAGTAAACTGAAAAGAACTATAGACTTAATTCTCTCTGAGAACACGCGCACCAAAACCCTAGTTCTTGGTTAAATGCCAGAGAAGCGCCTGCCTGATCAAAACCTGAGCCAAAATCAACCAAACCTTAATAATTTGTTTGAACTGTATCAAAAGTCCATGAACCCTAAACTTTGTCTGACTGACGAGAAAAGTCTGTTTGACCGATTCTTGAGCCAGTCTGAAAAAATCAGGAAAAGTCCGAAGCTATGATTTCTTGTGGAAAAATACGAGGGCAAATTTTGGGGTACAACAGTAGCTTATGTCGAAATGGATGATGATGATCCATAGACATACAGTGATCCTGTAGATATCGAAGAGGGCGAAATTGATCTAGCTGAATTAAAAAATGGACCACCACATGCTTGTAAATTGTTGGTGCCATCAAATGGAAAAAATCTTGTGGAACCTGAGAAAGGCAGTGATAAATTTCCTAAGAAAACCTATAGTTTCGACATATCCAAGTGTGACGAAATATTCGATCTATTAGTTAAAGATGGACAGATGATAGTGCCCCCAAGGGCCAAATTGCCTCCTTTAGAACAAAGAAAGAAAAGAGGTTTTTGTAAATATCATAATTTTTTAGGATATAAGACCTCACAATGTTTCCTTTTCAGGGATCTCGTTCAACAGGCACTGAATGAAGGAAGGCTAAAATTTGCTGATAAACCAACAATGAAAATTGACACCAACCCACTACAAGCAGAAGCTCATTATACCGAACCAGTTGGCATTCATATGGTAGAAGTGTCTGAAGATTTTATCACAAAACCCGTCTTCGGAAGTTTCACTGGGAACATCTCCCGGAAAACAATCGAAGGGGTGAGAAAGGCTACTGAGGGCCTGGATTCGAAAAAATAAGTTGACCAAGCGTCAAACGAAAAGGCTGTTGTTGGCCTGAAATTGATCAAAGGAGGTACCGAAAGCTCCAGCAAAAGAACCATCACAGGTTCTTATTTGGATGCTGCAAAGAGTTCGACAGAAGCCTTGGAGACTAAAATGCAGAAGATGAACCTGACTGCCAAAAGCAACCTGCAGGTTAATGTGGTCGAAGTCTCTGGAGCTAGAGTTTCAGAGGAAACCCTTCGACAAGAGGAGGTAAACAAAACTGCATTCCCAAAGGAGGATGAAAATTTGGCAGATTTTTTGCATAGATGTCAAAAGAAGAAATCATAGGTATGCTATGCCCCAGGTGTAGCTCTATTTTTGATAAAAAGGCCGCTGAACACATACAGGTAATGCGGGCTGTAAAAGCAAAACAGGGTACCAATGCCCAACAAAGAATGGGTCCAGAAATTCGATTTGACCCCAGAAGGGGATATCAACAAAGACCCATGACTCAAGAAAGGAGGCCACCAACTTTTAGGCCTCCAACTAATGTGCCTACTGATACCTGGCTGAATACCATGGGAAGAAAACGGCCAAATGAAGAAAAGTGGCAGACATTCGACGTACCCAGAGGTTCCTCTCTAGATTACAAAAAAGAATATCATGCCTCTGCATTGAACAAAATGACCCATGTGTTGAGCAACTATAAAGGAAAGAATCCTATGTCTCATTCACAATGGAGGAGGTTTCAAAGACGGCGAAAAGCTGAGAAAGAGGCAGTTGGGGCTCACCCAGAAGTTAGCACCAATGTGCAGAAAAGACAAAGGAAACATCTGGAGAGAAATCCTATGCCCTGGGCGGAAGAGTGTGGGTCGAATGATGATGACTCCGACTCTAGCGACAGTTTGGACATCATGGTGAATGTCATATATGTGCTACCCAAAGAATATAACCAAGAGGTCGAAGTCGAAGAGACTGACCTAATGGTTGAACAGGAACTGGCTAGACATAAGCCAGTATGTTACTATATAATGAACAATAGATGCGTGGAAGAACAAAATGCATTCTTTGAACCCCCAACAGAGGCAATGAAAAGCCATCTGAAACCACTGTTCATTAGAGCTAAAGTTGGGGAGGTAACCATAAACAAAATTCTGGTTGATTATGGGGCAACCATTAATATCATACCACAATTTATGCTGGAAAATTTAGGCAAAGGAGATGCCGACATAAAGCCACACAACATGGTCTTATCAAACTATGAAGGGGGCATTGGCACCACAATGGGTGTCATTCAACTCGACCTCAAGGTGGGCTCAATCCTTCGACCCACCATGTTCATGGTTATTTCCGCAAAGCCCAACTACAATCTACTCCTTGGTCGAGAGTGGATACATGGCATTGGAGCAGTGCCATCTTCGATGCACCAAAGGGTCATAATGTGGCGCCCAAATGGCATTGTCGAGAACATTGAAGCAGACCAGAGTTACTACCTGGGTGAAATAAATAGTGTCGGAAAGAATGATTTCGACAGGAATTTGGCTCACATAGGGCCTTGTAACCCACCAGAGTTTGATTTAACCCCAACTCCAAATGCTTTTTGCTCTCTATACCTGCACTCTGATCATGGTTTCCAGTGGGATATAGAAGATTTATCCAACATAGACTTTGGAGGAATCAACGATATACGACCATCGGGATGGGGCAGCGAATTTGATGATGATGACTGAGTCATCAACTCTCCAAAAGATTTCGGCCTATGTGGCCGAAAACAGAATGATAGCGGCCTTAGAGGCTGAAGTTAAATATGTGGCTTCCAAGGCCAATGAACAAGTTATGTCAAAGACAGGACCTGGGAAAGACTTCGATCCTGAGCCTCCCGACTTGGGAACGGAAGACTTTGTAGACCAGAGGTTAGGCTCCATTTACAATGACGAACCTCTTGGTTTCGAAAAGGACCCGCTGGCACACAATGTCATAATGTTGGCCCAAGATCCTCTAGAAGAGGTAAATCTAGGCGAAGGTCCTGTGAACATGCCCACATACATAAGCGCAAAGATGGATCCAGGACTCAAGGTTAAAATGATTGAATTACTGAAAGAGTTCAAGGATTGCTTCGCGTGGGACTATGATGAGATGCCTGGTCTCGACAGAGGATTGGTCGAGCTACAGTTACCAATAAAGCTGGAAAGAAACCCGTCAAGCAGACTCCAAGACAGTTTGCACCAGAGATTTTATCAAAAATCAAAACGGAAGTCGAAAGGCTGCTGAAGTGCAAGTTCATTAGAACAACCAGGTATGTCGAATGGATTGTAAATATTGTACCTGTTATAAAGAAAAATGGTACCTTGAGGGTGTGCATTGATTTCAGAGATCTCAATGTTGCGATCCCTAAAGACGAATATCCAATGCCAGTGGCGGAAATGCTTGTGGATTCTGCCGCTGGTTTCGAATACACGAGTATGCTGGATGGCTACTCTGGCTACAATCAATACTTCATTGTTGAAGAAGATGTGTCGAAGACGGCCTTTCGTTGCCCTGGGGCTTTAGGAACCTATGAATGGGTAGTGATGCCTTTTGGCCTAAAAAATGCAGGGGCAACGTATCAAAGAGCCATGAATTCGATCTTCCATGACTTTATTGACACTTTCATGCAAATTTATATTGATGATATTGTTTTCAAATCTGTTTCAGGGAAAGATCATATGAATCATCTTTGACAATCCTTTGAGAGGATGAGACGGTATGGTTTGAAGATGAATCCTCTGAAATGTGCTTTTGGTGTAAGAGCAGGAGATTTCTTAGGTTTTGTGGTCCACAAGAAAGGTATCAAGATAAATCAAAACAAGACCAAAGCTATCTTGCAAGCCAAAGCGCCAACTAACAAAAAGGAATTGCAATCCCTACTTGGGAAAATAAATTTCCTAAGGAGATTTATATCCAACCTTAGTGGGAAAACGCAAGCCTTTTCGCCACTACTTCGACTCAACAAAGGAGGATTTGAATGGAAGGAAGAACATCAAGAGGCCTTCGACAAAATCAAAGGGTACCTCACTAAACCACCTATTTTGGTGCCTCCTTGTCGGAATAGAAGTATGAGGCTGTACATAGCTGCGTCAGATAAGACTTTAGGGAGCATGCTTGCTCAGGAGGACGAACATGGTATCGAAAGGCCCATATACTACCTCAGTAGAGTTTTAAATGATGCAGAAACTAGATATAACGAAGTTGAAAAACTGTGTTTATGTCTATATTTTTCATGTACAAAACTTAAGCAATATATAAAGCCAGTTAATGTTTATGTCTCGTCTCATTTTGACGTTTTCAAGTATATGTTGTCAAAACCCATTCTGCATAGTAGAGTTGGTAAGTGGGCACTTGCATTGACTGAATATTCATTAACTTTCATGCCTCTTAAAGCTATAAAAGGCCAAGTGGTTGCAGACTTTATAGTCGACCACTCTGTACAAAAAAGATCACTAAATTATTTGGAGATCGAACCATGGAAACTCTACTTCGATGGATCTCGTTACAAAGATGGAGTCGGAGTCAGAGTCCTTATTATTTCTCCCAATAAAATTCCAACAACATTTAAGTACAAAATAGATGGGGATTGTTCGAATAATGAGGCTAAATATGAAGCATTAATTATAGGCCTTGAAATTTTGTTGGAATTGGGGGCGACTCGAGTCGAAATAATGGGAGATTCGGAGTTAGTCCTAAAACAAATTACGAAAGAATATAAATGCATAAAAGAAAACCTTGTTATGTATTTCGTAATAGCCAGACGGTTGTTGAAAAATTTTGAGGCAGTTAACATTTGGCACATACCCAGAATAGAAAATCAAGCAGCCAACGATTTGGCACAAATTGCTTCTGGGTATAAAGTTTCGAAAGAGAGGCTGAAACAAGCAGTGGAAGTTAGAGGGAGAGTAACTGCCACCAAATTATTTCCATCAGACTTAAAGACCACAAAGTTGGGGTATACTGATCAGGAAAATTTTGAAATATCGTTCATAGACAATCTAACAGAGCAGGATTGGAAAAAGCCTGTAGTGGATTATTTACAAAATCCAGCAGCTTCGACAGAACGAAAGACAAAGTACAGAGCACTGAGTTATGTGTTAATGGGAAGCGAACTGTTTAAGAAAACGCCAAAAGGTGTACTCTTGAAATGCTTAAGTGAAACAGAGGCGTATGTGGCCCTTTCCACCACACACGCTGGGGCGTGTGGAGCACACCAAGTAGGCCAAAAAATGAAATGGTTATTGTTTCGACAAGGCTTATATTGGCCCATGTTGTACCCTAAAATTTTCCCTCCCATTTCCTCAACATTTTCTCATCACAAGACCCTTGGAGCTCAAGATCCAGTTAGGGTTTGCTCTGCTCAAGACTCCTCCTTGCACTGTTGACCCAAATTAGGGTTTGTGTTTGCACAAAGATGTTTTGACCTAAAATGCCCAAGATGACTTTCATGCTTCATGTTGGACTCACAAGTTTATTCATACCAAGTTTCAAGCCTTGATTCCAATCTTTGCCCAGTCAATTGGACAGTTGACCTAGAAATCAATTGTATTGGGGAAAAAGTCAATTGTGGTCAATTGACAGTCAAACCTCATGATTTTTGACCCACATCAACATATTGAACTCATATAAACCATTTGGTCAAGTTTGGATCACAATTCCACAAGAAATTTGATCAGATCACCAAAAGGGCAAAATGGTCATTTTTAGGGTTTTGACTGCACAAAGGAAATTTTTGACTGTTTGACCTAACCAATGGCAAACCAAGCTCATATATGGACTCAAGGACCCAATGGAATTGTCTTGACATGTTCAACAAATTCAAAAGATCCCAAATGCACAAGATTGACAGATGAATTTTCCAGTCAACTGAGTCAAATTTGACTGTATACTGAAAAGTCAAACTTTGACTTTTTGGTCAAAATCAAATGTCAAGATTCATTTTTCATCAAGACATGTCAAATTATGAAACTTATTCACCAAGAAATCAAAAATCACAAATTAGGGTTTGAAATGAAGAATTCTCATAACTTAGAATTTTTCGAAGTTATGAAAATCCCTAATTTTTTCCTAACTTTGTCCCACTTTTTCATCAAGATACATTTGGATTAAAGGAAAACTCAAAACATGAAAGTTATAGTCCATTGCAAAATCTACAACTTTGATTCACAAAGTTTCCTCAAAAGAAGCTTGTAGCTCAAGTTATGATTTTTGGAACAAGGGTGCAAAACATTCTTAACTTAGAAAATTTTTGACCTATTCTAGGCAGGATTTTTGCCTAACTTCATGGCCACTTTTCACATGCTTCCACTTGGAATTTCAACTTGCATTACAAAGATGGATTGTAGCAAACATTCCAAGCTTTCCAAAATGTCTAAGAACTTCTCAAACACCCTTGTGGTTAGGGAGAATAGAATTTGTCAATATGGGCAAAAGTCACTTTGTTCATGAGCCATTTCCATGTTCATAACTTGTGCAATTTTTCAAATCAGCATGAGCAAGCTAGTTACAGGCCTCTAATCCTTTTCTTACTCAATAATTAAATGCCAATCCATTGTGCCAAGGCATTATTTTGTGCATTTGGTCATTGTATGGAGAATTAAGCCTTAATTAGAAAAAGCACTTTATCCATTTTTGAAAAGTATGGCTTTATGTCAAGTTTGCAAATCAAGAAGTACAAGGCCATATCTTTGGACACATGATTCATGGACATAACACACTGATCAAGAGGGATTGAGGCAACATACTTGAGGGGCCTAGGAAAGTTTGTAAACCAACTTGTCATTTTTTGCTTAAGTTAGAAGAAACCTTGCATAACCAACACAATCACACATTTCTGCCAAGACAAGCCAAAGTAAACTTGTTAAACAGATTCCAAACATCAAACCTAAGCTAAGGCACGAGCTAACCACCTTCTAAACCTCATCATTCATCAAAACACCCTCCTACTGCAAAAAACAGAGTCACCTCTGCAGTTGGACTTCCATAACTTAATCAATTCGTGCGCCTTGGCCAAAACCAGTTCATACACACTCCATACCACCTATACAAACTATCCCAAGCATTGGACACGACCTGTAACACCTCTAACCAACTTCACCATTTTCACTTTTTCTGTTTTGCAGGTTGACTTCCATAGCTTGATCCATTTGGTTTCAAAGCAAGCTAAAGGTGGGAGAAGCATCCCTGAACCTCAAGCAAGTTGTACAAGTCCTCACATTGCCTTGAGAGTGCCTCCATTGTCAGACATGATCCAAGCTGAACAGGTAAGTTCATGGACTTCTATCTCTCAATCTAGGAAGAGTTAGCTTTAGGTTTATGAATGAAAAATGCTCTACTCATGGCCCTGAAGCTACACATATATTTACTTTCCATTTATATTGCATGTGCTGAGAGAATTTGGAACCTGAACATTAGAAAAAACTTAGGTTAAGAATTAGGGATGGAGAAATTCTCTCTCATTTCTGAGAGTTAGATCAAGTTCTTGGTATGTATGGAATCGTGGCTTGATGCTTGACATTTTTCATGTTATAAGTTTGTGCTAAAAGTCCAGGAATCAGGATGTTTGAACAAGGTGGGAAAGGCGCGCGTTTTTGACATTTTTGTTGCTGGAGGTTGAAGACAACCTCTATGGGCTGGGCCTGTGATATTTTTCCTTTTTTGCACCACATTCTCACACATGCACCCCCTTGGCCCATTGCATTTTATTTTTATTATTTTTGACTTTTGATTTTTGTTTCTGACTTATTTATTTTTGTCAAAGCATCAAAAATATTAAAAATATTTTTCTCACATTTTTTGCATTTTATTTGATATTTATTTTGTTTCATTTGGTTTAATACATAAATAAACATAATATCTTTTTTATTCAAAATACCAAAAATAATACAAACACTTTTATTTTCTGATTTTTATTTTTATTTTATCTTTTTGAAAACATTTTATAAAAATATACTTTTTTTGTAAATATTAAATATTTTATTTTTATACATATTTAATATATTTAGCATATAATATAAATATATACATATTTATTAGGATATTTAGGATAAAAATACAAAAAAAATATACATTTTTATTTTTATTAATATTTAACTTAAAAAATCACTTTTTGACAATATACTTTCTTTTTATTTATTTTTTATACATAATTAATAAATATTGCATATAATAAATAATTAATACATTTTATTTAGCAAAATTAGGGTTTTACCCTAAACCTAAAAAATCCAAAAATTAAACCTTTTTATTTTTGTTTATTTGACACATAAAAAAAAACCTTTTTACATACATATAAAAATCATTTTTTGCATCTTGCATATTTATCTCATTTTATTTAATTATTGTGCAATTAATTAATTTGTATAATTCAATTTGGATGTAATAGTTAGATTTAAATTTCTTGCTAAAATATCCCCATTTGAACATTTGTACCCCCCATCCCATATTTGTGTTGTAATAACTTAGGACCTTTTATTTTTCGCATTTAAAAGCTTTCTAATTATGCCATGTTAGAATTAGGGTTTTGTATGCAAATCAAAAACAACAAGTAACTTGACCTAATTTCAAGATAAACAAGCATGAAAATGGACAACACTAATCACACTTGCACCCCTAGGGTACTCCACTTGTTGCCTTCAATAATGGGCCATGTTGCATGTTAGGGGTCTTTGGCAAAAACAAAACAAATTCAAATGATCATAGTCCCTCAATGACGCTTTCGAAAGTTGCCTAAAAATGATCAAGTCTCTTAAAGGAAAAATTGCACAAAGACACTTGGCACCATTGCAATCATGGTCCAAACGATGACCCGCGCCCGTCCCATTCACATCCTAATACAAGATTGTCCACCAAATACAATGGTGGAACAAAATTGTTAAAAGAGTTAAAACATAGCAAAGATCTTTTGAGAAATTTAGGGTAGATAGCTCCTGGTTACTTGCCAACTTGCAAAACAAAAACACTTGCCTATTTTTCAAAACACACATCACAACACACTTTCAAAACAACTTTCAAAAAACATTGAAAACTTTTCAAAAGACATACACCTTTGTATACATCCCAACATGGATCATTACAAAGGTTGCCACCACATTGGCCTCTTTTCAAAACAATTTCAAACACACACACAAAGCACCATTTCAAACAATTGAAAATCAAGGCAAGTTGATCTAAGCAAGTAACTAAGAGCCCATGGATAACCATGGATAGAAAGGGTGCTAATACCTTCCCTTTCTATAATCTACTCCCCGAACCCAAGAAAACATCTCAAAGGTTTTTGCTGTGCTTTTTAACCTTTCCTTAGGATAAAATAAAAAGTCGGTGGCGACTCTTTCTCAACCGAAACATTTGCAAAAACAAACGCAAAACCTCAAGTCAGTTCTCCCACCGTATCACAGAACTGGCGACTCTGCTGGGGATAACTTAAAAGTGGAGTAACCTTAGGGCTTAGATCACCCTCTTGCATGACTAATTGTTTGCTTTGATTGCTTTATATCTTGGTGCTCTTGTTTGGGTTTGCAATCCTACACCCGGATTTGGGGAAACATTCATAGATAGTAATACATTGTGGAAACTGTGCGGGGTATACCGACACGGTTGAAGCAATAGCTATATTAGTGCGACATATTTGTGAGTACCGGTAACCCTTGAGTTTAATCAAGGAGAGTACGGGGCCGCTGAGTGATGTCACTAAGCACTAATGACCTAGAACCTTACTTGACCATCTTGGCCTTTCATTAGGGGTAGTGAGATGACCGGCTTTGGTGCAGTCCGAAGTTGGTAGATACTCGATACTACACTCATTGAGGGTTGTTTTCTTGGAATATTTTGGTCGCTAGTTAAGTGGCTAAACCAAAACAATGAACATGGAAAACAATCCAGTGATATTGAGCTCCTTAGAACCTAGTTACTATTTATAGGACAGGTTTTTAAGCCAACTACACTCAAGAGGGTACTTACCTATGAAACCCCATGCAAGCCTGGAACTAGGGTTTGGTGTGAATTGCTTGTACATATGTTTTGTGCATACATCATCATAAAGCATCATATGCATACACTAACCACTTCAAGGGTTTAGATCTTCATCTTTGTTCTTGTTTTGTAGGTCATGGAAATTCTTCGCAGGAAAACTATCCAAGTCAACCTTGTGAGAATCCTTCCTCAACTCAAGGAGCTCACATCAAGAATTCCAGAAAGCTCTCCCTTCAGTGAAAGACATGGTAGACTGCTCAGTCTAGTCAACACAAGCATTGAAGAGGATATGGTAAAGGTGTTGTTCCAGTTCTTTGACCCCCTTCACCACTGTTTCACTTTCCCCGACTACCAGTTGGTGCCCACTTTGGAGGAATTTTCTCAACTCCTGAGAATTCCTATCCTTAATCAACTACCCTACAACGGTATGGAAAAGGAACCAAAGCCTGAAGATGTTGCTCAAGCACTACACCTACAACCATCTGACATCAAGGGGCATTGGGAAACTAGAAGCGGTGTCAAAGGCTTCTTGGCAAAATTCTTGTTTGAGAAGGCACAAGAGTGTTGGAATTCATTGGACCTACAAGCCTTTGAAGAAATTGTGGCACTCCTCATTTATGGGTTGGTCTTGTTCCCAAATCCTGACCAGCTTGTAGATGTCAACGCTGTCAAAATCTTCTTATCCAGAAATCCAATACCAACATTGCTTGGGGACATTCTTCACTCATTTTACACTCGAACAATGAGAAAGAGGGGTGTTCTCATGTGTTGTACTCCTCTCCTTGCAAGGTGGTTTATTTCGCACCTTCCACAATCTGTCTTGAAGAATGACCAAGGCCTAAGGTGGTCACAACGGTTGATGACCCTTACTCACTCTGATGTACATTGGTGTTCTCGGTCCAGAGAAAATGTCATCATCGTCGATCGTTGTGGAGAGTTCCCTAATGTTCCATTACTTGGCATTAGGGGAGGCATTACTTACAACCCTTGTCTAGCTTTGAGATAATTTGGATATGCACGGAGGGATGGCCCTCACGACATGTTGATTCCTGACCTAGTTTTTGACTTCGACAATGATGCGCAAGGACTTCGCCAAAGATTCATCAGAGCCTGGAGGATGCCTAACAAGGTAGACAGCAAGACACTGGGGCACAAGAACTCCATCCCTCTTGAGCCTTATCTCAAGTGGGTACAAACCCGAGCCCAGAGTCTAATGATGCCTTATCCTCATGTTCTCCCTGTGATTAAAGAGCCCGTTAAGGAAGGAGAGGTTCCCTACACCATCCTATATCCTGACATGCCTACATCGTGGGAGGAGATGCAGAAGAGTTGGATCCAACTCAAGGAGGAACATAACACTTTTGAAGCCAGCTTCTACGCCAGTGAGAAGAAGGTTTTGGAGCTTACCCACCGACTCCATGAGGAAGAGACCCTTAACACCTACATCGCACCAAAGAGGATGCGCAATGTCTTTTTACCTTGAGAAGTTTTTGTAATATTTGGCCCATGGGGCATTTATGTACTGACAAATTTCTTCTTATTAATATGACGTGCGTTCTTTTTGTTTGCAACAATTTTGAATGTTCTAAATCCTTGAATGCATTGCATACATAAGCATATCATTCATCATGCGCATAAGCAGGTCTCCACACCAGGTTTCCTTATCTTTCTGCTGTTTATTTCAGTAAGATGGATCTCGAACAGACGATCAAGGACTTGCAGTCTCAGAACTCACAGTTTCAACAACTTCTGATGACCTTGGCTAAGGGTTAGGAAGATCTGAAAGCCCTGCTGGGGAACAAAGAGCAAGTGAAAAAGAAGAAGAAGAAGAGAATCGGGGTGGCTACCCTAGGAAGAAGGTTTGAGGGTGAAGCCAGAAGAGTGCTTGAATTTCCCCCTACTTCTGAGGAGGGAACCAGTAAAGGGAATGCGGCTGCAGTACCTTCCGAATCCGAGGTTTAAGAAGAGGAGGCTGAAGAGGACGAAGACTACTCTGATCAACAATACCCGCCCGCAGACGATAAGTACAAAGGCTTGGAAGACAGGTTGGCAGCTATGGAGCTGCAGAGAGTTCCCGGCTTAGATTTTGAAGATTTGGGATTAGTTGCTGGAATTGTCATCCCCCCGAAGTTTAAAGTGCCAGTTTTTGCAAGGTATGACGGGCTATCCTGCCCGAAGATGCATCTCAGATCATATGTAAGGAAGATCCAACCTTACACTGCAGACAAGAACCTGTGGATCCATTTCTTTCAGGATAGCCTTTCAGGGGCTCAACTCGAGTGGTTCTATCAGCTGGATGGAGCCAGTATCCGAAACTGGGAAGATTTGGCCACCGCATTTTATAAACAGTATCAGTATAATTCTAACCTCGCTCCCACGCGTACCCAACTCCAGGGTATGTCACTGGGGACGGGCGAAGGATTCAAGGAGTATGCGCAGAAGTGGAGAGACCTGGCTGGCAGGGTGCAGCCGCCGCTGACTGACCGTGAACTTGTTGACATGTTCCTTGGGACCCTGTCTGGTCCGTTCTTTAATCATCTGATTGGTAATTCCTCTGCTTGGTTTACAGATTTGATCTTGACTGGTGAGAGGATAGAAGCTGGTATCAAGTCAGGGAAGATACAGAAAGGTGCCGCCGCGAGTACTGAAAAGAAGCCCTTCAAGAAGGAAGCCAGTGCTGTTTATGGTCCCAGAAGACAAATTAAGCCGGAACGCCGCCAAGCTGTCAATGCATTGGTAATTGCAAAGCCTGATGCTGCTCCTCAGCAGTATAATCAACAAAGGAGTGAGAGACCCAAAAGACAGTACACTCGGCTCAGCATGACCCTGTCTCAGATTTTGCCGCAACTACTGTCAACCAATCTGGTAACTGTCAAAGAAGCTCCGAAGGTAGTGAACACAGCTTCTCCAAAGTACAACCCCAACGCCCGTTGCGCTTATCACTCTGATAGCCCCGAGCATACTACGGACGATTGCTAGGCTCTGAGGAATAAGGTTCAAGACCTTATTGATGCTAAGGAAATACAGTTCGAGGCGCCCGAAAGGCCCAATGTTGTGACTGCTCCCATGCCCCAGCATGGAGTTAATGCTGTGGAAGAAGACCGATATGTAGCCTCCGTGGAAGAGATTGTTACTCCATTATCGACTGTCAAAAGGAATCTGTTGCTAGCCGGTTTATTTCCGGGATGTGGTGAAGATTGCCTTCTATGTGCTGTTTTGCCTTTTGTTTGTCCTTTGCTGAAATCAGGTATCCAAAGCCTGATGGATAGCAAAGAAATCTTGTTTGAGAAGATTGTTGTTCCTGTTGTCCCTGCCGAAGAAGTTTCTATTGTCACTATTTTCAACAAACCTCCTAAGGCTCCTTCAAAGAAGCCTGTCAAAATCATGTCCACTCAGAAGATTGCTCCTATCATCATTACTGTTCTGGGGCCTCTCCCTTATACATCCGACAAAGCTGTCCCATGGCACTATGGGGCAGACGTTTATGTTCTTGGAATAAAGCAAGAGTTTGATACAAGTACCGGTGTCAGCAATATCATCGGGCCTGCCAAAATTACTCGCAGTGGTAGGCTGTTCTCGCCAGATATTGCGCCACCAGCTATTCAGAAACCCCTTATCATCACACCTGCAAGTGTGCATGTTCCACTTCCTAATCAAGTTCCTGTTTCTACCCCTGCTGCCGAGTCCTCTGATGCTCGGGGCAAAGGGATTGCTACTGATTTTCCTGCCCTGACGGAGGCACCGAAGACAACCACTGTTGAAGCCTCCCAGCAAGAGATGGAGGAGATCCTCAAGATTATCAAGAAAAGTGATTTCAATGTTGTTGAGCAGTTGGGGCACACCCCTCTAAAATTTCTATGCTATCACTATTATTGTGTTCAGAGGCCCACGCCAAGGCTCTGATATCCTTCCTGAAGACGGCCCATGTGCCACAAGAGACGTCTGCTGATCAATTTACTTATTGTGTGGCCAACTTGACTGCCGATAATGGTTTGGGCTTCTCTGACGCCGATCTGACTGCAAAAGGAAAGAACCATAACGACGCCCTGCATGTCTCCATTGAATGCAGAGGCACTACTCTTGCCCATGTGTTGGTAGACACCGGTTCTTCATTGAACGTATTGCCCAAGAAGGCCCTAGACAGATTGGATTGTGAGGGTCTGGAGCTCAAGCCTAGTAACATTGTTGTCCGAGCCTTTGACGGTTCGAAAAGGATGGTGCATGGTGAAGTTGACATTCCAATCAAGGTTGGTTCTCAAGTTTTTGATTCAACTTTCTATGTGATGGACATCCGTCCATCCTACTCTTGTTTGCTGGGTCGTCCATGGATCCACAAGGCTGGAGCTGTGACCTCCATACTACATCAGAAGCTTAAGTACCCAGTCAGAGGGAAAATTGTGACAGTTCAGGGGGAGGAAGAGTATATGGTCAGCCACCTCAACTCGTTCCGGTACATAGAAATGGATGGGGAATTCATTGAGGCCCCCTTCCAACACTTTGAAGAGGTGCCTCAGACATTGGCGTCAGCTGAAACTGTGATTGAAGACCCTCCTTTGAAGATGGCTTCCTTAAGGGATGCCCGGGCTGTGATTGAGAAGGGTGAGTGTGCAAACTGGGGCCAGCTTCCTGATTTCACTCCAAAGACCGACAAGTTTGGTTTGGGCTTCACTGCAGAGGCTCATAGGGCTGTTTGCAAAGCAAGGATTGGAAGACCTCCGGTGTTCATCACCAACCCAGGAGTGAATGCTATTGAAGGCGACATGGAGGAATCTGAATTCGACAGCTGGATCTACCCAACAACCGACAGTGGACCAAGCAACTGGACTGCCAAAGACTTTACACCTATTACTTTTGTCACTCAGTAATGAACTCTTTTGTTTTCAATTTGTAACAAACAATATGTTGAAACTTTTATGGCTCGGTGTCCTACCCGGGGCACCATGGCTTTATTTGTGAGGGCTTTTGTATGTCATTTTCATATATCATTAATCAAAACATTGGACGTTTGTTGCATTTCAAATCTTGTGCTGCTTTTCTTTCTTATATATTGCAAAACAACTATATTTACACACACTCACTAATACAGGTTCCAATCCACTCTGGATCTCACTGGTAATGACTCTGCTACTGCCAGTTATGACTTCGAAAATCCGATCAACTTAGCCGAAGACGAAGGTGAAGATGATTGCGAAGTGCCTGGTGAACTTGCAAGACTGCTACTCCAGGAAGAGAGGGCCATTCAGCCACATGAAGAGCCAGTGGAAACGGTAAATCTGGGTACTGAGACAGACAGAAAGGAAGTCAAGATCGGTGCCAATCTAGAGCTCAGTGTGAAACAACGGTTGATTCAGATGCTGCATGACTACATGGAAATATTTTCTTGGTCTTACGAAGACATGCCTGGGTTGGATACCGACATTGTGGTTCATCACCTGCCTACCAAGGAAGACTGCCCTCCGGTAAAACAGAAGGTCCGCCGTATGCGTCCAGAGATGTCCGAGAAAATCAAAGCTGAGGTTATGAAACAATTTGATGCCGGGTTTCTAGCAGTAACTTCTTACCCTCAGTGGATTGCCAACGTGGTTCCAGTGCCGAAAAAGGATGGTAAGGTCCGGATGTGTGTTGATTACAGGGATTTGAACAGGGCCAGCCCCAAGGATGATTTCCCTCTGCCTCATATCGACATCCTGGTTGACAACACTGCTCAGCATAAAGTATTCTCCTTCATGGACGGCTTCTCCGGTTATAATCAGATCAAGATGGCTCCTGAAGACATGGAGAAGACCACTTTCGTTACTCAGTGGGGCACCTTTTGCTACAAGGTCATGCCATTTGGGTTGAAAAATGCTGGGGCAACTTACCAACGTGCCATGGTTTCCTTATTTCACGATATGATCCACCACGAGATAGAAGTGTATGTCAATGATATGATTTCAAGGTCTCAAACTGAGGAGGAACACCTTGACCATCTACGGAAGCTGTTTGACCGTCTGAAGTTGTACAAGCTGAGGTTGAACCCGAACAAGTGCACCTTTGGGGTAAGATCTGGAAAACTACTAGGTTTCATTGTAAGCGACAAAGGTATTCAGGTAGACCCTGCCAAAGTGAAATCCATACAAGAGATGCCAGCTCCCAAGACAGAGAAAGAAGTCAGAGGCTTTCTAGGACGGCTGAACTACATTGCCCGATTCATCTCGCATCTAACTGCTACCTGTGAACCAATCTTCAAGCTACTGAAGAAAGATCAAGTTGTATGTTGGAATGATGAATGTCAGGCCTCTTTCGAAAATATCAAAGAGTATCTCTAAGAACCACCCATTCTTATGCCACCGGTTGAAGGGAGACCTCTAATCTTATACTTGACAGTACTTGATAACTCAATGGGGTGTGTGCTGGGGCAGCATGACGAATCTGGCCGAAAAGAGCACGCTATTTATTAGCTTAGCAAAAAGTTTACCGACTGTGAGACCCGGTACTCACTGCTCGAGAAAACTTGTTGCACTTTGGTATGGGCTGCTCGCCGGCTGAGACAGTATATGTTGACTCACACTACTCTGTTGATTTCAAAAATGGATCCAATCAAGTACATATTCGAAAAGCTTGCTCTGTCTGGAAGAATAGCAAGATGGCAGATGATCTTGACGGAATATGACATCCAGTACACAACTCAAAAAGCAATCAAGGGAAGTGTATTGGCAGACCATTTGGCACATCAGGCAGTGGACGATTACCAGTCAATGAACTTTGAATTTCCAGACGAGGATATCATGGTAGTGACTGATTGTGAAGTACCTAGACCGGATGAAGGACCTGAGGAAGGATCCCGATGGTCTATGCACTTTGATGGAGCCTCGAACGCCTTGGGTAATGGTATCGGCGCTGTGATCATATCCCCTAAAGGCACTCATACTCCACTCACCGCCCGACTATGTTTCAACTGCACCAACAACATGGCATAATATGAGGCATGTATCATGGGTCTTCAAGCTGCAATTGACTTAAGGATCAAGTTTCTGAGTGTCTTCGGAGATTCCGCTCTCGTGATCAATCAGGTCAAAGGCGAGTGGGATACGAAACACCCAAATCTTATTCCTTACAAGGAGTATGTATTGACATTGCTTCCCCACTTCGAGGAGATAACTTTTGAACACTTCCCAAGAGAGGAGAATCAGTTAGCGGACGCGTTGGCTACAATGTCTTCTATGTTCAAAGTCAAATGGGACAACGAGGTTCCTCGAATCATCATCTGGAAATTGGATGAACCTGCATATTGCTGCGATCTCGAGACCGAGGAGGTAGCAGAAAAACCCTGGTATCATGAAGTGAAGAGGTACTTGGAAGCTCAAGAATACCCCGAGGGTGCATCTGTTAATGACAAGAAATTCCTGAGAAGGTTTGCGGCAAAGTTCTTCCTCAGTAACGGCATTCTGTACAAGCGAAACCATGATTCAACCTTGATGCGTTGTGTGGATAAGACTGAAGCAGAAAGGATCATGGCAGAGCTACATGAAGGCACCTTCGGGACGCATTCCAGTGGACATACCATGACAAAGAAAATCCTTCGGGCAGGATATTTTTGGTCCACAATGGAAGCCGACTGCTACCAACATTCTCGGACTTGTCATAAATGTCAGATCTATGCTGATAAGGTGCATATTCCTCCGGTTCCTCTGAAAGTCCTGACGGCACCTTGGCCTTTTGCAATGTGGGGCATTGATATGATCTGCGAAATCAGACCGACGACATCCAACGGGCATCGCTTTATCTTTGTAGCGATTGATTATTTCACAAAATGGGTTGAAGCAGCTTCCTATGCTACTGTAACCAAGAGCATCGTGGCACGGTTCATTCGGCACAACCTGATTTGTCGATACGGTGTACCTGAGAGGATCATTACAGATAATGGTACCAATCTTAACAACAAGATGATCACTGAGCTCTGCGAGCAATTCAAGATACAGCACCACAACTCTTCTCCTTATCGGTTGAAGATGAATGGGGCTGTAGAAGCAGCGAATAAGAACATCAAGAAGATTGTGCAGAAGATGACAGTGACCTATAAATATTGGCGCGAGATGTTACCGTTTGATCTTCATGGGTACCGTACCTCAGCACGGACGTCAACAGGGGCAACTCCCTTTTCCTTGGTCTATGGCATGGAGGCACTCTTGCCTATTGAAGTCCAGATACCCTCTCTCCGGATAATGAAGGATGCAGGTTTGAGCGAAGATGACTGGATCCAGACTCGGCTTGATCAATTAAACCTAATTGACGAAAAAAGACTCATTGCTATTTGTCATGGTCAGACGTACCAAAAACGGATGATCAGGGCATTCAACAAGAAGGTTAGACGACAAGAGTATCAAGTCAGAGACCTGGTAATCAAGCGCATCATTCTTCCTCAAGGTGATCCCAGGGGCAAATGGACCCCTACATACGAAGGGCCATTTGTGGTTAAACATATCTTCTCAGGAGGAGCCATGATTCTAACCACCATGGACGGTGACGACCTTCCTCACCCTGCCAATGCAGACATAGTAAAAAGATACTACGTGTGATACGGTGGGAGAACTGACTAGTGTTTTGCGTTCGTATTCGCACTTGTGCGGTTGAGCAAGAGTCGCCACCGACTTTTTATTTTATCCTAAAGGAAAGGTTAAAAAAGCACAGCAAAAACCTTTTGAGATATTTCGTGGGTTCGGGGGGTAGATTATGAAAAGGGAAGGTATTAGCACCCTTTCCATCCATGGTTATCCATGGGCTCTTAGTTACTTGGTTTTTTAGATCACTTGCCTTGTTTTTCGATTGCTTTGAAAATGGTGTGTGTGTGGGTGCTTTTGAAAATGTTTTTGAAGAAGATGCCTTGTCTTAGGCAACTAATGTATTTGACTCGTGATTGAGTGTTTTACAAAAGTGTGGATCTTTTCGAAAAGATGTTTCAAATGTTTTTGAGAGTTTGTTTTGAAAGTGTTGTGGATTGTGGTTTTTTTGAAAATAAGGCAAGTGTTTTTGCAAGTTTGATCTCAAGTAACTGAGAGTTTTGTCTACCCTATTGTACTCAAAGGTTTTTGTTATGTTTTAACCCCTTTTAACAAGTTTGTTCCACCATTGAAATTGATGGACAATCTTGCGTTTAGGAAGTTTATTCGGGACGGGCGCGGGTCATCGTATGGACCATGAATGCAATGGTGCCAAGTGTCTTTGGCAATTTGCTTTGAAGGGACTATGATCATTCCGTTTAGGCAACACTTTGAGACTTATGATCATTTGATTTTGTTTTGCCAAAGATACTCGACGTGCAAGCATGGCCCATTTTGGAAGGCAACATGTGGGATTACCCTAGAGGGTGCAAGTGTGATTGTGTATTGATTACATGTATTTGTCTTTGTATTAGGTTATCTAGCGTTTGATTTTTATGTACATGCAAACCCTAGGTCTAACCATGGTATAATTGAAAAACTGTAAATTGCGGAAATGTAAAATCTACGCTATCACAAAATAGTATCCGGGAGTGGGGGTACAAGTGTATGAATGGGGATGAGACTTATAGTATCCAATAAGTTACAACCAAATCGAATTTGTGATCAAAATGTAAATATCGAATATACAAATATAAGATAAACAAGTGTATAGGAGCAATGTATTGTGTAAGTGTAAGTGTGAGATGTATATGAGTATGTGTAATTATTTACAAGTGCGACATGTGAAATTGAAGCGTATTAGGGTTTTTGACCTAAAGAAATGTTTACTTAGTCTTGTATTTTGTATTTAGATATGTACAATAAGAAAATGTTTTAATTGAAAGCTCTTATTTCTAATTAAATTATGAAATGATGTTTTTTAAGAAAAGAAACTATTTCTAGGTTTTCATTATGTATAAAAAGTATGTAAATGTCCAAAATTAAATTATGTATGTTTAAAAAGGTATTTTTAAATTGTTATGTACAAAAGTATATTAATTAAAAGAATAAAAAGAAGTATTTTCAATTTTTAGTTATATGATAAAAATGTATGACATGTACCAATTATTAAAAAAATATGTACAAGGTATATTTCAATTATATATCAAGAAATAAATTATGTATTCTAAAAAGAAAATGTATTTTAATTGTCTATTAAAAAATTAAATTATGCAACTATGTACAATTAAAAGAATAGGAAGTCATTTTTAATTTTAAGCATATGATATAAATGTATTTATTATTTATATGATTTTTGTGATAAAAAAATGTTTATAATATATAAAGAAAAGAGGTTAGTATTAATGTTTTTTTTTGTTAGAAAAGCAAGAACCTTAATGGGCTTTAGGCGAAATGGAACAGGCAAGGCCCGTTCGTTTGGGACGAATTTTAGGGTTTGAGAACTGTTATTCAATTGAGACGAAAGCGTTAGGGTTGGCAGCGGCGCGTTCGTGCATTCGTTCATCGTTCTTCTGATCAATGCTCCTCCGTCCGGCCACCGGTGTTGCTCCCAAACCTCTCTTCCCTCCTTAGCACGGTCTCAGTGTCCTCTTGATACAAGGTTTGCTTTCAGTGTTATGCTCTTATCTTTTTTTTTTTTTACGAATTTGCGTGTGTTGTTTTAATTTGAGTTTTGATTCTTAAATTTGTACTATTATGAGGTGGTGAAGAAGAAAGGGAGAGAAGATTGGCTACCTTCGTTCTTTGGAGATGGAGGAGAGGCGGAGGACTGGCGCTCAGGAGGCCGGAACGAGCGGAGGGAGCGTGACGAATCTTTGCTTCTTGATGACCCTGGTCAGGTTTTATGATGCTCCTTAGGGTTTTGATGATGATTTATGCTGAGAAATCCTACCTTGAATTTGCCCTTTTCTTCTTCTTCTTCAACACTGTATATTTGTCGCCTCTTTTACACCCTATGAAGATAGCCTTGAGATGAACTTGCCCAGTGATGTTTGTACTGAGGGCCTAGGGTTGAGTTGCCCTCGATTATTCATATGCTTATGTTTCCTTTAAACCTTTGAATGCTTGCTTGTGTTGCCTTGGTGCTTCTTCTGACTTTGCCCCCTTGAACGATTTTGCCTATGATGAAGAAATTCTGAGGCTTAGAGGTTGGTTTGAATATTTGGATATGCTTGAGGGATTTGGATAATTTTGTTATGTTGGTGCCAGCAGGTTGGCTTAATGCAGGTTGATTGATGTTGTTTTGATTCAGGACCTTGTTCTTTGGGTTTTGACAGTTGGTAATGGTAATTAGGCTTGACAGGCTTGTAGAGGCTTCAGGTCTTTTGAACTGTGTGTTCTGTATATTTGTATGTTTGTAGGTTTGTATGTCCTGGTGACTTAGGCTTTAACAGGGTGAGGCTTGGTGTCCAGGTTTTGAACTGGTAACTTAGGCTTCAGTTTATGTGTTTGTAATGGCTTGGTTTTGATCAGTTTCCAGGTTATGGTGGGTTTTGTGGCCTTAACAGGGTTATCAGATTTTAGGCTTGAGGTTGGTGCTTGTAAGGATGATGCAGGTTCTGAGTTTTTGTATTTGGTAAAGCTGATGCAGGTTTATGAGGTTTTTTTGGATGGGTTGAACAAGGTTTGTGTGGATTAATGCAGGTTATGGTAGTGCTTCTGGTTTTGGAGGCTAATGCTTTGTATATTTTTCTTCCTTTTTCTCCTGCTTGCTGAACCGTGTCTTTGTTCTTTGTGTTATATCTTTTTCTTCTATACCTGCCTCTAGCCTAAAACCCGCCTCTGCTTCTTTATCTCTCTTCTTCTGACTCTCCAAAGTACAGTTTTAAGAATTTAATATGATTTTATGTCGTACTTTGTTCTGAAGGGGCCCTTTGGGAAATGATGATTTAGAGATCTTGCTTGCATAACACATTTTTCTCTGCATCTTTTTCTTTCTTTTGACAGCTTTGGCACTTTGTGATATCTTCCATATCTTTCTTTGACAGCTTGGGTAGATTTTGCATTTTGACAGTAAATTGCCTTTTTGCTATTGATAGAAAGTGGAATTGGATTTTCAGTTTGACTTGGATTTGAACTATGCAGTTTGAACTTTGGAATTTATGCATTTGACATTTGCATTCATGAATAAAATTCTTCCCTCTCTGTGAACCGGGAGAAATCCCGTGATTTGCAGAGAGGGTCAACTGATCCCAGTCAGTGGCCCCTAATGATGAGAAAATTTTATCTGTCTTCTCTTTTTAATTCAACTGCTTTCTGACTTTCCTTTTCTTCTTTGCAGATAAATAATGGAGCACCGGAGCGAAGTGAAGAATGAAGAATTAGAAATAGGATAGAATTTTTATTTTCAATTTAATTTTTGTACACTATTATTATTTTAAATACTTTGTAATAAATACTCGTATCCAAATAATAACAATTGTAACAACTATTAAATATGAAATAAAAATTCCATTGACATTTAATTCTTTTCAATTCTTTTTCTTTATTTACTTGTTATTTATAATTCCTTAAATTAAATAAAATGAAAGTTAAATTTCAAGTATTTAATTCTTAGAACTATAAATAATCAACTAAACCTTGTTGATCAAAATAAAATGAACTGGACGTCTCCATCATTCAAAGCAACGCACAGTCGAACACAAAAATTGATCAGACGCAATCCTTTTTATTGATTCTTATCAAGTACTGTAAATCAAAACTGCACACCTTCTTTGACTGGCTCAAACAACATGAATTCAAACCACTGTCTCTTTCACTGATTCAATCAAAACAACGCGAATTTTAACCCGAATCTCGGAATAAACCGCAAAGTACTGTGGACTTTTAGCCTTTCTGAGAATATGCCCATGAAACCCTTAATTCTTGATTAAATGCCAAATAACGCTCGCTTGATCAAAATTGAACCAAAAATCATCCAAAACCCTAAGCCAACTGTGAAACAATCCAGAGCCCTGAAAATTAGTAAATACCCTAATTTCGCTTGACTGACAAGAAAAGTCCGTTTGTCTGATTCTTGAGCCAGTTTGAAGAATCAGGAAATGTCTGAAGCTGAGATTTCTTGTGGAAAAACGCGAGGGCAAATTTTGGGGTACAACAGTTGCCCCTGTTCAATCTTCTTGGACCTGAAGAGTTAGATTGGCAAGTTTGCCTTTCGCGACTTGAAGGTAAAAGAAGATTGGACACAAAAGTGCCCAGAAAATTTGCACTCGGCGATCTGATGGTGGAGGTGAATGGGCTTAAAGATGCCATTTGGTGATGGGCTTAAAGATGCCATCTGGTGCGAGAGAATTTTGTCGGGGGATGGGCTTAGAGATGCCATCTGAGAATGGGCTTACAGATGCCATTCGGCGACTGCTGGTAGGAGGATGGGCTTATAGATGCCATCTGGACATGTTGAACTGTATGTCAATGGTGAGTGGACAAGTATCAGAAGGGCATCCATGTTTTGGAACATCTCTGAATTAGGGGTCTGAACAAGCAACAGATTGACGTCCATGTCTGGAGAATCTGTAAACTATCTGAGATTGAATAAGCAATAGAGCAGTATCCGTTGTTGGGACTTGTCCGTAAACTATTTTCGAAAATTGAGAAGAGTCTGAATCAGTTGGTAGATTGACATCCGTTGTAGGGAAGAATCCGTAAACTATTTTCAGAAGTCTTGAAGTTGAAGAGGAACCGGTGTAGGGTTTCTGCTGATGCGTCTGAATGAATCTGGAATAAGTATCAGAATGTCGCCGTGCTTGGGTCACATCTGAACTATTTCTGGATGAATCTCGGGAGATGATCTTTGTCTGTCGACTGATCTTACCTGAAAGGCAAAGGGTTAGTTGTATGCAATGTTATGATGCATGATGCAATGTACGTGACATCAATATTTATGACATAAATGTAATGAATGCGCATGTAAGCTGATGAGCTAATCTTGCCGAGGATACATGAATCCGAGATGGCTGAAGATAAAAGCATCTCGACTGCTGCCGGGGAAAATAAATCCTTGGCTGTCGCTGGGGAAGAGAATTCCTGATGACCTCTACTGGGGGGTTCCAAACTAGTAGACTCATGCTGGGGAGGCCAGATTGAGAATCTTCAGCTTGATGGGAAGTAACTCTGGTGATCTCACCGGGGAACTCAAGATTTGCCCTCTCCAAAACTCTGTGGGGAGAAGGTTCAATGGTCTGGCTCCGCTGGGGAATTTGATGAACTCCGCTGGGGATAGGGAGAATTTTGGCGAGCGCGATCTTCCGTGGTGGTTAGCTTGGGAAGAATCCGAACAAGCGATAGGTTAACATCCGTTTACTTGGAGAACCCGTGAACTATTTTCAGAAATCTTGAAGTTGAATCAGCAATAGAGCCGCATCCGTTTTTGGGAAGCGTCCATAAACTAATTTCAAAGGTTGCATCTGAACAAGCTGATAGATTAACATCCGTTACTTGGGAAGAATCTATAAACTGTTTTCAGAAGTTTTGAGAAGAATCTGAACAAGTGATAGGTTAACATCCGTTTACTTGGAGAACCCGTGAACTATTTTCAGAAATCTTGAAGTTGAATCAGCAATAGAGTCGCATCCGTTGTTGGGAAGCGTCCGTAAAATAATTTCAGAGATTGAGAAGAGTCTAAACAAGTCGGTATATTAACATCCGTTGTTGGGAAGAATCTATAAACTGTTTTCAGAAGTCTTGAGAAGAATCTGAACAAGTGATAGGTTAGCATCCGTTTACTTGGAGAACCCGTGAACTATTTTCAGAAATCTTGAAGTTGAATCAGCAATAGAGTCGCATCCGTTGTTGGGAAGCGTCCGTAAACTAATTTCAGAGATTGAGAAGAGTCTAAACAAGTCGGTAGATTAACATCCGTTGTTGGGAAGAATCCGTAAACTTTTTCAGAAGTCTTGAAGAGGAACCGGTGTAGGGCTTCCTGATGATGAGCTTGTGTAAAACTGCATCGGTTTTGAACACTTTTGACATTCGAATGCCCCAAGTGGTGATGTAGATAAATTCCTGGCTTATTACAGGTGTTGGTCTACAATCGGTCGTTCACAGATGTTTCCTGGATTGTTACAGGTGTTGATCTGGAATTCTTCAGACATGCCCTGGCTGGATACAGGAATCGAATCTGGAAAGGTGATAGTTGATAGATATGCCCTGGCTGGATACAGGAATCGAATCTTCAAACTCTTCAGACGTGCCCTGGCTAGATACAGGAATCGAGTCTGGAAATGTGGTCAACAGATATGCCCTGGCTGGATACAGGAGTCGAATCTGGAAATAGTCGTCAACAGATATGCCCTAGCTGGATACAGGAATCGAATCTTCGAACTCTTCAGACGTGCCCTGGCTAGATACAGGAGTCGAGTCTGGAAATGTTGTCAACAGATATGCCCTGGCTGGATACAGGAATCGAATCTGGAAATAGTCGTCAACAGATATGCCCTGGCTGGATACAGGAATCGAATCTTCGAACTTTTCAGACGTGCCCTGGCTAGATACAGGAGTCGAGTCTGGAAATGTGATAGTTGACAGATATGCCCTGGCTGGATACAGGAATCGAATCTTCAAACTCTTCAGACGTGCCCTGTCTAGATACAGGAATCGAGTCTGGAAATATGGTCAACAGATATGCCCTGGCTGGATACAGGAGTCGAATCTGGAAATGTTGTAATTGACTTGTTGAACACTTTTGACATTCGAATGCCCCGAGTGGTGAAGAAGGAGTCTTGAATCAGATTACTCTGCATATTGAGAGATTTCTTGAAATCTTGACTGGACTGCCCCAGGTTAACTGAACTTTGAAAGATCTGTTGGACCTTGACTGGACTGCCCCAGGTTAACTGAACTTTGAAAGATCTGTTGGACCTTGACTGGACTGCCCCAGGTTAACCGGATTGTGACATGTCATGCCCCTTGCTGATAGGAGATTTGATGGAGGTGTCATCCTCTTGAAGTGATTTTGACTTACTGAGAGAGTTTTCGTTCCTCCGAACAATCGCTGTATGAATTTCTTCGCTGTCAAACAAAAAGGTCAAATGCAGACAGTGATATTCGGATAATGCAAAGTTTATGTTTGTCTCGAAGTTTTTTTTCGTTTTGAAAAATGCGTTTTTAGCAGAAAACTTTTCATAAGACAAGTTAACACAAGATTTAGAGCAAAGCCCTACAGGAGTCAGGATACCTTTTGTAACAGTATGCTTTCGAACTAACCCATGCTTCAATTAAGACTTTTAAAGGGTTGTAACGTGGCATGGTTCACGGTTCAAGAAACAAAGGATAAAGGCTCAAAGTATATTTGTACCCACCCGCTCTTCGTGATGTTCTTCAACCTAAGCTCAGTTAATTGTGCGTCACACTCTGTTTTGAGTTTGGAACGACTTTTAGGTGATGGTTCATCTAGTTGAATTTTGGGGAGACAGTCATCATCTCCTTTTTCTTTTTCAACATTTTTCATGTTGTTGAGGATTTGGTAATGACCTCACTATTTTGATTTTGATTTGTTATCCTTAACTTTTGCCTGACTGTTACCGTTTTCCGGGATTACTGTCAGCGGGATGCCCCATCTTTCTTAAGCCTCCTTTATAGGTTTTGGCTTGGTGGGCTTTTCTCTTTTGAGAGATTGACTGTCTATGTGATAGGGAACCACCCCGGTCTTTTGATTCCAAAGGAACGCTTTCTTTTTTGACGTCGTTCGTTGTATTACGAACTGAGAGTTTGCGACTTCAATGCGCATTTTCTTTTGAATTAACTGAGATACTACCCTGCCCCAGGTTTACAGCAAAGGTTTCGATTGTTTAGAACAGAAAACTCCTACTTCTTTGGCTCGAAGGGGTTGACTAGGGATTAACTTCCTTATAACTCCAGTGTTTGGGAATTGAAAGAAATGCCTGTACATCATCAGCAAGATTCGTTCAAAAGTATACTGTATAAGATTATGGTATTGTTTCGTCATCCTCCTTCTAAAGGCTTACAGCTTTTTATCAAGAGTCAAATATCATAAAGAAAAGCATAAGAGTAGTGAAACGAATGGATGAATTCAAGACAAACATATGCAATGCATTAATGAAAACAGAGTTTAACATCAACAGATAATTGTTTGACAACAAAAAGAAATTACAACTTTGAAAGTTCAAAAAGAAGCAAAGGTCTTTCAGCTTGAGCTTCGTCACTTCAGGTGGAGAACCCTTTAACGGAAGATCTTCATCTCGCCGTCTGGCATGAATTCCAGCACCCCAATGTCGATCAGATCTTGAATCTTGTTCTTCAAGGCCCAACAGTCGTTGGTGCCGTGTCCCGGGCTGTAGGAGTGGTAAACACAGAATGCGTCGGGATTAAAGTGAGGAGAAGAGATATTGGGCTTCTGAGGAGGATCCTTTACGGTAAGCAAATTGACTTCCAACAGGCGCTTCAGTATGAAGAATGATGGTATTTCAGTCTTCGTAAACTGTCTTCCCGACTTTTCTTGCTTACGCCGATTACCCCTTTGACGCTGGCGAGGTTGTTGATGGGTTCGTGACCCTGAAGCTAGCAAAGGAGCTTTCCCCTTGTCTTCTTGAGTGGAGGGAGGTTGAGCGGTGACTTGCTCTTCGACCTCAGATGTTTTCCCCGGTTGGTTATTTGGAAGCAGTTGGCGGACAAGAACTCTGAGTTCCTCTTGTCTTTGGGATAAGTCTTGAATGAGAGCCATCTGGCCCACCAACTGTCCCATCATTTGAGTCCTCGGTGTTGTCAGATCAAACTGCAGCTCCGCAATATGATCACTCCTGGTATTGTTGGAATTCCCCAAGCCCTTGGTGAGGAGAGCTTTCATCTCTTCTTGCCCCAGAGACAAGTTCAGGAACATCTCCTGCAGCTGAGCAGTCTGGTCTTGGATGTCTTTGACAGACCCTTCTAGAGCCATCTCTTGCTGAAATAAACAGCAGGAGAGTAAGGAAACCTGAAAAAGGAAAGATTGTCAAAATGAAATGCATGATATGTGGATGCATGCTTTCAAGGGTCTCTTGGGGTAAACACAAGAAAATGTTAGAGGTTGAACCCTGCTCATGGATTGGAGATCTCTGCACCGGTGGACGTCCTTCCACGAGAATCAAGCTCACCATGTCGAGTGGGTCGTAGCCACTGGTTCAAGTTGTTGTTCTTGATCTTTTGTTTGGAGAACTTTGTATCGGCGGATGTCTTTCCACTAGAATCAAGCTCACCATGTCGAGTGGGTCATAGCCACTGATTCAAGTTGTTGTTCTTGGACTTTGATTGGAGAGCTTTGTATCGGTGGATGTCTTTCCACTAGAATCAAGCTCACCATGTCGAGTGGGTCATAGCCACTGATTCAAGTTGTTGCACTTGATCTTTGATTGGGCTGGTTAGACGAGAAACCTCTTGCCCCTTGATAGATGTCTGGTTCAACGTAACCCTGCATCAAAAGAACCCTCGAGATCCTTGAAATGGTTATTGAAAATGCTATGGTATGATGTTATGATGTTATGTACATGTATGCAAAAGCAAGTAAGTGTATATACAGGCAAACAATATTCACACAAAGCACACAAGGCCTTAGGTTTAGGCTTGCATGAGGTTCAGGTACTACCCTCTTTCAGTTTGTTGGTTAAAACCTGTCTTATCAAAAGTAACCGGGTTCTAGAGGATCTCATATCATTGGCTACCCTCAATCGGTCATAACTCCAGCATCGCAACCTTTTCTCGCGGCCGGAACCATCTCGAGAGTTTAGCCTCAATGAGTGTAGCATACTGCTACTGTTCTAATGGCCAAGTTGGTCAATTTAAGGTTCTAAGGTCGGTTGGTGTTTAATGACCCCTTAGAAGACCTATATTCTCCCTGTTGCAACACAAGGGATATAGGTACAGACTAAGATGCCACACCAACGTAGCCACTGCTTCACCCATGTCGGTCTACGCCGGACAGGTCCCTCACAGATTATGCTACCTAAAAAGGGTATATCCCAGATCCGGGTTAGGATCTATGAAACTCCGATGCAAAGCCCACAAATATAAAAGCAAACAAAGCAAATAATTGAAAACAAAGGTGATCTAAGCCCTAAGGTAACCCCACTTTTAGAATAAATCCCCAGCAGAGTCGCCAGTTCTGTGATACGGTGGGAGAACTGACTAGTGTTTTGCGTTCGTATTCGCACTTGTGCGGTTGAGCAAGAGTCGCCACCGACTTTTTATTTTATCCTAAAGGAAAGGTTAAAAAAGCACAGCAAAAACCTTTTGAGATATTTCGTGGGTTCGGGGGGTAGATTATGAAAAGGGAATGTGTTGTACCCCAAAATTTGCCCTCCCATATTTCTCAAAATATTTCAAGAAAAATTCACAAGTCCAACCCGGCGCGTCATATTCAGGTATTCTTTCGCCAAGATATCTCTGATAACGTATTCTCAAATTCAGGTTCGGCTCAAGAGTCAATTCTTTAAAGAAGGTATCAGAATGTGTGAGTTTTCTCGGAGAAATATGGTGAAAAAGTGTGCTGAAAGTGCAGTTTTTACGCGCTAAAAAATTCATAACTTGAAGATCGTGGCTCGTTTTGAACCCGTTCCGGTGGCCAAAATTCCGTCTTGACATTATCTACATTTTCATCTCTCACGGCTGGAAACCAATTTCGATCAGAAGGTCTTCAAAAATGTGGATTTATCAAGTATTTTCGTACAGAAAATTTGTGACAGAAGTTTATTTGCGTCATGTTCAGAAAATCATAACTTGGTCGATTTTCATCGTATCGAGCAGGTTCCGGCGCCAAAATTTCACAAATTGAGTTGACTACATATTCACAGAAGGTATTGAGTTCAAACGGTATTCAAAAGGCCTTCATTTTTTGCTCAGAGTGCGTGACACGCTGAAAATCCTGAATGCTGAATATTATTTCAGCTGGGCCGAAACTTCGAAAATTCATAACTCGGTCAATTTTTATCGGATTGGGCTTATATTTTTACACAAGGTCCCTGACTCATAGATCTACAACTTTGTTTCAAAAGTCGAGACCAAATTATGCACCGATCAATACCAGTTTTTTATTGAAGAACGTGTCAGAGTCGACACCGGAGCCCAAAATAAGTTCGTCTGAGCTGAAACTTCAAAAATTCATAACTAATTCACCGTTTATCCGATTGAGTCGATTTTCGGACAGGAGTTAGTTATCGATATCGGCTACATTTTGTCTTCACATTTCAACTTCAAAAAATGCACTTAAGTCCCTGCGATTTAGCCTGGAAAGTGACGAATTCAAGTGAATATTAGAGGCCCAATTGCACATTCAAAGCCCATTTGCTTTACCCTAATTTCCATTATATAATCACTTTCTTTTCACACAAACCAGAAAGGAGGAAAAGAGAGAAAAAACCTTGTCACAATACTGTTAGAATATCAAATTCTTTCAAGAACCCTAAAACCTTGAAATCCTTATTACAAATCCATCTCTCACTACAAACAAGCCATCTCAGTTACAAACCAACACCTCACTACTTCTCCAGTAAGGATAAGGCTGGCTTGATCTCCATGATCCTAATTTTCCAGTAAGGCATAAAAGCATCCAGGTCACTAATCTTCCAGTAAGGGTAAGATTGATTTGATCTCCATGATCAAAAGGGTATAATCATTCATACATGCCATATCGTGCCTAAACATTAAATTTCTTCATATATTGGCTTTATTTTCATTTTATGATTTTATTTAATGTGTTCGTGAGATTCAACACTGCAGATTTAGACAGGATCCCATGCAGGTTCATTAAGGAACGTTGAGGCCAAAAGCCAAATGGCCAAAAGCCAAATGGGCAAAGTAGAACATTTTATGCATGACACCAATACATGGCGAGGCAGACATTAAGCCAGACATTAAGGGAACGTTGAAGCCAGAACACAAATGGCCAAAAGCCAAAAGCCAAAAGCCAAAAGCCAAATGGCCAAAATAGAACAACTTATGCATGAAACTCAATCCAATGGCCAAAGAATGCAGACCACGGTACTCAGGAGTCAATACTTCAAAAAAACCTCCCCTTGGGCCAGACACCCCCTATGGTTTGCTCAATTTTTAATTTTTATTTGTTTTTCCTTTTTATTCTTTTAATTGTTTTTTAATTGTTTTCTTTTAATTCCATAAAATAATTTTCATAATAAATATAAAATACAGAAAAATCAAAAAAATGTTTATTTTATTAATATTAATTTTACTATTATTATTTTTGTAAATAAACTTTAAACAATTAATTAGATTAATTTAGGTTTCAAAACTTTAAATATTTTTCTTAATAAATTAAATATGTAAAAATTAGGGTTTTTAACTTTTTCATCATTTTTTTTAATAAATAATTTTCTCATCATTATTATTATTATTAATTACTAATTTATTTTATAAATAAACATGTACATAAATTCTTTAGTAAATTAAGTTAAACTTTAACATTTTTCTCAAATAGTTAAAAATAACTTAGAATTAGGGTTTCTTTTAATTTTAATTTTAATTTTCTTATTTCATAAATACAAAAAAACCTAAAAAACACTTCTTTTATTTCAATAAATAATTAATTAATTTTTAATTTCAATTTAACTTCAAAAGGGTCCAACGCCCTCGAACGTTCAACTTTAGTTTCTTTCGCGCATTTATTCTTATTATTTCTTGTAAATATTAATGTAATTCTCCCAAAGCCTTGTAAACTCGGACATTTTATTTCTCGCACTTTATTTATTTTCTGTCAAATCGGGTTCTGGATTAAATTTGGCGATGTGGACCCGCGCCTTTGTAATAGTTTAGAACTTTTAATTTCCGCATCCTTTTAACTGTAGATAAATGCATGCAAGAATGAATGTTAAAATAAAAATAACGCGTAGATCACCCATGACATGAACAAGATAAATGCAAATGAACATGACACACAAATCACACACCACCCCTAGGGTGCGCCTCACTGTTGCCTTGCCTCTCAAAAGGTGATCCGTCGAGTAGAGGATGTCTTAGTAAGTCCTCATGATCCGGGAACCTGACATGAGGGTAGCTTCTAAGGTGTCTTCCCATTGCTCTGGTGATCACCATGTCCCGAACCTCGAATTGACCCGAACACCTCCAACGGTGGTGCTACCTACCTCTCAATGGTGGGATGGCACTACTTTAAAGGACATTTACACAGACGAATTCCTTAGGGTAGGTAGACGACTCTAGATACTTGCTCTAAATTTCAAAACAAATTCAAGAATACTTTTCACACCAACACATTTTCAAAAAGCTTTCAAAAGCAATTTTTCAAACACTCTTGAGGACCGATACAAGAGTCGAACTGGAATTTTCAAAGAAACTTTTTAAAACCCACATTGAAAAGCAAACAAACCATTTTTTTGAAAACACAATGAGCAAGTATCTAAGAGCCCATGGATAACCATGGATAGAAAGGGTGCTAGCACCTTCCCTTTCTATAATCTACCTCCCGAACCGAGAACAATCTTTTTAAGGAATTTTTCTGTGCTTTTGTCCTTTCCATTTGGAGAAAATAAAAGACGGTGGCGACTCTTGCTTCCGCGACATTTCGCGAACCAGCGTTAAACAGTCAGTTCCAGATCCACCGATCACAGAACTGGCGACTCTGTTGGGGACTTATCTTTAAAGTGAGGTGTACCTTAGGATTAAGATCACCGTGTTTTCAATTGTCTTCTTTGCTTGCTTTACTATTGTGGGTTGCTTGGGAGTTCTATAGATCCTAACCCGGATCTGGGGGATACCTTCTTAGAAAGTAGCAACAAGGCTGTGAGGGAACTGTGCGGGGTATACTGACATGGTTGAAACAGTCTGCTACGTTGATGTGGCACTTTGGTGTGTACCGGTAACCCTTGAGTTCAGTCAAGGAGAGTACGGGGCCTCCGCGTGGTGTCGTGAAGCATCAACAGACCTTAGGAACCTTAATTGAACTATCTTGGCATCTTTAGGGTAGTGAGATAACTGACTTTGGTGCAGTCCGAGGTTGGTTGATACTCGATGCTACACTCAATTGAGGGTTGCTTTCCTGGAATATTTCGGTCGCCAGTTCAGTGGCTAAATCGAAACGATGAACAATGAAAGCAATCCCGTGATATTGGGACCCTTAGAACCCGGTTACTTCTAATAGGACAGGTTGAGCCCACCAACTTCAAGAGGGTAATACCCAGACCCCATGCTGGCCTAAACTCTAAGGGTTTCTCTTGTGTGACTTGTGTGCCTTCGTACTTGACTATTTGCATGCTTGTTGTCTGACACCTGAGTTTCTTGCAGGGTTTGTTTTAGTCCTTAATTGGGGCTCATAACAAAGTTTACTAAGTTACTTGCAGGTTTTGTTCATAGTCCTTAACTAGGACTCATAACAGGGTTTACTGAATTTCCTGCAGGTTTTGTTCATAGTCCTTGACTAGGACTCATAACAAGGTTTACTAAGTTTCTTGCAGTTTTTTTTGTTTTAGTCCTTAACTAGGACTCATAACAAGGTTTACCGAGTTTCTTGCAGGGTTTGTTTTAGTCCTTAATTGGGACTCATGACAGGTTTTACCAAGTTTCTTGCAGGTTTTGGGTTTGCGGTCCTTAATTGGGACTCATAACAGGGTCACCTACATTACCCCATGCATCATAACATCATACCATTGCATACATCCTAACCCATTTCAAGGATCTCAAGGGCTTGTGATGCAGGTCATGATAAACCAACATGTCTAGTAAGGGGCAAAGGGGATTTATTTTCCCCTAGCCAGGGTTGTCAGGGGCTATGACCCACTTGATATGGTGAGCCTTTGACCCTTGAAGAAGGACTCTCAATAATATGCAGTTCCGTCAATCAAGCTACCGGACCCAAATTCTAACCAATTTTCTTGTTTACCCTGCGAGGTCTTTGAAAACATTGCATGCATATCATACATATCATTGCATGACAGGTACCCTTGTTGCAGGTCACTTACCTTTCCCGCTGTTTATTTCAGCAATGGCTTCCCAACAAGACAACCAGGACTTTCTTGCTCAAGAGACCAGGTTCGGGAAAATCCTCCTGAATCTATCCAAGGGGCAGGAAGAGCTAAGGATACTTCTCATGGAGACCTTTGTCAGGAACAGTGCTGAGGATGAAAGGCTGAAACACCTACAAGCTGAGGTGGATGCATTGAAGGTCCAGATGCTGGGGCAGGTGACTGCCATTCAAGGGTTAGCTCAAAGACAAGATGAGCTCTGGTTTCTCGTCAACCAACTGCTTCAGGGTAACCAACTGGGGCAAAAGTCTAAGGGTAAAAAGCCAGTCATCGTTCAACCACCTTTGAGACAAGGAGGTAAGGGGAGAGCTCCTCAAATGGCTCCAGTATCCCAAATTCAACATCACAACCAACAAAAGAGCGAGAGAAGGCAGTTCACTCGGCTCAGCATGACCTTATCCCAGATATTGCTACAGTTGCTGGAGACCAAGCTGGTAACTCTAAAAGAAGCTCCGAAGAACCAAAATACAACGTCACCGAAGTATAACCCCAACGCCCGCTGCGCTTATCACTCTGACAGCCCGGGGCATACTACAGATGATTGTTGGAGCTTGAAAAATAAGATCCAAGACATGATCGACGCTGGAGAGATTCAGTTTAAAGTACCCAAGACTCCCCACGTGATCACTGCTCCCTTGCCAAAACACGGCTAGGATTGAGAAATTTTTGTTCATTCGAATGTTCAAGTTGCAATTCTCTTTTGTTCAAACATTTACTCATGTTAAACATTGTTATTTCATTAATGCATCGCATATGTCTATTCTAAAACAATATATTCGTATTCACTAAATGCAAATTATTTTCATATTTTTTCCTGATGATCAACTCCTAATTAATAATTCTAAGCCTCTTGAGGGAGGATGACGAAAACGATACCGCGATCATTACAGTATGCTTTTGAACAGACCCCGCTGATGAGGTACATGCATTGTTTCAAATCCTAAACACTGAAGTTATAAGGAAGATAATCCCTCGTCAACCCCTCTGAGCCAAAGAAGTAGGAGTTTTTCTTTTCGAAAATTAAAACCCTTTATCATAACCTGGGGCAGGGTAGTCTCTCAGTTGATCCAAGTGCATAACGAATGGCACCAAAGAGGTCCTTACAAAACAAAGAAAGACAGTGATGGTCCTAAATAATCAATAAAGAAAGGCAGTCATTACTTCTCAAAATAAAAACCCATTAAGTCAAAACCTATGAAGGAGACTTACAAAACTGGGACATCCCGCTGACTGTAATCACAAAAAGAAACAGTTCAGGCAAAAAAAAAATAGGGATAATAATAAAAGAAAGAAGAAAGAGGTCCTACAAACCCTCAACAAAAAATGACTGCCTATTCAAAATAAGTTATCAACATCCGAATCATCACCGGAAAATCAGAGCAAAGACTCAAACAAGGTCTAACGTATGATCAGCTGAGTTTAGGTTTGGAGAACATCATGAAGAGCGGGTGGGTACAAATAAAATTTGAGCCTTTATCCTTTGTTTCTTAAACCGTGAACCAGGCCACGTTACAACCCTTAAAAGTCCTAGCTGAAGCATGGGTTAGTTCGAAAGCATACTGTTATGAAAGGTATCCTGACTCCTTAAGGCTTGCGGTAAAATAACGAGTTGACATCACGTTTTACAAACATTCATTTGTTTTATGAAAAAAGAATGCATTTTCAAAATCTTCAAGACAGACATAGGTTTTGCATTTTTAACATAACTTTGTTTGCATATGACTTTTTGTTTGAACAGCAGGAAAATTCGCACGACGAATGCCTAATGAACAGAAGCACCTCCAATCAAGGGGCATGACATGATCATGGTCTACCATTTGGGGCAATCCAATCAAGATTCGGAGAATCTCTCAAAGGCCAAATAGCCTGGGGCAAATCTCCGCCTGAGTCACTTGGGGCATTCCAGCAACAAATTTTGCACGATCAGACATCTTCTGGTAATATGGCAACACAAACAGCCAGGGGCAACTCCCTACATTCTAAGAGAACGGACATAGTCGAAAAGAATACTACGCAAAATCAAAGACCCGCTAGGTTGACATACCTAGGCAAAAATAAGGACTTCCCGGCGAACCAAAAGGGTTCGGGCAAAATGAAGGGATGAAATGGAAAAATGTACACCCGGCAAGTCGAAAACCTGAAAAGGCGGCTTGGGCAAAATGGGTATCCCGATGGACTGAAAACCCGAAAGGGCGGTCTAGGCAAAATTTAGGGATCAAAGCGTACGACTATGTCCTATCATCTTGTCACCTGTCTACCAGAAGAAGGTTTGTCCATCAACAACTATCAGCACCTCATAGGTCGTCCTCTCCCACCTCAGAAGCAAGGGCAATAATGAGTTGCCCAAGCAATCTAATTGTTCTATCCTCCAAGGTACCAAGGTAGGTTCAGCTGGAGAACATAACCAGATATCTCAATTCCCCAGAGAGTGAGCCAGCAAGTCAATACGCTCTCCCCAAGTAAAGCTATTTTCAAACTTAAGGAAGCTGGGTATCCTCCCGCAGAGCTCAACATTCCCCGCAGTATACATGTATTCTTAACAAGCATCCCCGACAGTCTTGACCTAAAGATTGTTCCCCGGCGGTATATCAAACATTCAACAGAGTTACTTCTAGTGCAGTTCAAAATTTCCCCAAGAGAGTCCAATCCAGTTTCCCCAGGAAAGTTGGAATTCACCTCCCCAGGCAGTAAGCTTATTCCCAGTAGATTCTGGAAGCTTATCCTCGCAGAGCACGAACGCGTCGCCCGACTTTATTCAAAGAGTTATTTCCCTACCAGGATATAACTGGGTTATCCTCAGCCAAGAGCCACGGAGAGATCGTCGTCGACACAGTCTTCTTATCCCCAGCGAAGTCTATTAACACTTCCAACACAGCAAAGATATCCCCAGCGGAGTTATCCTCATCAACCTCAACAAAGTACCTCTTTCCCCACAGTGTTTTGTTTCCCAGCAAGATCGTTAGAGTACTTTTCTCCCCGCAGAATAATCTATTCGCCAAGTTTATTTCCCAACGGAGTTATCTTCTCCTACCGGTATTCTTGCAATCATCATCCCCAACGGAAACGAAGAATCTCACTCTTCAACATCAGCCCAGGATTTGACTTCCCGGCATCCGTCAAGGATATATTTTCCTAGACGAAGATACATTCATAAACGTCACATTGTTATACATCATGATACATGCACATATGCATCATATCATACAATCTCATGTGTTGAAAAATATTATTGCTTGATCCATATCATGCATTGCATATGACTGACCTTTACCTTTCAGGAAGGATACAGTTAAAAGATTAGCTATGTAGACGAATTCAGTCAAAGTAGACAAATCCAGTCAAAAGAAGACAAGTCCAGTTAAAATTACTTCCGCTCGTCGTTATAGACACTCGTCGTCATAGACACTCGTCGTCATAGACACTCGTCGTTATAGACACTCGTCGTGATAGACACTCGTCGTTATAGACACTCGTCGTCATAGACACTCGTCGTTATAGACACTCATTGTCATAGACACTCGTTGTCATAGACACTCGTCGTCATAGACACTCGTCGTCATAGACACTCGTCGTCATAGACACTCGTCGTCATAGACACTCGTCGTCATAGACACTCGTCGTCATAGACACTCGTCGTCATAGACACTCGTCGTCATAGACACTCGTCGTCATAGACACCCGTCGTCATAGACACCCGTCGTTATAGACACCCGTCGTTATAGACACCCGTCGTTATAGACACCCGTCGTTATAGACACCCGTCGTTATAGACACTCGTCGTTATAGACACTCGTCGTTATAGACACTCGTCGTTATAGACACTCGTCGTTATAGACACTCGTCGTCATAGACACTCGTCGTTATAGACACTCGTCGTTATAGACACTCGTTGTTATAGACACTCGTCGTCATAGACACTCGTCGTTATAGACACTCGTCGTTATAGACACCCGTCGATAAAGACCACCCGTCCATTGAAATAACCTGTCAGTAGAGACAACTCACCAACCTTTCTGAATTCCAGACTCGATTCCTGTATCCGGCCAGGGCACGTCTGAAGAGTTCGAAGATCCGATTCCTGTATCTCGCCAGGGTGTATCTGTTGACGACTATATTCTCCGGACTCGATTCCTGTATCTTGCCAGGGCACGTCTGAAGAGTTTAAAGATTCGATTCTTGTATCTCGCCAGGGTGTATCTGTTGGCGACTATATTCTCCGGACTCGATTCCTGTATCTTGCCAGGGCACGTCTGAAGAGTTTAAAGATTCGATTCCTGTATCCAGCCAGAGCACATCTACATAAAGAAATTGAAGATTAACTCCTGTAACAGGCCAGGTAATTATCTTTCTTTTCTCAGGTACGCAAGTTCTCTCTAAGGAATCTCTTATGCGATCGACACCTAGATGGCATCTGTAAGCCCATCCACATACCTACAGTCTCCAAATGGCATCTGTAAGCCCATTCCCTGCATCACACTGCTGACATTCTACTATGTGAGTGCAAATTTCTGGGCACTCTAGTGTTCAATCATCTTCCACCTTCAGATTACGAAAGGCACGCCAGCCAATCTACATCCTCAGGTCTAAGAAGATTGAACAGGGGCAACTGTTGTACCCCAAAATTTGCCCTCCCATATTTCTCAAAATATTTCAAGAAAAATTCACAAGTCCAACCCGGCGCGTCATATTCAGGTATTCTTTCGCCAAGATATCTCTGATAACGTATTCTCAAATTCAGGTTCGGCTCAAGAGTCAATTCTTTAAAGAAGGTATCCGAATGTGTGAGTTTTCTCGGAGAAATATGGTGAAAAAGTGTGCTGAAAGTGCAGTTTTTACGCGCTAAAAAATTCATAACTTGAAGATCGTGGCTCGTTTTGAACCCGTTCCGGTGGCCAAAATTCCGTCTTGACATTATCTACATTTTCATCTCTCACGGCTGGAAACCAATTTCGATCAGAAGGTCTTCAAAAATGTGGATTTATCAAGTATTTTCGTACAGAAAATTTGTGACAGAAGTTTATTTGCGTCATGTTCAGAAAATCATAACTTGGTCGATTTTCATCGTATCGAGCTGGTTCCGGCGCCAAAATTTCACAAATTGAGTTGACTACATATTCACAGAAGGTATTGAGTTCAAACGGTATTCAAAAGGCCTTCATTTTTTGCTCAGAGTGCGTGACACGCTGAAAATCCTGAATGCTGAATATTATTTCAGCTGGGCCGAAACTTCGAAAATTCATAACTCGGTCAATTTTTATCGGATTGGGCTTATATTTTTACACAAGGTCCCTGACTCATAGATCTACAACTTTGCTTCAAAAGTAGAGACCAAATTATGCACCGATCAATACCAGTTTTTTATTGAAGAACGTGTCAGAGTCGACACCGGAGCCCAAAATAAGTTCGTCTGAGCTGAAACTTCAAAAATTCATAACTAATTCACCGTTTATCCGATTGAGTCGATTTTCGGACAGGAGTTAGTTATCGATATCGGCTACATTTTGTCTTCACATTTCAACTTCAAAAAATGCACTTAAGTCCCTTCGATTTAGCCTGGAAAGTGACGAATTCAAGTGAATATTAGAGGCCCAATTGCACATTCAAAGCCCATTTGCTTTACCCTAATTTCCATTATATAATCGCCTTCTTTTCACACAAACCAGAAAGGAGGAAAAGAGAGAAAAAACCTTGTCACAATACTGTTAGAATATCAAATTCTTTCAAGAACCCTAAAACCTTGAAATCCTTATTACAAATCCATCTCTCACTACAAACAAGCCATCTCAGTTACAAACCAACATCTTATTACTTCTTCAGTAAGGGTAAGGCTGGCTTGATCTCCATGATCCAAAGGGCATAAAAGCATTCATGTCACTACTTTTCCAGTAAGGGTAAGGTTGATTTGATCTCCATGATCAAAAGGGTATAATCATTCATACATGCCATATTGTGCCTAAACATTAAATTCTTCATATGTTGGTTTTATTTGAATTTTTATGATTTTATTTAATGTATTCATGAGGTTGCAGATTTAGACAGGATCCCATGCAGGTTCATTAAGGAACGTTGAGGCCAAATGGCCAAAAGCCAAATGGCCAAAACAGAACATTTTACACATGACCCCAATACGTGGCGAGACAGACATCCTGAGAAGATTAAGGAACGTTGAAGCCAGAACACAAATGGCCAAAAGCCAAAAGCCAAATGGCCAAAGTAGAACAACTTATGCATGAAACTCAATCCAATGGCTAAAGAATGCAGACCACGGTACTCAGGAGTCAATACTTCAAAAAACCTCCCCTTGGGCCAGACACCCCATATGGTTTGCTCAATTTTTAATTTTTATTTGTTTTTCCTTTTTATTCTTTTAATTGTTTTTTAATTGTTTTCTTTTAATTCCATAAAATAATTTTCATAATAAATATAAAATACAGAAAAATCAAAAAAATGTTTATTTTATTAATATTAATTTTACTATTATTATTTTTGTAAATAAACTTTAAACAATTAATTAGATTAATTTAGGTTTCAAAACTTTAAATATTTTTCTTAATAAATTAAATATGTAAAAATTATGGTTTTTAACTTTTTCATCATTTTTTTTAATAAATAATTTTCTCATCATTATTATTATTATTAATTACTAATTTATTTTATAAATAAACATGTACATAAATTCTTTAGTAAATTAAGTTAAACTTTAACATTTTTCTCAAATAGTTAAAAATAACTTAGAATTAGGGATTCTTTTAATTTTAATTTTAATTTTCTTATTTCATAAATACAAAAAAACCTAAAAAACACTTCTTTTATTTCAATAAATAATTAATTAATTTTTAATTTCAATTTAACTTCAAAAGGGTCCAACGCCCTCGAACGTTCAACTTTAGTTTCTTTCGCGCATTTATTCTTATTATTTCTTGTAAATATTAATGTAATTCTCCCAAAGCCTTGTAAACTCGGACATTTTATTTCTCGCACTTTATTTATTTTCTGTCAAATCGGGTTCTGGATTAAATTTGGCGATGTGGACCCGCGCCTTTGTAATAGTTTAGAACTTTTAATTTCCGCATCCTTTTAACTGTAGATAAATGCATGCAAGAATGAATGTTAAAATAAAAATAACGCGTAGATCACCCATGACATGAACAAGATAAATGCAAATGAACATGACACACAAATCACACACCACCCCTAGGGTGCGCCTCACTGTTGCCTTGCCTCTCAAAAGGTGATCGTCGAGTAGAGGATGTCTTAGTAAGTCCTCATGATCCGGGAACCTGACATGAGGGTAGCTTCTAAGGTTTCTTCCCATTGCTCTGGTGATCACCATGTCCCGAACCTCGAATTGACCCGAACACCTCCAACGGTGGTGCTACCTACCTCTCAATGGTGGGATGGCACTACTTTAAAGGACATTTACACAGACGAATTCCTTAGGGTAGGTAGACGACTCTAGATACTTGCTCTAAATTTCAAAACAAATTCAAGAATACTTTTCACACCAACACATTTTCAAAAAGCTTTCAAAAGCAATTTTTCAAACACTCTTGAGGACCGATACAAGAGTCGAACTGGAATTTTCAAAGAAACTTTTTAAAACCCACATTGAAAAGCAAACAAACCATTTTTTTGAAAACACAATGAGCAAGTATCTAAGAGCCCATGGATAACCATGGATAGAAAGGGTGCTAGCACCTTCCCTTTCTATAATCTACCTCCCGAACCGAGAGCAATCTCTTTAAGGAATTTTTCTGTGCTTTTGTCCTTTCCATTTGGAGAAAATAAAAGACGGTGGCGACTCTTGCTTCCGCGACATTTCGCGAACCAGCTTTAAACAGTCAGTTCCAGATCCACCGATCACAGAAGGTATTAGCACCCTTTCCATCCATGGTTATCCATGGGCTCTTAGTTACTTGGTTTTTTAGATCACTTGCCTTGTTTTTCGATTGCTTTGAAAATGGTGTGTGTGTGGGTGCTTTTGAAAATGTTTTTGAAGAAGATGCCTTGTCTTAGGCAACTAATGTATTTGACTCGTGATTGAGTGTTTTACAAAAGTGTGGATCTTTTCGAAAAGATGTTTCAAATGTTTTTGAGAGTTTGTTTTGAAAGTGTTGTGGATTGTGGTTTTTTTGAAAAGAAGGCAAGTGTTTTTGCAAGTTTGATCTCAAGTAACTAAGAGTTTTGTCTACCCTATTGTACTCAAAGGTTTTTGTTATGTTTTAACCCCTTTTAACAAGTTTGTTCCACCATTGAAATTGATGGACAATCTTGCGTTTAGGAAGTTTATTCGGGACGGGCGCGGGTCATCGTATGGACCATGAATGCAATGGTGCCAAGTGTCTTTGGCAATTTGCTTTGAAGGGACTATGATCATTCCGTTTAGGCAACACTTTGAGACTTATGATCATTTGATTTTGTTTTTCCAAAGATACTCGACGTGCAAGCATGGCCCATTTTGGAAGGCAACATGTGGGATTACCCTAGAGGGTGCAAGTGTGATTGTGTATTGATAACATGTATTTGTCTTTGTATTAGGTTATCTAGCGTTTGATTTTTATGTACATGCAAACCCTAGGTCTAACCATGGTATAATTGAAAAACTGTAAATTGCGGAAATGTAAAATCTACGCTATCACAAAATAGTATCCGGGAGTGGGGGTACAAGTGTATGAATGGGGATGAGACTTATAGTATCCAATAAGTTACAACCAAATCGAATTTGCGATCAAAATGTAAATATCGAATATACAAATATAAGATAAACAAGTGTATAGGAGCAATGTATTGTGTAAGTGTAAGTGTGAGATGTATATGAGTATGTGTAATTATTTACAAGTGCGACATGTGAAATTGAAGCGTATTAGGGTTTTTGACCTAAAGAAATGTTTACTTAATCTTGTATTTTGTATTTAGATATGTACAATAAGAAAATGTTTTAATTGAAAGCTCTTATTTCTAATTAAATTATGAAATGATGTTTTTTAAGAAAAGAAACTATTTCTAGGTTTTCATTATGTATAAAAAGTATGTAAATGTCCAAAATTAAATTATGTATGTTTAAAAAGGTATTTTTAAATTGTTATGTACAAAAGTATATTAATTAAAAGAATAAAAAGAAGTATTTTCAATTTTTAATTATATGATAAAAATGTATGACATGTACCAATTATTAAAAAAATATGTACAAGGTATATTTCAATTATATATCAAGAAATAAATTATGTATTCTAAAAAGAAAATGTATTTTAATTGTCTATTAAAAAATTAAATTATGCAACTATGTACAATTAAAAGAATAGGAAGTCATTTTTAATTTTAAGCATATGATATAAATGTATTTATTATTTATATGATTTTTGTGATAAAAAAATGTTTATAA